>CM051456.1:58044-430544 GCA_028274465.1 Plantago ovata | reverse complement strand
AACCAATCATATGTGAGTTGGACGACGTTGATATCTTGGAGGTTAAAGACATGAAAGAAGAAAATCCGATTGTTTGGATAGAAATTTATTTTGACTATCCGATTTGTTTTGACATGAATACTTGCATAAAATGGAAGTACATTTGAAGTGTACGATGAATTTATGCTTGGAGTGAATTATATATAATTTAAAAAAAAACTGACAAAATGTTACGCAGGTAAACAATGAGTTTGGGATTTTTTATTATTTTAATAATGTCCATTTTAAATTGCGCTCTAACGTCCCTAGTGTGTAGTATTTTTCGAGGGAGTAGAAATCGTAAACAAATAATTTGGGTTTCTGTTTTGACTTCAATCATATTTAGATTATGGAAATAAATATTAGAGTTGAAGTAAAAAATAAATAAATAAATAAAATAATAAGAAAATCCACAAATGACTATATTTAGAATTTCGAAGAAAGGCAGTGCACTTTGGAGAATCATTAATAAAATTATATTATAAAAATATAGACACTGTATTTTATAATTAAGTTTTTTTCGTTATTAAAATGAATTTTAAAAAATAATCCTTTATCCAAATTATCCAAACATATGGCTTATTATTCATTCAAAGTGAAATCGATAGTAGTTCCATAATGGAGGACTCATCGCAAGTATGTGACATACGGGTAGTAGATGTTTTGTCGACCAAGATACAGTATCAAAACTTTAATTTTTGCTGGTTATTCTAAAGTAATTAATTCGCAATAAAAAGAAATGGTCTATTACTTTCAAATGAAATGAGCAAATGAGAGAATTATATTGAAAGTAAATAGGAAAAACACTTATTATGTTATTATGTTATGTGCACCATACTGAAACCGACATTATATGGCTTCTTCAATGTCGATTTGGGAATGAAAACAATGAGCATTCCTCAAGTATAATCTCCTCTTTCCAATGCTCCGAGAAGAAATGCAAGTCCGTCCGTCCAGGTGATTAGTTGAATTTCTTTCGATCGCAAACAACTTTTAGCTCATATATCAGTGAAAAAAAATATAAAAGTTATACCAAAATAGTAACAAATTGTTCTTTTTGTCTGAGCAGAACGGAACTGAATTGGACATAATTGAACTGAACTGAAAGAAACTGAATAGAATTGAACTGAATTGAATTGAAAATAATGTGATTTCATACGAAAATAACATAACCTATATTGTCAAATTGTGTTAGGTGTAATTTTTCTATTTTTTTTATGTGCGATTTGGATGTAATTGATTTGCAATAAGAAATTGGCCTGTAACAAAATTAAATGGGATAGATTAGATCGAGAACACATAAATAATGGAGGAAATAAATGGAAGGAATAATAACAATACTATAGAGACCCATTAAATATGGAGTATGAAATGAACTTACAAAATCATATAATTTGATTATATCGCTTGGATGAACTCGATGGACTCGTAAGTATATAGGTCTTTTTTTACACTTTAAATTAATTGTGTCATAGTTAAATTAGTTGATCATGAATTATTAATAATCAAGCATTTGCATAGAAATCAAACTGATTGAAATGGCAAAACCAAAATTGATTGAAATGGCAAAGCCAACTCAATAATTAAATTGAACTCCCGAATCACTCATAGTCCGGGTATGGCATCTTTTATAAATTTTGGACCGACGACGAAATATGTAAAAAATTTTTTAATTAAAATTCAATATAATAATCTCCAAAAGTAGATAGTGGAAAATGTAACCTAGTTATTGTAATGATATTGACGTTAGCTCTAAATACTCGAAAATGAGGAAATTAAACGGAACAAATTATTATAAGTATAATAATATTGATTCATAAAATAAATAATACGACATATATGAACTCACGTCTGAGTTTAGTAAAAAATTGACTATATTTAGCAATTTAAAATTAAGTATTAATTCAGGAAAATATTGACTATATATACATTCTAGGAAGGATGAGACAATTTTTTTTTACTTTTTATTTCAATTAAATGAGAAATTGCCACGTAGGATCGGAGTAGAACACTTGAATGTGATTGGTTGATATTTTAGGAATGAAATTCAGTTTATATACGTATATATATATATATATTATATATATATATATATATATATATATATATATATATATATATATATATATATATATATATATATATATATATATATATATATATATATATATATATATATATATATATATATATATATATATGTATATATGCCTAACTTGAATAATAATAATAGGGATTTTTACGCCCACACCCTACCCTATGTTATGCGACGTCTCCCTATTTGTTTCCCTGTTATGCAAATATTTACAACCAGGCCCAAAATAAGCAGTTTGAGTTGACGAGCTTAATTGGCACTGTTGCTTATGTTCTCTCCAAATATGGCCTTAATCCTTATTTGCAATTTAATCCTTTTTATTTTTTTTTCTTTCTTCTCCATTTTTTTCTTTTTCTTACTTATTCCTTATTATTCAGACGACCGGATTCCGATGACCTCACCGGAATCCGACGAAGTTCCGACTGGAGCTCTGTCAACAGAGCTCCGATCTGGAGCTCAGTTGGTGCTCTAGTGAGCTCAGATCGGAGCTTTGTTTGAGCTCCAATTTGGAGCTCTGTTTTTCAGATCGGAGTATGCCGGATTCCGGTGAGGTCACCGGAATCGGCAGTTCCAATAAGGAAGAAGAAGAAAAAAAGAAAGAAAAATTAAATTAAATTGAGGGCTATTTACAATTTAGAAAAGATTTGTGGGTTATTTCATATTAATTAGTGTTACTTGAGTAAAATTGAAAATATTTTAGTCAAATGTGTAATAAACATAAATTGGGGTTGTTTGATAAGACTTAAAATCTGATAATTATTCAGGGGCAAAAAAGTATTTTCAACGTTCTATTTCACGAAAAGTCAAATTCGCGGGGTTAGGTGTAATTAAATATGCATAAGAAGGTAAGATATGTAAATCTTTGCATAATAGGGGAAGAATCATAATTACGTCGCATAAGAGGGACCATATGTAAATTGCCCATAATAATACGAGTAATACATACATACAAGAAGATAAACATCAATCAGGATTTGTCCTTCACATCGATTACTAGCAAAAAACTAACCGACAAACAATCCGGTGAAATTTTCACCGTAAAGTAAAGTATCATGAGAACTGAGCTAAGCAAGATAAAGGACACGGCATTGGAGATAAATAAAATTACCTAAATTATATTCTACCCCCTCCACTATAAAAAACTGTAGTCCTAAAAAATTCTTCTTTTGATTTTATCTGTCGTTCTAGAGGTAAACTCACAACTTATTGCTCTTCTTTATTTTTTTTTATTGTATTGGGATTCTAATATTTAATTCATCTCTTCAATGTTATTGGTTGACTAACTCACATTTTTATTTCATCAATGTTTCTTTACAGTCTTAAATGTCATAAATTAATATTTAATAGGGTAATTATGACTTTCTTAAATATGTGATTTTACTAGAACGGCACATATTCTAAATGGGAGGGAGTAGTTGATTTCCGATTGAAATGAAATGAATAAATAACTAAAATAACTTTCCGAAATCAATCGGAGAGAGAGAAGAAGAAAGGACAGATAAAAAGCCTACCCGAAGCTCAATCAGAGAGATTGTGGTGAAGGTTGAGGAGGACGGTTAGTGACGGTGGCTGCTCGAGCAAAGTAACGGTGGTGGAGTTTGAGTGGAGTAGTTTTGGGAGGCTGTTTTGGAATAGTGGTCGAGTGTGGTGTTGGTGGTATGGAGTTAGAAGTTTGGTTAAGTAGGTGTTTGTTTTATCCATGACTGAGGCAAAAAATGTAAGTTTAAGTTTAAATTGACATTGATATAGCCATAAAAAAAAGTGAAGTTAAAGGGACATAATCACAAATTCTATTCTATTTAATCAACTTATTCAACCATTGGGAAGAATTGGTATCAAGTTCTATTGGTTCATGACACTTAATCGATCTACACCATGTAATAAAAAATCATCACATAGAATTTAAGAGGGGGTTCAACAACATACATACATACATGTACAATTATTTTACAAACTTCTTCACCTTAATACTCTGTCCAAATTCACAAATCCAATATTTCAAATGCTATTCCAACAACATCCTTACCGCCCGTCCATCTTTACACCTACTACTATTATATTTACATTAAGAAACAACAAACCCAAATTGAGACATACACAAATTTACAGTAACAATGAAATGAGATTGAGATTGTAAGTACTAGTAGAGTAAAAATGGAGGAAATGGATGGTGACACACGCACGCATTGTCTCCCGCACGTACACTGACTGCACTGAAATTTACAACCCATTTTAATAATAATAACAATAGTGATAATAATACTCCAACTTTAAACAAATCACCAATAATTAATTCAACAAGAATGGAGTAGCATTTATTTGTTTAATGATTATAAGGCGTTGCGTGTTAATGAATGATTGGTTTTGCTGATACAGATCCAGCTTAAATTAAATCTAAATTATTAACCACCACCAAATGCTTATGGACCAGTCAAACCCGATAAGGCCGAGGGCCAGGACAGTCAAACATATTACTGTCATAGTCCAATTGCCCAACTGTCACTTTTTCTATTTTATTTATTTAAATATACAAACAAATCTATTTTTATTTTGCTTTCTAAAAGAAAAAGTATTTTTAAATATCTTCAATCAATTTGTATGGAAATCTGGTCTTTATTGTGATTAGTATTTCGATTAGTTCGAGGTGGTGCGTGGGGGAATGAACATATTTTACTACTTCAAGGACTAATCTGCCCTTCTTCATTTAGAGATTAGTACTAATCCTTTTCTAATCCATGTGAGTGGTCCTTCAAGATATAAACTGTAACTCACAAGTTTGTGTTGTAGATTTATGATATATTCACTCAGGCATATTTTAAAAAGAAGTATACGTATGCGATGAACTAGAAATGTACGAAAATTTAAATTATTTTTTATTATCAAATCGTGTAATCGATTGGGTATCTGAAACATTTCGAACCTAAAGAGATGAATGGGTTCAAATATGTTTAAACACAATTAGGGACAAGAAAACAGAAAGGTTAATGACGTATGAAACGTGGCAGTAATAGATTGGTAGCAAGTGCAAGCGAAGTGCAAAAGCAGTCAAAGCCACACGGGAAAAGTCCAAATGCATCCAGTCAAACATAAACTGTAATCTAGCTGCCACTTTTTCTATATTTTTCTATTTCATTTTTGGAATTTCTAACCTTTTCTTTATTAAAATACTCTATTGAAATCCGTATTTATTGCCAACTCCCATACTTATTTATTCACTTTCTCTCTACTCTCATTTGAATTTCGAATATTTTCTTATTTGATTATTTCCATTTCTATTTCTGGAAAATTATATACTTTGCTCATTTATATAACTTTTTTAAAAATGTCTCTCAACCAAACTATACTTTTAATTTTATCATGTGATATCAAATGGTGCTGTCCTACAATATCAAAAAACTTTAATTAGTTAGCCAAACATGCCAAAACTAAACTAAAAGTGAGTACATTTTCTTTTCTGGCTATTTTTTTAATTTACTACCTAATTATTTATTAAAAAAATTATAGTACCCTATATTTTATTAGTGTATATATATAAAAAAAAAGAGGCATATTTGTGACACTCTAAAATTTCTTGAAAAATGATTGAAACTAAGGTGTAATTTCATTTTCCATTTTCGTAAATACACTCATAAGAACTCCAGAGTTGAAGAAATTCTCGATGCGCACCAAATTTTTTTTAAATCGGCAAAGTGGTGACTCGAACTCAAACTTATTGGTTGGAGCTGAAGCAGCTTACCAACTGAGCTATGTTTCGTTGTATCGATGTGCACCAAATAAAGTGTGAAGGAAATAATATGTGTTAATTTGTGGGGTGTTTCGATTGATTTATTAGAGGTCAGGACGTCATTTGGACTAATATTTGAAAATGAATAAATGAAAAATGGGAAAGAAAATAGGTTAAAAGAAAGAAAGAAAAGGAATAGTGAGGAGTTAATCTGATCAGCTCAGCAGAGGAGTCTTTCTTTGGTGGAGATGCCCTTTCTCTCTCTATCTATCTATCTTGTTCAACTTCAACCAAGATTGCCTCTGAATCCTCACTTTCACAGCTCCACCATTTCATCAATCATTTTCTCCATTCTCCCTTTCATCCCATTCTAACTCCAATCTCTTCTGGATCTCTGTTCCGTTTCACTATACTACTATATACTTCACCATAGATTTGCTTTGTTGGTTGGTTAGCTTTTAGCCTGTGAATCATGCCCTTTTGAGGCTTGAACTAGAAGAAAAAAAAAAGGATTGTTGATTTTTTTGGCAAGTGTGTTTGTAGCTAGTATCATGATCATTATGATGGCAATGAGTCTTTTGACCGCAGAAAGACAAAAGTGAAACCAATAATACCAAAAGATTGTGCCCCTTTCAAATTCTTTGCTTCCTTCCTTCTTATTGTCAATGAGATCAAACCCCAGTTGCTTTCTCACACACACACGTGTAGTTAGATTTCTCATTCTTGCTGTGTAATTGGTGAGTTTTCATTTTTTTCTAGAGTGCACACCACCTGTTTGTGAAAATGCCTATGTACCAGCCGCCTTCAAGAAAAGATGGGTTTCTAGGTTTTGAGGGTGGTGGTGATGGGAGGATACTAGATCTAGCCACCGCTGTCAAAGACGGTGTTTTGGGCGGTGTTGTAGGTGGCTATGGAGGTGGTGGGATTAGTGAGAGCAAGTTGGATCTGAAGAAGATGATTGATGAGCTTAATTTAGCTGACATTCCATCTGTCTTCATCTGCCCTATTTCCCTTGAGCCAATGCAAGACCCTGTTACCCTTTGCACTGGCCAAACCTACGAGAAGTCCAATATCTTGAAATGGTTTAGCTTAGGGCATTACACTTGTCCTACCACAATGCAGGAGCTTTGGGATGACACCGTTACCCCGAATACAACCCTGCACCATTTGATCCACACTTGGTTTTCGCAGAAGTACGTGCAGATGAAGAAACGCTCCGAGGATGCGCAGGGGAGGGCGTCCGAGTTCTTGACGACGCTCAAGAAGGTTAAGGGGCAGGCAAGGATTCAGACGTTGAAGGAGCTGAAGCAATTGGTGGTGAATCATTCGACTGCGCAAAAGGCGGTTGTTGATGAGAATGGGGTATCGGTTCTTTCGTTGTTGCTTGGTCCATTTACTTCTTATGCTGTTGGGTGTGAAGTTGTAGCTATTCTAGTGAATTTGTCTTTGAATGCTGAGTCGAAGTCGAATTTGATGCAACCCGCGAGAGTATCATCGATAGTGGATATATTGAATGAGGGGTTGATTGAGACGAAAGTGAATTGTGTTCGTTTGATCGAGATGTTGATGGAGGGGCAAGATTTTCGTGCGGATGTGTTCTCGAGCCATAGTTTGCTGGTTGCTTTGATGAGGCTTGTGAGGGATAAGAAGCATCCTGCTGGGCATTTACCGGCTCTTGGTCTTTTGAAATCGATCAGCACGCATAAACAAGTGCGTAGCGTGATTGTGAGCATTGGAGCAGTACCCCAGTTAGTAGATTCGATACCTAGCTCGAACCCCGAGTGTTTGGAGCTAATTCTGGTTGTATTGGATGCCTTGTCATCTGTACCAAAAGGGCGACAAGCTTTGAAAGATTGCAGGAGTACGGTACCAAACATGGTGAAGCTACTAATGAGAATATCGGAAACTTGTACAGAATATGCCCTTTCGATCCTATGGTCAGTTTGCAAGCTTTCACCGGAAGAATGCGCCTTGAGAGCTGTCGATGCAGGTCTCGCGGCAAAGCTCCTTCTCGTCATCCAGAGTGGCTGCAGCCCTGTGCTAAAGCAACGGGCAGCAGAGCTTTTGAAGCTCTGCAGTTTGAATTACTCTGATACGATGTTCATTTCAAAGTGCAAGCTCACAAGAACAATCCAATGAGCACGTGATGAACGAGGATTTGAATATCGTGGCAGATAAGTGCAAGATTTGGATCACGAAACGATCCAGCCAGCATGTCTTGGCGAAAGACAAAAAGTTTTCCAATAAGCACCAGGAGAAAGAGGAGGAGATTTGTAAAGGTATTAGTATAATTATTGTTATTGTTATTGTGATGAAGGGATAAGGTGCAAAATTGCCAGTAGGTTGTAGTAAGAGATGGAGATGGTGATGATGGTATTTGGTGGAGTTTTTGCAATTGCAATTGTAATTTGGTAGGCAGTTGTTTTTATCTCCATGGATATCTTGAAGCAGCAGCAGTTCAGTGTTTTTCATTTTCAGTTTTTAGAAGTTTTGTTTCCTTTTTTTCTTGGTTTACACAAGTTAGAAATGTAGTACTAGTAGTAGTAAAAGGGCTTCTTTGGCCTGTGATTTATTCAAGTGTACAATTATTCTTCACATTTTCCCTCTTGTTTGAGTTATTAGTTCAGTTTCAGTACAGTAACAGTTTGTTTGATCACTTTTAGTTTGCTTGCTTGACTCTTTTCATACACCTATAAAATGGTTAGTACTAGTAATTGATTGGCATAAAGATTAATTTTTTAATGTAGGAGTAATTATATTATGACTAGTAATCCATCCGTTGAGAGATGATGTGGGATTAAAATGGGATGGGACAGTCAAAGGGATTTAGTTTGATTTGTTGTTGATGCTTTGCTTGCCATTTATGGGAGGGGAATGGGATGGCTTTTTTGTTGGCAGACGTCATCTTGCACTAGTTTGTTTTTGTCCATTAATACTTGGATTTTTGCCAAACACCACCTTATTCTTCCAACACGTCCGAATAGTAGTAGTACTAGTAGCAGTAACGATTACGTTTTCAGATGTTTGACTGAACGTTACTCGACGACATCAACAGTTCATCATTGCCCATACTTGAACAAGATAAAAACTATCATCATCATCCATTCCTTTTTAAGTTTTAAATCCGGCCTAATGACTTTTAAAGTTTTAACTACTCCAGCATCCATATAATTTCGGTGAATATATGTCTAAGTGACTTACCAACTAAGCAAAAATCATTCATTAATTGTCAATTAGGCATTTTAGAGCTCTGTTATATTCGTCTGAAAATTAATAATTTTAAATTAATTTCAGATCAGTTAAAATCAATTCAGATGCATAAAGAAACTCAAATTTGCATAATAGTATTTTATACTACAAATAAGTTTAGTTCAGTTCAACAGATGCATTAAGTTCAGTTCAGATTTGCATAATAATATTTTATACTACAAATAAGTTCAACTCAGTTCACGCAGGTAAGTCCAAGGAAGAGAACAGAGCCTAATTGAGTCTAAGTGGAAGAATCAGGTACTCATTAGTCTCCATGTTTACGTTTGTTTATTAATTTTTTTTATATTTTATTCTCTATTTGATGTCCCATTAATCGTACAACGAAAAATTAATTAACAAAATAATCCTATAAATTTATAGGAGTGTCTACACTTTCATAATACAATTTCACTAATATATCCAGTAAATTGCTTATTGAAAAACAAAACAGCCCAGTTAACTTCCTTATTCCTTATTATCCTTTGATTCAGACAAGGAATCATGTCGTCTAGTAGGGGACCTCCTCCAGTCTGTATCAACATTTTTGAATGATATGGACAAAGAAATTGCTGTCTCATGCAAAACAATCTTTAGCTTGGATACAGCTTTTTGCGGAGTTTGGAAGTCGTTAGATCCGCACCTCCGAATCCATCCAATACAGCAATCGCTGAAGGAAATTCAGCTCTTGACGTTGAGCTATACGATACACCAGAACGAAAGTGGCAAGAAGAAAAAATATACAAATCAGAGAGTGAATGAAACGGAAAAAGTAGATATAATGTCAATTCTTGTTGATTTGAACGTAACTGAGAGGAAAATTGATCTGGATTGTAACGTATTTTACCTGCTACGGAGAACCACACAAGGCATGCCAATTCGCTCAGCTGCAGCTACACCAGTTTGGCTTCCTGCAACCAGAACGCAACTGGAAATCGGTACATCTGCATACTCTGCGCCTGCCCTTAGTGCAGCTACAATATTCTTCAAGCTGTAAAAGTCATGAGGCCGGATGTAAAGCATTTATCAGTTATCACACATCTAACATAGAGGGAATATCCCATATATATTAAGCTTACAAATATATAAATTTGCAGGATAAAATAAGGTACCTTTCACTTGAATTATTATTTAATTCAACTTTCAGCTTCAGCATCGAAGCAACCTCCTCAGCAACTCTCTGCTTTTCAGCAGAAGCTGTGGAAAGATTTATAAAAAAATAAAAAAAAAATAAATAAATAAAAAAAAAAAAAAAATCATTTTGTGTTTTTAGCCAGAGGAATGCTTTGCAAGATGGAATTGTTTTGCTAGGCCCACACCTCGGGTGTTTGCTTTTATGCTTTTACAATGTGCATCACAATTCTAAAGGGACACAGGATAAGGTGGAGTAAGAATGGCAAATGGAATGGAAAAATATAGCTAGTAGCTACAGTGTGAGATCTATTATGGGGTGACGGTGACCGTATATGGGTATTGGTGAGTTGAGATGAACCGTGAGACATTTTTTTGAGAGGAAAATTTCTCTGTGAGGAAATTTAACTGTTGTTGGCAGTCAATTTTCCATGTGACTATTCTGGACTAAAATGAGATTATAGTGAGGAACTTGCTGTGAGATGTCAGGCCTTGACGCTTCTGTACAGAAATGATGGGTCTGGTCTTATCGAATTGATTTAGTCGAGCTGTTGGAACCTGGGTTTGTTTTAATAGAAGAACTTGGTTACCTCCCAACTCTCTCTAGCATTTTCTGGAATGTAGTCAGGTTTGAATGACAAGTCACTATGGAGTTTGTTGCTTTCAGGTTTGCACTTGGTATGAAAACTTGAATATATTCCCCAAAAAAAGAAAAAGACATCTTGAACTTGGTTGCCTCCTAACTCTCGCTAGTCTCTAGTTTTTCCTAGAATGTAGTTAGGTTTGAATGCGTTGCTAGGAAGTTTGTACTTTCAGGTTTGCACTTGGAATGAAACCTTAAGAAAAATTACCTGCTTTGCTCACTTCCTTAGCTAACTGATCTTCCAAACTAGAGGAAACTCCTTCCCCGAAAACAAGTTGGTAATAGAAGCTTTGTTTCACCTCTTTATCCCCAACAACCGTTGTCTTGGACATTCTATCAGCTCCAAGTTTCTCAGCAATCGCCCTATACCAAATACTCACAATTAATAATCCTAAATAGTATTGCAGCAGGGAATTCGACTAATTTCATCATGTGATTCTTTTGTCCAATCAATAAAAAAAAAATGAACTCCATAATTCCAACACAAAAACGAAAGGGAAACACACACAGCATGTCAAGTAATCTATGCAAGTAGCGTTCACCAAATCATCCTTACTTCCTTAGTATTCATAACTTCACACCGAAAATCCTCTTTATTTCCAATTTTGGAAGTTTTGGTTCGAATTGTCTTTCGGAATATGGACACAGAAACCAGCATTTGACAGAGTTTTGGGTGAATCCTATGCAATCAAAACAACACTTGCAACTACGCTCACAAGTCACAAGTCACATGCCATATGAAGTATAGGATGCATTATGCTCTATCCCAATTCCCAAGCATGTTTGTCATTTGGTTTTTTATATTCATATGAAGAGTTATAAATATTCTTTGCATACTCTAAACGTCTCACCTTACAGTTGTTAAATTTTCAAACCATTCCTTTACTTAATCATCTGAGCATAACATACTAACAAGCCATAAACATAAAATATTCATGTGTTATGCAGATATTTGGCGATTATGACAAACCTAGCAACCTTTTCCCCACTGCCGCTGTATGATGTCAAGATGACCACCGGCACACCTTCTTTACAAGCATCATCAATGAACCTGCAGCATAAGGGTGAAAACTTTACTGTGACAATCGAAATAGAAAGCATATAAAGCCATCATCATTGCAAGTAAAAAGATAAAAGCACAATTCAGCAACAATTGAACACGTACTCTTCAGCACCAGGTCTCAAGGAAAGAGATTGCGACATGACTAGTTCATCTAATGCATTCTTCTGCAGATACCAAAAAATGACTTAGCTACTTTGAAAGAAACTGAAGGACGAGAGTTCTATGTCACAAGCAACATAAGTGATGTTCTTAAGTAACAGTGCTATAACGTATACTCGAGCTACATTTACGCAAAGCCAGTTAGTTTTAGACAATGTAAACCAAAAATTGGGTACATACACGTTGGATAACTGAGGATTGATGTTTTAATAATACTCGTAAAATACCTTCTCTTTCAGCACTTTTTTCATAAAAGCCCCCTTCTCACTTGTGGCAACTGAGGTTGGCCAACCAATCTGTAACAGTACAAGTAGACTAAGCCCAAAAAAATACTAAAGCAACTCAATTGACGACAACTAGCAGCCATTGTTATGAACAAATCTACGAGAACTTACTCGATTAAAAAACAAAATTAACATCCTTTCCTCATCACCAGCACTTTTCCTGATCATTTAGAAACAAGTTGGGAATATTAATCCGGACAAATCCACGAATGCTTAAATTCCCAATTCTGCCTAAATTCGAAAGCTCGACATACATACCTTACAAGGTCTACGTACACCGGTTCAGACCAATTTGCACAGTCTAATCCCAGCTTTCGAAATGCTAGAAAGCACCACATGAAAAAGTACCAGAACTCAGCATCATATCAAGCTAATATCTACGTAAAAGAATAATATCCAGTAACACTTTTTTCGCACCTACATTAAACGCTTGGCGATTAGCTAACCGGTAAACGTCCATTAACACCCTGAAAATGACAAAGAAAGCATAGCAATTAGTTACTACTACATTTTGCAACCACAGCTGACATTAATACATATTGACGTTGATCAGCGAAATGTATCGATATTCATAAGCTCAATAGCATCAAAATTGCAATGTAAAATCTTCTTCAAGACTATCCATCAAATCAAAACATAGTTAACAATTTCCACATTTTTCAATCCAAGCTGAAAATCAATTGATCACATTTCACCTAAACTAAGGCCTAATTTTTAATGTAATGACATTCATAAACTCAATTCCATCAAAAGCAAAAGCTGAATTGCATCAAAAGTACAGTAATGAAATCAAACCATAGCCCTACAAGATATTGGCATAAAAAAAAAAAAAAAACAGAATTGTAATGAAAGAAAGAGAAAAACAAACAAACCCATCAACTTCAAGAAGAACGGAAAATTTATGAGGTGGGTTGTGCTCAGTAGTACTTTCTGGGGAGCATTTTCTAATGAACCGATCAGAATGAGGCCTTTTCTTGAAACCATAATAAAAAGAAGTTGCAGGATAGTTACAGGATAGCTGTTTGGTGTACATGTAAGAGTTAGTGGTGGAGGGTTTTGCGGTGGTCCGGGTGGCGCCGCCGCAGAGGCGGAGAGAGTGTAGAATTGGGGAAGAAGTGGCTTCCATGTTGGGGAGCTGTTAACTTGTAAAATGCTCTCTTCTTTGCTTGTTTGTTCTTTTCTAGCTTCATATTTGCAGTTCACCATAGAATGGCATTATTTTTGGGTTTGGGGTTGATTGAGGCCCAATAGTGTTTTGGGCTTTTAAATGGGAGCATGTTGCGGGCTGGTACCGAGTAGATTTGAACAGAAATTATATAGTAGAGTCGGAAAAAACAGCTACATCAATGTCGGAAATTGATTTCAGGTTAAGGACAGATAATGATCATAAAGGTTTATTAGAGCAAATACCAGTAAATTTGTTATTAACCTCGAACAGAGTACATTTGAACACAGAAATTAGTACAGTCAGAAAATACAACTACATCAACGTTTGAAATTGATTTCAATGAGAAAAAAACTAGGCTTTCCTTCTCATATATACTAGATGTAGGATATCGCCGGGACAGTGGATTGAGGATTTGAACTGAGCTGTCTCAATCAACCCATCAAGTTTGATTCAAATTGTTTAAGATTGTAATTAGAGAAATGCGTGCTATACACCGATTGTTAAAGACGATGGCATTTTGCCGTAAATAAGGACACGACTCTCTGAGGGAGGGGTAGATCAATGATACTCCTCTAAGAATAATAAATTGAGTTGTTTATGATTTTCTTGGCAATGTGTCCTCTCCTTTCAACGATGTATTCCTTCGTATATTTGTGGGTTAGCGATAGTAATGTTCGTTATAAGGTAGTCCAGTGGAAGAGAGCTGGGATGGTGAAGGAAGAGGTGCATGGTTTCCTAGTGAAACATAAAGCGGTTTAGATGTGGATATAATGTGGTATAAGATGTTGTATAGCAGTAGTGTTGAAGTAATAATATTTGTCGTTTAAAAAAAAAAGGGTAATGTTTGTTACTAGAAATATTTATGATTCATTTATTCAATTCATGTTACAACTTGAAACTTAATACTCATTAGTCCTAATCATTTCTTTATATTTATTTTGTTGATTTTTTTTTGTCCGTTTGATCTCCATTTACTCCTAAACTGTAACGAATAATTAATTTATAAAAGTATTTTATGAAAATATAGTGTCTCTACTTTCATTATATAGCTATATTTATTTTTTTTGTTAATATTTAGAATTTATTAGAAGTCAAACGGGACTACAAAAAAGTTAACAAAACAAACATAAAAAAATGACCGGGACGGAAGGAGTATCTTAATACCTTGTAAAGCTCTGTTCTCTTCGTCTGAAAATTGATTATTTTAAGTTCAGTTCAGATGCATTAAGTTCAGTTCAGTTCAGATGCATAAGTTCAGTTTAGATCAGTTCTGATTTGCTTAATAATATTTTATACTACAAATAAGTTCAGTTCAGTTTAAATCAAATCAGACCCGTTAAGTTCAGTTCAGTTCAGTTCAACTTTGTTAAATTCAGTTCAAATAAGTTATGTTCAATTTAGTTCAAACGAATAGAATAGAACTTAAATTAAATATCAGAAATGCATCATAAATATATTTGAGGTAATGGCACGTACTAATGTTTTTAATATAAAAAGCTGGCAATGTTGAAAGGAAAAGTGGCAAGAAATCATAAATATATACGGAGTATAAGAATGTCATCATCATCGTCATGGTTGTTGATCTATGTTGGTATGATGTCATCATCAATCCCATTATCAATATCAACTGAACAAACAATGAATTTTAATTTGTTATTGGTCAACTTCAAATAAGATTCAATATGTGGACATTAAAAAAAGTGAATAAACTAGTAGTAAAGTTTGTAGACTGTAAAATAAACATGGGGCTGGTTTGCACGGTACCAACCAATCACATACTATCATTGCATGCATTCTCCTTTTCTTCTTCTCCCATCCCATGACCACTTTGACCAGCCCAGCTATATAAATTCAGTAGTAGAGTATAAAATATAAGTATAATATCAGTCAGTAATCATTCCTCGTACTCACTGATCAACTTTTCAACATACTACTACTTCCGCCGTTATCCCCCTACTCTCCTCCTCCTCTGCCAAGAAGACAATTCCCGCAATCCAAATTAACCCAGGTTTTTCTTCTGGCCGGCCCGAGTAACATGGCCGCCCGAGGCGGTGTTCCCCCGGGCCGAGTATGGGACCATATTGTCCCCTCCGACGACACCCCCGATCCCCGCGTTCTCCGGTTGACGGGGAACCTCACATGGGAGGAAGCCGCAGATCCATTACACTGGGACATCGACTTAACCAAGCAGACCGGAGTTGGACCGGGCATGTCGTTCGCTAACTTCATAAAGGACAACTACATGATGCCCCAACGCCCAATCGGTCTAGTTCCGTGCGCCATCGGTGGCACCCGGATCCAAGATTGGGCACAAGGGACATTCCTCTACAGACAACTTATTACTCGAGCTAAAGTGGCCGCGTATGGAGGAGAGATCAGAGGCCTTGTTTGGTACCAAGGGGAAACCAATCTTCCCCATTTATCAGACCAGAAGATAGCCAGCTTCAAGAACGACACTGCCCGGTTCTTCCAAAATGTTAGAGATGATCTTACATTCCCGATCTTCCCATACTCCAGGTACGTACAACTCCATAACCTCTAGAGTCATACCAACTTTATCTCACCAACCAATTGAGCTAAATCTTATTAGCAATTAATTACACTATTAATTACTACAGTAATTAATTTTAATTAATTTCCATATTTATATTTTGTGCATGCAGGTGGGGGTGGCGCTGGGAAATATTGGGAACGGAACAAATGCAACGGAGGTAGAGTGGATAAATAAGTTGAGGCAGGCTCAGCTTTCCATCCAGCTCTCAAATTTGGTCACGGTCAGCGCTCTTGGACTTTCGGTCAACGCTGACTTGGTCCACTTGACCAGCGATTCTCAAGTTAAACTTGGACATATGCTCGCTACAGCGTATGTCCTCAACTTTCTCTAGCTCTTAATTAGGGATTAGTAGGTTAATAAGAGCTTTAATTAGTACTAATTCTGTTTTAGCATTAATCATTAAGTACTGTACTTACTATGGAGGGAACGTAAGGCAATATGGATTTAAATGTGGTACTAGTATTTGACCGGACTGGATTTTCTATGCCAAGAATAATCCGGTTTAATTGTTCAGGTTGTTACGGAACTGGTCAATGTTTAATTATTTTTGTTGTTTACTTTTATGTTTACGAAACGCACTGTTGTAAGCTTTCAAGTTTAAATCTGTTTAAAGCGTTCACAACTTAACACGGACTATATTTTCCTTAGTCAGAGCGTTACAATATATCACTTCAATAAACAAATAATATTGACCCAATATATGCTTAAACTTTTCAATCGAAACTCACTTTAGTGACAAATAAATTAGTTTCATGATGTGAATACATATATCAAACTTTTTATTTTAAATATTAATAATCCAAACCTTATAAGGGGAAAATTATGTTAAGAATATAACATAATAGTACACATAGAGTAGTATTATTTTCGACATAAGTAGTATGCGCTAGTTGACAATGGATGTCCATATGACTATTTGAAGGAATTCAGCATATGCGTAAAACTCTTGGGTCTTGTTTTTAATATCAAACGGTTTATCTTGAAAATAATTTCTACACTCGGCAAAATCATTCATGACATTATCATTCACTAGTGGCCAGCCATTGGCCTCCCACGGTGAATGTGACATGAACTCCTTTTCATGGTCAAGCTCGCTAATCACACTCTTAAAATTCTGGACACACAGTAAGTACCTGACTTTCAATTCTTGATCTTCACATTCCCCTTGTAAATTGTCAAGTAGATGCAGAATTTGTTGGGCCTTTTCGGATACAAGTTGGTGAATGCGTTTTTCCTTTTTATTACACATGCATCACATCAATATGTAGATATGAGTCCGCATCGATTATTAAGTCTATGAAGTACTACTAGTAGCTAGGTACTGCTGCAACCTGCATGCATGCATATATAGAATTTATCATTAATTACCACTACTACTGTACTGTATATCTCATCAGAGGCCAGAGCATGCAGATCACACTAGTTTTTAGATTATTGTCCAAATTAAAAATTGTACATGGCCTGAATTGTTAGCTACTGGTAGTATTGTAGATGGTCTTAAAAATACAAACGGTTTTCAACAAAACCAAATGAGAAATATTTGATCGGACTGAGTGAGTACTAGTAACTACCAAGTTTAGTTTGCACTCACTACAGTAGAAATTACTCCTACATTTTTACAAATACAAGCTAAATCGCATGATCGATTGTGCAGTAAAACTCTAACATGAAGTTGTAAAGTCCTAGTACTACACAACTCATGATTAGTGCATAACAAAACACTAGTCCAATTAGAAAATGAATCTATGAGCAGAAATTAGCACCCCATCACTTGAAAAGCAAATCATGTGGATGGATTAATTTTTCTAAGTGGGATTTTCCAAAGAGCATTGTGTCTTAAAAGATAAAGATGCCAAGCAGGCAGCTGCCATATATGTGTGTATACTAAAAAAAGCCCGCTGCAAAGAGATACTCTACTACCCTAGCTAGCAAAGTCAAAGTAGCAATCTCATCCAGAATTGTCTTTTAAGTTTTAACTTTAATCCAAGTATATTCTCAGTACTCCCGTAAAATCAATCCAGACAAACACTATATGCCAATTCAGAACCCGAAATTTTTCATGTTGGATGGAGTAACTTGTGAAATGCTCTTTCTTTGCCTGTTTCTCTTTCGGCTTCATATATATTTGCAGTTCCCCGTGTAGTATATAGAATTATTTTTCGGCTTTCGGTTGATTGAGGCCCAACAATGTTTTGGGCTTTTAAATGGCTGGACCCAATCTCACAATCAAACTTACTACTCCGACCAATTCAAATTTCAAAACTCCCCCACTCCCCCTTTGGGATAGATCACTCTCAAGAGTCAGGTCTCTACCAAAACTCAGCTTGTTAAACAAAGGAGCATAAATTAAGTCATAACTTTAACTTAATTTCAAAATATAAAGGGAGTACATGAGAATGTGTCATGATAACATCTCATGAAGAGAGAGGTAGTGGCGGAGGGAGGGGGTTCAGACTCTAGTGGCACTGGATCACCCTGAACTCTGAGCTAGAATAATTATAGTAGTATCAATAAAAGCCGTCCGCCTAGAGCTCATTTTTAACACGTACAATACCGATTTCCACATCATAATCCACCCACATCCACGCGGCCCAATTTTTTTTAATACCATCGATTGGCTCCCTCTAGCTAGTGAATAGTGAGAGCGTAGATCAATTATCTTTTAACAATAATAAGTTGAGTTGTTTATGATTTTCTTATCAATTAATGTGTATGTCTTCCTTTATATATTTGTGTGTTAATTAGGCTTTGTTCTCTTCGTCCGAAAATCGATTATTATAAGTTAAATTAAGTTCAGTTGCATTAATTTCAGTTCAGATGCATTAAATTCAGTTCAGTTCATATTTAGTTAATAGTATTTTATACTACAAATAAGTATAGTTCAGATAATTTCAGCTTCATTTAGTTGTGTTCAATTCAGCTCAACTTCATTCAACTCAATTATGTTCAGTTTGGTTCAGACGATAGAAAGAGTCTTATGGATAGTAATGTTCGTTACTAGAAATATTTATGATTCATTTATTCAATTCATGTTACAACTTGGAACTTAAATAGCAGATATGCATCATAAATATATTTGAGGTAATGGCACGTACTGTTTTTAATATAAAAAGCTGGCAATGTTGAAAGGAAAAGTGGCAAGAAAGCATAAACATAAGAATGTCGTCGCCATGGACGTTATTGATCTCTGTTGGTATGGTGTTATTAGCATCATCATCAATCCCATTGTCAACATGTGATGATCAGGAAGTGCGATGGAACTAGTTCTTGGATTCGCTTTGTTCGAAAGACTTTTGTTCTGAGATTATCAAATCTCACCCTGAGATATACAGTTACGAGAGTACCCGCGGAGCCACTAAGATTGGCGTAAGTAATATTGATCCGGCAATAACAAAAATTGCTGTTGGCACGGTTCAACTTGTATCACAAAAGGCCCAACAAATTCTGCATCTACTTGACGATTTACAAAGGGAATGTGACGATCCAGAATTGAAAGTCAGGTACTTACTGTGTATCCAGAATTTTAAGAGTGTGATTATCGAGCTTGACCGTGAAAAGGAGTTCATGTCACATTCACCGTGGGAGGCCTATGGTTGGCCACTAGTGAATGATAATGTCATGAATGATTTTGCCGAGTGTAGAAATTATTTTCAAGATAAACCGTCGTTTGAAATTAAAAATAAGATCCAAGAGTTTTACGCATATGCTGATTTCCTTCAAATAGTCATATGGGCATCCATTGTCGAGTAGGGTATATGTATACTATGGTGGCATTAATTTTTTACAAATTCTTCCTTAAGACCACCTTCTTAATAAAGACCATGAGACCAAAATCCGGATTACTACAACAAAATCTATATGAGTAAAATCTCGATGGTTGTTTTGTGATTACATTTAACTTCAGGGACTGGATTGTAAAATAAAAGGTATAACCCATGCCAGCCCATTTTATCTCCGCCGCCTGTCCCAGTCCTTCCGCCACCAGTCCCCTCACCACCGCCGCCAGTCCAGACTCTTCCGCCACCGTCCACCACCTACTGCCCACCCCCACCTCAGTCGCCCTCAACCGGAAATGTGGTCTACTCCCCACCCCAGCAGCCAATCAACAACAAACCATCACCGTCGGCCAACTACAGTGACGTGTGTAATTACCCACTGAAGACCGAACTATGTGATCCCGCCGCGACCGAACCCGATTGTTCCTTACTACCCGTACTACTACAACAGCCCTCCAGGGTCGCCGTCTTCTGATTCCGTGAAGTTGACAAGTTTAGAATGTTTAATTAATCTTCTTGTTATTTGTCTTGTTATCCTTAATGTTTTATTAGTAGTACTAATAATGTTGTTGTTATCTCATATCTGTTGGTATTTATTTTTGTGATCTAGTACTACTCCACTTACTTACATTTTCGGGGTACAGAGTGAGAGATTTGGCATCATCAATTGTTGATCGAGGAAAGAAAATAATAAATGGAAGGAGAGCTCTTATATTCCTTGCACTACAAAATGTAATAACCTCTTGTAGCTTCTTTATTACACTATCTACTGCTCCACTACTACTATCATTTTGAAGAGAATGTGAGTAGTAAATTTGCTGTCACATGGAGTCTAGTACAATAAACTTCACCTACTGGCTACTGCAATTGCCATGTTTAATTCTGGAACATTACCATCAATGATCATTTTCACATTACCTAACATACTGCCCAATTGCAGTATAAGTTTTATATGTTTTATATGTTTGAGTTTTATATACTGTATGTTTTGAGTTTTATGTGGTGTTTGTTTAAGTTTTACATCTATCATATGTGAGGATGACAAAAAGTGAATAAGATTGATGAATCTGAGGAGTTCAATGAAACAAAAGATCAAGGTAATTATTTGAACAAAGTGATGGTATGTTAAAGTTTATAAGAAAATGATTTTCTATATATTTGAATTTCATATACACTTTGTTTGAGTTTTATGTGGTGTTTGTTTGAGTTTTACATCTATCATATGTGAGGATGAAAAAAAGTGAATAAAATTTATGAATGAGAGGAGTTCAAGGAAACAAAAGATCAAGGTAATTATTTGAACAAAAGTGATGGTATGTTACAGTTTATAAGAAAATGATTTTCTATATATGTTTGAGTTTTATATACTGTTTGTTTGAGTTTTACATCTATCATTTGTGAGGGTTAGGGTGAGGTTTACTTGATATTAATATTTTGTTATGTTGCTTGTTTGAGGCTTACATATATATGTATATATGGTTCTTGTTTGAGTTTTTCATGTATCATATGTGAGATTTACTTGAGAATAAATTTTATGTGTTTGAGTTTTATATACTGTATAGTTTGAGTTTTATATACTGTTTGTTTGAGTTTTATGTGGTGTTTGTTTGAGTTTTACATCTATCATTTGTGAGGGTTAGGGTGAGGTTTACTTGATATTAATATTTTGTTATGTTGCTTGTTTGAGGCTTACATATATATGTATATATGGTTCTTGTTTGAGTTTTTCATGTATCATATGTGAGATTTACTTGAGAATAAATTTTATGTGTTTGAGTTTTATATACTGTATATGTTTAGTTTTAAATGGTGTTTGTTTGAGTTTTACATCTATCATATGTGAGGATGACAAAAAGTGAATAAGATTGATGAATCAGAGGAGTTCAAGGAAACATAAGATCAAGGTAATTATTTGAACAAAGTGATGGTATGTTAAAGTTTATAAGAAAATAATTTTCTATATGTTTGAGTTTTATATACTGTTTGTTTGAGTTTTATGTGATGTTTGTTTGAGTTTTACATATATATATATCATCTCCACTCCAACGCTTCTCCACCATAAAAAAAAACCACCTTAACCACAACTACCAGAACCACCGCACTACCATCCAATCTTGAGTCCTTCACATCCGCTCAAATGAATTTTAATTACAACTAATTTGAAGAACCTCAATCTCCCGGCCACGAGCGAGCAAGAATCAAAAGTAATTAATTAGTTGCAAATTAACTATCAAAACCAAACTAAACAGAGTCGATGCCATACAATTCCTTTAAAAAAAAAAACAGAGCATCACTACATACAAGTACAACCAATCTATCAAATAGCAACAACATTTCCGATCTAATTATTTCTCCACTCCGGTTGAAATCTGCTCTGTTCAAGGCAATAAATTCACAATTTGCAACTTTCAATTATGCCTTGAGCTTCTCCGGTCGAGATCTGAACTCACTCTGTATTTTTTTCGCTTCTAATTTGGGGGTTTTAGTCGGGTTATAAGGATGACCCATTATCTATCCGGGTTATAATGATGACCCGCGAGTTTTTGAATTGGGTTGATCCAGTTTTGATTTGGTTTTGATCTACTTTCTAGTTTCTTTGAGTCTCATTTGGTCTCACGGATCGTAGTGGTCTCACAGGAGACGTTCTCTTAATTTTTATGTCGAAAATAATATTTACTATATAACTGAACCGGAGGTTGCTCCGTGTATTTCTTTTGTAATGTTCAGAAGCATTTATTATACTATTTTATTAATAATAAGTTTTTTTGTTGTTTAAAAATAAATATTTGGTGCAAATATACTCTTTCATTAATAATGGAGTAAATTACAAATTAGTGAGATTCCTAATAATAAGCTTTTATACTCCCTCACTTCGGGTACGCTTTGAAAAGTTTAAGCAAATATTTGGTCAATAATATTTGTGAAACTAATTTATTTGAAACTAAATGAGTGTCGATTGAAAATTGTAAGTATATATTTGGTCAATATTATTTGTTGGCCAGTGATATATCCAGATCTAAAATTACTAATGCCAGAGCAATTTATCTTTTATAAACACTAATCATTCCTAAAAGTGTACAAATTACTCTGACATTAGTAATTTCTGCTCTGGCTATATCACTAGCCTTATTTGTTTAGTGAAGTGATATATTGTAATGCTCCAAATTTTAGTAGACAAACTAAGAAAAATACAGTCCATGTTAAGCTGTGAACCCTTTAAATTTGAAAGTTTAAAACCGTCTGAAACGACCAGAACGTTAAATTTCGTAAACACAAAAGTAAACAACATAAATAATTAAACATTGACTAATACTGACCTGAATAATTAAACCGGATTATTGTTGGCATAGAAAATCCGGTCCGGTCAAATACTAGTACGTTACATAGTACTTGATAATTAATGCTAAAACAGAATTAAGTATTACTAAGTACTACTACACTAATTAAAGCCCTTATTAACCTACTAAGCCCTTATTAAGAGCTAGAGAAAGTTGAGGACATAAGCTGTAGCGCGCATATGTCCAAGTTTAACTTGAGAATCGCTGGTCAAGTGGACCAAGTCCGCGTTGACTGAAAGTCCAAGAGCGCTGACCGTGACCAAATTTGAGAGGTGGATGGAAAGCTGAGCCTGCCTCAATTTATTTATCCACTCTACCTCTGTCGCATTTGTTCCGTTCCCGATATTTCCCAGCGCCACCTGTGCATGCACAAAATATAAATATGGGAAGGAGTTGGCCTATGTTCCTTTTAAAATTAATTTTTTATGTTTAGTTCAGATCGGTTCAGATGTATTAATTTTGGTTCAGTTTAAATTTGTATAATAATAATATTTTATACTACACAGTTCAGCTTCATTCGATTCACTTCAATTTAGTTTTGTTCAAACGTAAAGAATAGTACCTGAAGTATGGGAAGATCGGGAATGTTAAGATCATCTCTAACATTTTGGAAGAACCGGGCAGTGTCGTTCTTGAATCTGGCTATCTTCTGGTCTGATAACCAGCGAAGATTGTTTTCACCTTGGTACCAGACCAGGCCTCTGATCTCTCCTCCATACGCGGCCACTTTAGCTCGAGTAATAAGTTGTCTGTAGAGTAATGTCCCTTGTGCCCAATCTTCGATCCGGGTGCCACCGATGGCGAACGGAACTAGACCGGTTGAGCGGGGCATGTAGTAGTCCTTTATGGAGTTAGCGAACGACATGCCCGGTCCAACTCCGGTCTGCTTGGTTAAGTCGATGTTCCAGTGTAATGGATCTGTGGCTTCCTCCCATGTGAGGTTCCCCGTCAACCGGAGAACGCGGGGATTGGGGGTGTCGTCGGAGGGGACAATATGGTCCCATACTCGGCCCGGGGGAACACCGCCTCGGCCGACCATGTTACTCTGGCCGGCCAGAAGAAAAACCTGGGTTTGGATTGCGGGAATTGTCTTCTTGGCAGAGGAGGAGGAGAGTAGGGGGAGGAAGAAGACGTGGAGGAGGCCGGCGGCGATGCTCATATTGAAAATATTTTGTGTTGTGATTAGTGAGTGGATAACGGCGGAACTGGTAGAATGTAGTACTCGAGTATATTTTATTTTCTACTACTGAATTTATATAAGTGGTCATCGGATGCATGATGGGAGAATAAGAGAAGTAGAACACATGCAATAATATGTGAATGTGATTGGTTTCTACCGTGTCAACCAGTCCACTCTATGCCAGCCCCATGTGCATAGGCATGTAAAAGTATTTATCAACTGAAAACTCACACCAGATTGAGTTTTTCACCGTTTTTGTTCTCCTTATTTTATTTTAACGTTTGTGAGATGCTATACTCAATTTATTACACTACCAGGATCAAAACACATATATGTGGATTTATGTGTTTTGGTGGTGTAATAGACTGAGTCTAACATGAAACAAAGTATTATTCACTTGTCTTCATGGCCACATATTTGTGGATCTAAATGTTATTTTTTAATTGGTAATTTATGTTGTCGTTGAATTGGATTCTTGAATTATACCCACCCATTTTTTAGATGACTGGTCAGTTGGGCCCGAAATACGTATGCTCAACTTATCGTTTCCGTTTTGTTGAAATCCGATTTATTAATGTTTAATTTATCATTCTTGTTTTGTTGAAGTCTGATTATGTTGGGAATTTCAGTTAAAACGAATACATTTTTAATTCGTTCGGTGTATTGATCTAATAACGGTCAACACAGTTCCATAATTGTATTAATTGATGTGAATTGTGGTGATTAATGTGGAAACAAAATAAAGAGGTTTGGAATATGTAGTTGTTACACATCACATCTGTATTCTAAAAAAGAAGACACATCGCATCAATATGTTGATAATTGATATGAGACCGTATCGATTATGAAATTTATGATCATTATTCATTAAAGTAGTAACCTAGTAGCTAGGCACTGCTGCAGCCTGCATGCATGCATTTATAGAATCAATCATACTGCTACTACTGTACTTTCGGGTAATGAAATTAATCAAACCATAGGTCCATAGCTCTAAAAGATAGAGGCATAAAAAACAGATTGTGATGAAAGAAAGAGAATAACTAACCAACCCATCAACTTCAAGAAAGAAAGGAAAATTTATAAGGTGGGTTATGCTCAATAGTACTTTCGTCGGAGGAGGAGCATTTACTAATACTAATGAACCGATCAAAATGAAGCCTTTTCTTGAAACCATAATAAAAAAAAAAAGTTGCTGGTGAAGCACAGGATAGCTGTTTGGTGTACATGAAAGAGTTAGTGGTTGAGGGTTTCGCTGTGGCCCGGGTGGCGCCGCCGCAGAGGCGCAGAGAGTGCATAATTGGGGAAGAAGTGGCTAAATGGCTTCCGTGTTTGATAACTTGTGATTTGTGAAATGCTCTTTCTTTGCCTGTTTCTTCTTCTCTTTTTCGGCTTCATATTTGCAGTGCCATAGTATATAGCATTATTTTGGGCTTGGGGTTGATTGAGGCCCAACAATGTTTTGGGCTTTTAAATGGCTGGGCCCAATCTCACAATCAAACTTACTACTCCAACCAATTCAAATTTCAAAATTCCCCCACTCCCCCTTTCGATAGATCACTCTCAAGAGTCAAGTCTCTACCTAAGTTCAGCTCGTTAAACAAACGAGCCTATAAATTAAGTCCCAATTTTAACTTAATTTCAAAATATAAAGGGAGTAGAGGAGAATGTGTTCATTATAACATCTCATGAAAAGAGAGGTAGTGGCGGAGGGAGGGAGGGGGTTCAGACTCCAGTGGCACTGGATCACCCTGAACTCTGAGCTAGAATAATTATAGTAGTATAAATAGACGCCTTAGCTCATTCTCCACACGTACAATACTGATTTTCACATTATAATCCACCCATGTATCCACGCGACCCAATATATATTTTTTATACCATCGATCGATTGGCTCCCTCTAGCTAGCAATCTTCAAACAACTCACACAAACATGCTAGTGACACCTATTCATTGCATATTCATTGAATAGAAGTACACGGTCACATAAATCTAATTTTTTAACATGTATGCACCACGACTAATCGTTAAATTGCTCAGAAACTCACTTAGTACACTAAAATTCTCTCAGTTATACGAGTCAAACAGGAGTATCGACTACCTCAAACAACACTGAAGGCAAGCCTTAGCTTGGTTCATTTCAAAATCGAGATAGAGTCCAGGTTAGAACTCAACTCGTTTGGCTCAAGTGAACTTGAGCTTAATGCACAAGTCGATCCCATGCTAATTAAAAGTTGTTGTGCAAGTTCAAGCCGAACCCTTGAACAACATAGAAAGAAAACATAATATATTATGGGTTCAAATTTTAAATGTGTCAAAATATGGTGATACACCTAGTTAACCTTGCTAAGGTATCTCCATCGGTTATGCTCGCCTGGTTAGTAGAACGAACTCGAACCTTATCGAATCAAGCTCTTGACAATCTCGACTTGCATAAAGACACTAAGTATTAATCGGATAAGGCTTTGTTCTCTTCGTCTTAAAATTGATTATTTTAAATTCAGTTTAGATGCATTAAGTTCAATTCAGTTTAGTTCAAATGCATTAAATTTAGTTCAGTTCAGATTTGTTTAATAGTATTTTATATTACAAACAAGTTCAGCTCAACTTCATCCAGTTCAAATCTATTCAGTTCTGTTTAAACGAAGATAACAGAGCCTATGTATATTTTAAACTATCCTATCTTCATCATCATCTTGTAGTTAACACCAGTTCCATCAGAATCGCCGGCAATCACAAAATTCCAATCCCACAAGATACAAAATACTTCACCCAATTTTTCCAATAATATAGTATTTGCAAAATAAAATAAAATAAAATAATGCAGTCCCATTATTAATAAACTTATATATAATCCTTAAAAGTATTCGTACGGCTTCAACCACTTTAGATTTAACGTAACGTATTATGAGAATGATTTTGTTATTCGCAAATCTAGAGGTGGTGGCAGATCATCCATCATCAATCAAGTCCCTACTACTAGTAATTTATATGATCATTATTATTATTATTATTCATTATCAAATTGAGATTGAAATTCAATTTGTTTGACTATAATGTTAACGTGAATACCGGCCGTATTAATGCCTCGATTAATAGAACATGGACATTTGGGTTTTAATAGTCAATTCTTGAGATTGTTTTTATATCCATCTCACATGGCATGCCTAAGTTTTTTAATGCACCCTGATTTGTAATTGTAATAATTCGGATATGTCAATGCTTCGTAGAGTACAAATGGAACTTTGGTTTCAGTGCTTTTTGGCTTTCTTTATCCATGGCCTGCTTTTTCTGATCCAAGAAATTGATTCTCTATACTTGTACTACTCATTTTAGAAGCTTCTCTGCTTTTTGCTCTGTTTTTTTGCTCTGTTTCTTGAAAACAAAATGAATAGTCCAAGTACTACATCCAAACCACAAGTAACAACAAATCTTTGAACTTTCCTGCCTGGTGCAGTTCATTTCTTGTTGATATATTCGTACATGACAGCTTACAATATACTCACTAGAACAAGATAAAAAGCTGGCAATGGATTGAGCTATTCGAGAACCGGAGTGGTATAGTTCTATTCGCGCATTGCTAACGTTGTTGTTCGTTGATGAACAATGTCTGGAACGAGGCGGAAGCAGAAGTTGAAATGGAGCAAATTGTACACGTTTTCGTGCCTACGCCCCACCACAGACGATGCAGCACCAAATCAGCATCTATTAGGCCAGCCGGGATTCTCTCGTGTCGTGTTTTGTAACAAGTCTCATCTTCACAGGGTGAAGCCGCACAAGTATCCGAACAATTACGTTTCCACGACCAAGTACAATCTGGTTAGCTTCCTGCCGAGGGCGCTATTTGAGCAGTTTCGTAGAGTTGCCAATTTGTACTTCTTGTTAGGGGCGATTCTCTCGCTTACGAAGTATTCAGTGTTCAAGCCCCTTAGTGTGATCGCGCCCCTTGTGTTTGTTGTTGGGATTAGTATGCTCAAAGAGGCTGTTGAGGATTGGCACAGATTCTTGCAGGTAATGTTTTTTTTTTTTTTTTTTTTTTTGCTTTTGATAGTATTGGTTTTGTGAAGGATATATAGCAAGATTTCCAATTTTGTTTCAGGACAGAGAAGTGAACTCGAGGAAAGTTAGCGTTCATGTAGGGAACGGTTTGTTCGCGAGGAAATCCTGGGAACATTTGTTGGTTGGGGATGTTGTCAAGATCATGAAGAACGAGTATTTCCCGAGTGATTTTCTCCTCTTGTCTTCGAGTTATGAAGATGGTCTTTGCTATGTTGAGACAATGAATCTTGATGGTGAGACTAATCTGAAGGCGAAAAGATGCTTAGAGGCAACTCTTTTTCTTGATGATGATTCGAAATTCAGCAAATTCAACGGGACAGTACGTTGCGAAGATCCAAATCCAAGCCTTTACACATTTGTTGGCAATTTGGAGCTGGGGAAGGAATCCTGTCCTCTTAGTCCTAGCCAGATTCTGCTAAGAGACTCTAAACTTCGAAATACAGAATTCGTGTATGGTGTTGTGATCTTCAGTGGACCAGATGCGAAAGCAGTTCGCAATTCAACAAGGTCTCCATCTAAACGAAGCAGGATCGAGCGGAAGATGGATCATGTGATTTATCTGCTTTTCGCGCTGCTGTTTTGTGTTTCTGCTATATCAGCTGTTGGTTCTGCAAAATTTACTTTGTATGATAGACACTCAAAGAGGTGGTACCTTAGGTTGCTTGACAGTCCTGATGACTTGTTCAACCCTGGGAATCCCATGAAATCGGGTTTTTTGCAATTCGTAAAGGCCATTTTGTTGTACGGATACCTGATACCGATCTCTCTTTACGTATCCATCGAGATTGTCAAGGTCTTACAAGCTATGCTGATTAACAAGGATATTCTTATGTATGACGATACGACAGGTAAGTCGGTTGAAGCACGGACGTCCAACCTGAACGAAGAACTTGGGCAGGTGGAGATGATCCTGTCGGATAAAACGGGGACTTTGACGTGCAACCAGATGGAATTTCGGAAGTGCTCGATTGAAGGGATTTCGTACGGTGGAGAAGTAACTGAAGTTGACCTTGCAGCATCCCAGAGAATGAACATTGATGTTGAAAGACACAGGTTCAGCTTGGATGGATCGGACTCGACTGGAAGAAGTGTAGAGATGTTTGACCTTTCGACGGCTGATGCTACTAGCACAGAGAAGGATGTTTTAGGTTACCACGAGGAAGACGCGAAGCCAAGATATTCGAGGACATCACACAAAGGGTCTTTTATCAAAGGCTTTAACTTCAGAGACGAACGGTTGATGGATAAGATGTGGATTCATAGGTCCAGTGTATCTGAAATGATGATGTTCTTTAGAGTCATGGCATTGTGCCACACTGGAATTCCCATCGAAGAAAATGGAAACGATAAAGCAAAGTACGAGGCAGAGTCTCCTGAAGAAGTCGCTTTCCTAATCGCAGCACAGGAATTCGGATTCAAGTTTTGCCAAAGGTCTCAGTCTACTATGGTTGTTCAAGAGCTTGACCCTTCTTCAGCTTTGGAGGTGAAGAGGTGAAAACCTGTGTGTCACTTGTCCTATCTTTTTTTTCGCTCTCTTTCGAATTTTCTCCTTTCGTTTCTTGAAGTTTTCTAACTAAGTTTTCATTTCAAAATGCAGAGAATACAGACTGCTGAATCTGTTGGAGTTTAACAGCTCGAGGAAAAGAATGTCGGTTATAGTCAGCAATGAAGATGGCGAAATCTTCCTTTTCTGCAAAGGAGCTGATGAGTACGTTTTCCTCGACTCATTGTATTCCAAAACTAACATATAGAACTTCCATTTGCTCATTATATTTGTTCTTCTGGTTTTGTTTCAGTGTTATGTTTGATAGGCTAGCAGATAGCGGAAGAACGTATCAGCTTGCAACGACAATGCACCTTTCAAAGTATGCAGAAGATGGCTTGCGTACAATGGTGTTTTGTTACAAGAAAATTAGTCCTTCTGATTACAACAAATGGAGCTCCTTGTTTAACAAGGCTAAGGCCAATATCGGTCCTGAAAGAGACGAATTACTTGATACTGCCTCTGACATGATTGAGAAAGATCTGATCTTACTAGGAGCTGTTGCAGTGGAGGATAAGTTACAGAAGGGGGTATGTTTCTCGACATTTCAAGTTAAACCGATATTTATTGTATTCTTCCAATACTTATATAACATTTTTATGGTTTCCACATATCAGGTTCCAGGATGCATTGATAAACTTGTGCAGGCAGGCTTGAAGATCTGGCTTCTGACAGGTGATAAGAAGGAAACAGCGATAAATATAGGGTGCGTTGATCAGTAGATACGTACTGCATGCAAAGCATTCTTTTGAGGTACATTTTTGTACGAAGCTAAAAATGTTTGTGTTTTACAGGTTCGCTTGTAGTTTACTTCGGCATGATATGAAACAGCTTCATTTGTGCTTGAGTAAGGAATCTCACAGTAAGCGGCTTATGAAGGTGAAGACCAGTTTGCATTCCAGAAACATGATGATATGTACTATATGTAAGATTAGTGAACTGCGACTTAATTGTTCTTTGAATTTAGTTTTTCAGGATGTTAAAGCAGAAATCTTGCACCAATTGCAAAGTTATAACAAGTTGGTCGTCGAAGAAGACAGAAACGAGTCTCCTTTTGCTATGGTGCTTGATGGGAAAGCAATCGAGCTATGTTTAAGCAGTGATGTGAGGAAGCACTTCCTGTCTGTCGCCATGAGCTGTGATGTCGTCATATGCTGCCGTGTGTCTCCCAAACAGAAAGCTCTGGTAGGAGAGCATATTAGCTGGAAGATTTCATTCGACTTCTTTTTGTTTTTCACTAATATGCCTCGCTCGATTGCACTAAAGTCCGAACATAATTTTCAGATTACACGGATGGTAAAAGAGCATTCTGGCAAGACAATCCTGGCGATTGGCGATGGAGCTAATGATGTTGGGATGATCCAGGAAGCTGACATTGGAGTCGGAATCAGTGGCATGGAAGGGATGCAAGCAGTTATGGCAAGCGACTTTTCATTGCCTCAGTTTCGTTTTCTGGAGAGGTTGCTGATAGTTCATGGGCATTGGTGTTACAAGAGGATCTCTGCCATGGTAAAAATTCTCTTTTATTTTTATTATTAACTGACAATAAACTGTTAGGCTATTTTGGCATCTAAATGTACATATTCTTCTTCTGCGCGCAGATCCTGTATTTCGTGTACAAGAATGTTGCTTTTGGCCTTACATTATTCTACTACAATACGTTCACTGCCTTCTCAGGTCAGGGTTTTTATGACGACTGGTACATGGTCATGTTTAACGTCCTCTTGACATCCTTGCCAGTTTTATCCCTCGGCGTCATTGAACAAGACGTTTCATCTGATGTTTGTTTGAAGGTAAAAACCAAGTGAACTTATACAACACATTTTATTCAGTTTTGATGTTTTCCTTAACAAATGTATTTGCAGTTTCCAGGCCTATATCGACAAGGACAGACAAACGTCTGCTTCAGCTGGAAACGAATCATCGGTTGGATAGCAAACGCTACTATAACTTCTCTAGCTATCTTCCTAGTAAACATATACGCACTGTCTCCATCTGCATTCGACAAAAATGGGAACACAGCCGGCATTGACCACGTTGGTGCTATTACGTACACATGCATAATCTGGACAGTGAACTGCCAGATTGCGCTCATGCTATCACACTTCACGTGGATCAGCCATATCTTGATATGGGGAAGCATTCTGTCATGGTACATTTTTCTCTACTTCTACAGCTTGCTCCCGATAGACCCTGGAAACGTCTACCATCTACTCACGGAGCAGATTGGACCTGCACCTAGGTACTGGTTGGTCACCTTGCTAGTAGTTGTAGTTGCACTTCTTCCATACTTTATGTATGCTGTTTTCCAGCGCTCGTTTTTCCCCATGGACGATCAGATATTGCAAGAAATGATGCATATGGGAAACGATGTATCGGATAGTCCAATGTGGTTGAGAGAGCAGGAGAACTCCAAACAGTTGACACAAGTTGGGTATTCTGCTAGAGTTGATGCAAAAATCAAACATCTGAAAGAGCAGTTGCATAGAAAGACAAAATCACTCAATTTTTCTTTAACTAATAGTCCTAGAGATAAAACTACACTTCCCGTCTAAAGAAATGTATTCTTTTTATCACTCCTGTATGGTAATAGCAATTCAATTCAATACGAGTAAATAGTTATTCTTTTGTCTTTTATCTTTTAAGTAGCTTACCGGTGGCGAAAAAATTTAAAATAATACTACAGAGTGAGACAATGTCATTTTATATACTGTCCGATTTATACAACATGTTATGGTGCAATGTTGCATGCATATATGTGATAAAATTGATAATGGATTTTGGCTAAGAGATAATGAATTCTTAGGATAATGAAATCATCAAGGAATATGAAAAGCAATGGGAGCTTTAATTTGGTTTTTCCAATCCAATCCAAACACAAGGTTTCATACAAGAAACAGTTTACAGGTATTAGGTACAAGATTTTGTCACTCATAATCTTTCATAACAAAAGCCTTAAAAGTTGGGGTCAGTAAGTTCTCCATTCAAGTACTCTCTGTAGGCAGCAACAGGCCAGCTGAAGCCCCTCCAGATCAGCTTGTTTGCCAATGGAACGTCGATGATGATCTCCTTCATGGTCGGCTTCTTCTCGTCTCTAATCGCAATCAAGTAGCTCCTGCCAACCCACCCGATCCATCCGGCAATGTACAAGAACAGGATACCTGGAGTAATGAATTCGCCCCAGTGTCGTTGGTCACCGCTCACAATCAAGTGAGGCAAGCCATCAGAACCACATAGCAAACCTTGCTTGCCATAGTTATCGAACCTGGATCAGTTACAGTAGTATAACCACCATAAGTTAATACGCCATAAATTAATCAAGCATTAGTGTTATGAAAGACCTGTTTTTCTGAACATGGTCCATAAGTTCACCAAGAGTCCAAGACTATACTACTTAAACTGTTAAACATCACTAGTTTTCAATTAAAGCATACAGCATGCTTTAAAACAATAAATTATGACAGTGCCAAAAGTAGTAAAATAGTGGAGAAATATGAACCTGCGCTTGGTCTTCTCAACAGTGGCCTTAATGGCAAGAGCAGGAGCACTATCAGGAGCATAGAGTTTCAATGAAGACTCCAACTTCTTGATCTCCTGCTTCTCACGTTTCGCAAACTGCTTCGAGTCCTTGCACGGTGTGAGGCCGGAAATGTCAGCTGATGCAGGGAGAACAGGTGCAGACAAGATTATAGATGAGAGAGCAAGTGCTGCAGAAAATGCCTTGAGTTGAGAAGAAGTTGAGGCTTCATCTGAAGATTGGTTTGCTTGGCAAACTATGGTTGAGCCTCTTGGCTTTGTGGAGAATTGGGAGCCCAATTTGTGTGCTGAAAGGGGCTTGGAAAGGTTTGTTGGGATTGTGAGTGACATGGTTTCTTGGTGTTCAAAACAAAAATGGCTGTATTGTGAGATCAACCTGTGCTTGGAGAATGAAATGAGAAGGGTAAAGGGAGTGTGTAGAGATGATTTTTTTAGATTTTGGTGACAAAGGATTAGTGGTTGTGAGAGAGATAAGGTAGGAAATGATTTAGAGAAAGCTGAGTTGGATGGTTATGATTGGCTCTGATGGTTTGGTGTTGTGTGTTTTGCAGATTTTCCTGACTCAGTATATCCAAAAGCTTAACACATTGGATTGCACTAGTCGTGTTGCGGCCACATGTTCAGATACAGACCAGGGTTCAACAAATATACAGTGCAGGTATGTAAAGATTTCCATTGAATTACTTATAGACCCCTCTGTTCGAAGTATTCAGCTGGGAAGAATGGCCTATTTAACAATTTTGGAAGAGTTAACTGTATACATCCACTATAAACGTGAGCCAACTTAGTACGAGTATAACTGAAACGAAAGAACAGTGTGAATTGAAAGGGAACCAAAATCTCTTCGACAATCATATTCTCTGGACAAAATCATGAATGATAATCAAAGTATAAATACACTTTTACATGTACTGGGGCGCGATACGTATATACTGCCTAGCTAAACTGTAAAGGGTTTTCTATTCCTATGTGCACCAAAAAAGAAATAGTCTGTAAATAGCCTGCATTCGTCCTCGTGTTCTCTTCTATAAATACCTGATAGTGGTCGCATCTCGCCTCAGTACTTCCACCAGTGGTATTTGACACAACTTACAGATAAAATATACATGCTGCTGCACACTCGGTCTGTCATCGAGTAACCAACCATCCAGGCTTAATTATAATATCTTTATTGAAGTCGCGGCCAGTGACAGAGGTAGATTCCCCTTGACGTCGATAACACTGGAAATAATACATGGAGAAAAGGTTGTAAGATAACATGAGTCTTCTTTAGACAGTCAAACAGATGGGTGTATATATGCAGTCAAATGCAAACTTCACTGGGTTTATCAGTCAAATTTTTAAGTAAATGGTGAAGTGAATAGAAGGGCCATGCTGGGAACTATCAGTAATTGTCTACTTATGTATCATACCTTGTAACAGACAACAGTATCATCTGGGTACATCGCGAATAGTTTGGTACCAAGACGGGCATGGCAAGAATCACACACACTTTCGTCATTGATCAGTAAATGCCGTGACCTTTCCTCCAATCTTGCCAAGCTTGCATCAATGTCCAATGCAAGAGACATATTATGCAGAATCTGACAGATGAAGCAATATATTACTATTAGCACTTTGCAAGAGACAAGTATTATTTCTAACACCAAAAGTGGGTTAAACAACCAAGTTTAAGATCACATGTTCTCTTGGCCCTAACAGCTTAATTAAACAGCAAAAAGCATATGATCAACTGGTGCCGTGTGGATACGTGAGTATAAGCACCACAATGATGCATGACGCTTATGAATTAAAAGTAATAAGCTGGCATTAACAAAACCATACTTGGCCTTGGTAACGATGATGATGCCTGGCTCTCAACATCCTTAATACCGTACCCGAGGCAAGTTGGAGGGGCATATTAGGAGACAATCTCTGCATAAGAAACATTTCATTTGTTAGGCATCAAAGCAAAAGACATCGCCAACGAGTGATAAAAAGATTTTCATTGAGAATAATTGTATATAGTTTCTCATTTGCCTAAGTTTTAAATGATTGACCAGAACAACTCTACAGTGGAATCTAGTCAATGTAACATAGATCAGGAACTTCTGCTTATAAGCACAGGCCAATAAAGTACAAATCTGAGGTATACACTGATTGCATTCCACACAGATAATGTACTTCTCAGAAACTCATCTCAACATAACCTTTTAAAGTCAAACCAGTGCCAAGGTAGTAAACATACAGCTTTATACCTCCAACACTTGCAAAGGATCTAATATTTCTCCTTTATTATGAAGAAGACGGACAGCAGCTTTAAACATGGGCTCTCTGCCATCCTTTGGGTCCAAGTACATCTCAAGTAACCTGATAATGGAAATGGATAAGGTTCTTAGTAATATTTAAAACAATGCTGATGAGACTAGCAAGAAAAAGGAAGCTCTACTGACTGCATATAAGCATCTGGTCTACCGATCTCCGCGCAATATTCTTCAGCAGCATCACAATTCTCCAATTTCCTTTAGAAAGAAAGAAAAACACATTAGTCATAGTCTTTATGAAATAAATTTTACAGTACATCCAGGCCCTATAGATAATGCAGGGTATACAAATGCTGCTATGGCCGGGGAAGAAGAAAATATGCCAAATGAGAAGCTTAAAAGGAAATTATTCTAATGAACTCTACTGAAAAATGATGACGATTATAAATTAATATGGCCGACGTGTTGACCAGAATATTCCAACTTACAATGCCAGTATCTGAAGAACCAGCGTTTCTTGACCAAGCTTCCTGTACAGAATAGCCTGACAGATAGGACAAGGCCAAACCAATCAATTTACGAGAGGGGTGGGGGATACATGAATCATTATGAGAACTTCGAATAAACAACTCAGAAAATGTTTGAACCTTTTCTAGCCATAATTCAGATTCTTCAATCATAAGAAGAACCTCTTCCGCATCATACAAGTCCGACGACTGTAAGAAAATCTGGAGTCTCTCTCTAACAGGGGTTTCAAAAATAGAGCTCCACTCGCATTCAGAAACTTTCTTTTCATTTTCCTGCAGCAGAACCGCAGAACCCTGAGTTGAAGGCTGCAGTTCATACATTTCAAGCGCCGATTTAGCAAGAAGCAGCGCATATGCAGTATGAAACTGAGAATCATCAGAATCCTGATCTTCGATCAACCACTGGAGATATCTGCATCACATGGTGCGTGCAAATTATTCATTTGAAAGTTACTGCCTTGATATTGCATTCTAAAGGCCAAGTAAGAAAAAGTTTTTCCCCCCCTTAAGTTTTCTACATACGAGTATGTAGATATTTCATAGTCCAGAAATAACTTACCAGTAATGGACAGCATTAAATCATAGTCCTAAAGTTACATATTTCTCAATATTAATATCTTTTTTCTCAATATTAATATCAACTTTATATTACTAGTGTATCGCCAACTTGAAAACCAAATTAGGCTTGACAAGTGCAAGTGGAAATGGTAGACGGTATTTCCAAAGTTATGTTATTGTTTAAGGATGATACTCCGTCTCGAAGAATATAAAAGGAACAAAAAAGAAGTAAACTTCCTATAAAAGTGATCACATGATTCAAAATAATTTCAGGTCTCGATACCTTTGAAGAATTTCCACTTTCTTTGGATCAATGGCAGCAATAACTTCATCTGCAGAATGCGACAGCAAAAGTTGAGTACTAGCATAGTAATTGCATCAATTCTACTGTACTTAAAAAGTACTATCATCCAGGCCCCACACACAAGAATTTTGGGACTGAACTCTGACAAATGGAATGCAAACAGCCCTGACTTAAAATGTCAGGACTACATACTCATTTCAAATCTTACCTGGTGATAGCATGTTTTCTCTTTTCACTGATATAAGAACTTGAACCCCAAGCACCTCGTTGGCATCTGCAATCTATAGAACAAAGAAAAGATGAAAACAACTCAAAAGATATAAAAAAGGATGACTTATTGGATGAATATGTTAAGCACATAAACTCATGAATCTTGAAGGATGATATTTGTTCAAATATGAACACAATGATCCCTGACCTTCAGAAAACCTCAAGAGAAAGATAGAAGATTCTCATTACGTACCCATCCCAGATGCTGAAGCACTAATTCTTGATCCGATGATTCCTCAAGAATCTTAGTAGCCTCTATGGCCGCAGTTGCTTGGTCACATGAAGAATTTCTGGAGCGGTTGTGTAAATCATTATCCCTATATCGATCTTTTCCATAGTTGCTTGATGAATAATTCCTCGATAATATACGCCATATGGAGAGAGCTTTAGCACTCATCCCCTTACCGGCATATAGAAAAGCGAGTGTGCGCAAATGCCCAGATTCACTGAGCAATGCTTCTAGCTCCTCCTGCTCTGCCATCAAATTTCATGATTATTGCAACATCAAACTGCATGCAAAATCTGCCCAGCGGATGTACCCACTCAATGTGGAGTAGGTCAAGTAAGAACCTTAAATTATATGCTTTTGAGATTGGTGAAAAATGCAAATAAATCAGAAGAGGTGTGTTCAATTATGCCTAGGATAAAAGTTAAGGTGATTCATACCACTACGCAGTTGTTCTCAGAAGATGCAAGTCTTTCCATATCCTCAACACAATTGAGAGCTCTGTACAGGAACATCAGGAGGGTATCAACTCCCTCCCTTGTTGTAACAGTCAAATCTTTATCACGGCAAGCTCGTAAATACCTATTAAAAAAGTTACTGACAGTTATAAACTGAACTTTCCAGTAAGAAGAACAACTTTTACCCAGACATAAAGAGAACTGCTACCACCTCCATCTCCTTGATGAATCTCAGAACTGATCAAGATAACTATCAGGCAAAGTTGTAGTACCTTATCATATTTTGTATGGCAGAATCTAATAGATCAGCTCTACTAGCTGAGCTTAGAAGAAACTCATCATCTACAGCAGTCTCCACACCTGCCTTTTTAAGAAAAACAGCTCTTTGAATTTCCGCCAATCCATCATCTATCACATGTTCAAGAGGTTTTGGAGGAGGGTGCAAGCTCCAGTATCGTTTCCTGGGTACCTGGAAACATGTGCATAGGTAAACAGAACCGCAAAGATAAAGATACTGTATATCATATTCAAGTGAAAAGTACAGACATCCATGGACACATGTAGGGTGGGGACAAATAAAAAGGAACGTTTAGGTATTGGGCTTAATTGCAGTGTCATGATCCATGCAATTTGCTCACGAGTACAAACACATTAATACCAAAAGTAACAGCAGGTTAACTTGACTCATCTTTTCATCGTCCACAGGAATCAATTACCTACTGAACATATAAAAATAGCCCCATACTATACATGTTACTCCTATGGCTGCATAGAACCATAACTGTTTCAAAATGTGGAGAAAAGCACAAATGCTATCTAATCTATAAACCTTAAAGCCTAGGTAAAGGCTTGTTGCATGTGTGTTTGTGCCTTTGAGGTAGAACATTTCATGTTCAGTGGATAATAATGTGTCAAATGAGAAACTTGTTGAACAAAAGATGAACGAAAGAACATGCAAAGCCACATAGGCAGCACCGAAGAACGCCATATTAAATCAGAAACTGAGTTCAGATATAACTTAAAAATGGAAAAATTATACTCGAGCAAAATGGCTAGCATTAAGATTATACCAGAAGGGTCCACCGATTGGGGTCTGGCATGATGAACGGGAATAATTCAGAAGGTTGCATATCATCTGACAGCAAGAAGTGGTCTACTGCTTCCTTGAAATGCAGTGCAAAGAGCAACAGGAACCCCACCTGGGCATGGACGAAAGACAGCATTTCCTTTGTCATTTCACCTTCAATCTCCAGCTCTTGGACTAAGGAAATGGCCTCCTTGAAATTCTTTTTCCTTAGTAAAACCTTGATTTGTTCTTCTCCAGAAACCTTCCCATAGCAGATAAGCTTCAAATGAAAAAAATACAACCTATATCAGGACCTTTCTAGAAAGCATCTAGACAAGAGAATGATCCTTATACCATGTGTCAAACTCCAACTCTGGTTAGTCTTTAAAGCATTTAAAAAGGACATTATTTGCTGGTTGAACTGCTGTGTTGAAACAAAGTTTATGCCATCAATATTGATCAACCGTACAAGAAAAAACTAATTAATAAGGGCATCAACTCTGTTCATGTTTGATCGACAATAATCAAACTTACAAAACACTTGTAAAGAATTTAAAATATTTCAATGCTTCAAAACAAATACCTTCGATCTTGTTGCAACAACAATAATCTTCCCAGACTCTTTCTCCTCATCCGCCAGCACACATGGTCTCTCCCCATCAACCTTAAACCTCTGAACACAGCACCCATTCTTCTTATGATACAGCTCCACCGTCACACCCTTCAACGCCACCACATAAGTCCCTATCTCCCTCAACGAATCCGGCGCCTCCTTAAACACCAAGCTCCCTCCCACCGGCTGCCCATCTAAATCCACAATAACCCCCACATTATCAACCATCAACAACACCTTCAAATCCCTAACCAACAAACTCATCCTCGGAACACTCATCATCTCATCCGGCAACGTAAACATCAACACACACTGCCCGCCGACACAATTATACAAGTAATACCCGCCCTTGGTCCCAACAAAAACAGAATCATCAACCCATAACACTGTCACTATACTCCCCTCAATCACACCATTTACCTCCTTCACAATCACTAACGAACCACTCAAAATCAGCTCAGCTAGCACTAACTTCTTCCCTAAACCTACTGCAAACAAATTACTATTCACATCTCCAGAGCTAAACTTGCGAGCAAAAGCAGTAACACCTTTAAACAAACTAACTCTCCTAACCGGCTCAATTAGGTCAAAATCAGTAAGGTACAGAAACGAATCGCCGTGGAGAACGATTTTACCTAAATGCCCTAGCGGATGGATCGAATTCACCGAACTACCGCCTGGAAGAGAAAGGCGTTTGTCGAAAGTGATGGTGGAATCGGAAACTAGGAGGGAGTAAGAGAAGAGAGAGCCGGTGGTGGTACCGAGGTAAATTCGGGTTAATTCGTCGGAGAGGCTGACGAGGGAGAGGGACTTGATCGGAGGAGAATCAGTGGCGGATTCTGCGAGGGGTTCCAGAACTGTACGGGGTTTGGGTTTAACAGCCATTGATGATGAAAATTTTACAGTTCAGTGGAGAGGCATTGACAGTGAAGGTGACGTCAGCTCGCCGTTGGATTTGGTGTATTTCAGCTGAAGTCGCGATTAGTCTGATCGATCGTAAAACGGACTTTGAGTTTTTCTCGGTCTTTTCTTTTTTCTTCTTTCTAATAAATGAAGTTGTTTAATGATTTACTTTAAAAATATTTATTTACTACTACTAAGATGCAAAATAAAATTAGTTATTTTTCACTTCTATTCTATTCGGACCAAGAGAACATAATCAGCCTAAACTCAAGTTTTATTCATTGCAAATAAAGGGGATTTGGTTAATTACTATGTAACGGCTTTTCTAGGTCGATAACACACCCAATGGATGCATATAAGGATGGAGAAACTCTTTCTCCTCGATTGTGTATAATTCCCGTGTATCAATTAAGCCTTCGGGCCCTTGCACGGGTATGCACTTGCACCGCTGCCAAAGAGAATTTAACCACTTTACACTTCTGTTGATGTTGAGGCACCGCACCTACAATGAGCCACAAAGTGAGGAAATACGCCGTGCTCATAGATTCTGAAGGGATACGTGCATTACCAAATGTGTAACACTAACATACCAACTTACCAAGTAGTCAAGCCTAAGTGCCTAACTACAGTAGAAATGTGGAATGCAGCTTTTATTTCACAACGTTCTTTAACAACTCGCTCAACCTTGTTGATTTGTGAATATATTAAGCTTCCCATGAACATGCAGCAATAGTTTTGGGCTTCCGATAAGTAGCTGCGACCCTTGCTCTTTCCAAATTTTGCATTCAAGATTAATACTGGAGTAGATTATAGATGTGATTTATTTAACTGAAAAGATACTTTGGAGTTTGGATGATGGAAAGCTTGAAATGATAGTACATTTTTTAAACCCAAGTAAAATGATTTCCAACTGTAATTGACGCCAGCAATTCAAATGTAGACTGCAAATGGAACCATTTCTCATACAAGAAGGATTAATAATCAACAAGGATACAACAATGGAGATGGCACTTCATATCCAAATACAAGTCACCAATGGTTCATAAACAGCAAACTACATAATCGAAAATACACAAGTTAAATCGAAGGGATATTACAGGGAATCCAAGACAACAATACAACACAACTCCTAAAACGACCTTAACCTCATACAAACAACTCAACAAGCTTCAGCATCTGGGGTATCAAGAATAGCTTGCTCCGCCTCCTGAACTTCCTTCTCAGTCTTGCGGCCTTTCTTGCACTTGTAATACACACTCATGAATGTACCCACAGCTTCATACTTTCTCCTGCACTGCTCGTACAGACCAGCATCAAACATTCTCCAGAAGTTCTTCTCATTGAGCTCAGAAACAGCATATTGTGGCTGGAACCCATGGTTTTCAATCAACCAGTCTTCCATCTTACGAACTGCCCCAGCTCCGTCAAATACCTCACCCCTCAAAACAGGTCCAGGAGCATAATAGACACCGACATCTGTATACATCTGAGCATAGTGGGTATCACCTTGCCTGCGCTGCAACTCAAATCCTGGTTCTGGGTATACCATGGTTTTCATAGGGAGCTTGTAGAGTCTGTGTGGGCATAGCCAAATAGGATAGACCTAGAGAAAACATTAACCTGTTATTGTACTTGACACTCAACATTTGATAAAAAAGGATGATAAAATGAATGGGGGAAAAATGTCTATTGTGTAAACTATAATGGTGCATTGAAAATAGCTACTAGGGAGGGATAAGCAAGCATCTTTAGCCTTTCTACACTTGCAACCTTTGAGCTTTGCATGACCAGGGTATAAAATTGAAGAACACAACCATAGAATAGGGGAAGTGCAGTGCCTTTGACTAAACTAAATGTGAACAATTCTTGCTTAGACCAAAGTTTGAGAATAATCTTTCCAAATGAAAATTAAAGGATTGGTAGAATACCTCCATCTCGCGATGAACCCACTCCAAAGCATCTCCAACCTTGTACAATGGAACAAGCATGTCCTGGATAACGTGCATCTCATGGTAATAGTTCCTGATGGCTTCTCCTTGGGTAGCTTTGAGAAGAGAAACCTTGGGCGGCATCAACCATCCAAAGAGATACCTGAACCAAAACTGATCGCCAAATGGAAGGATAAGCTTCCCTTCCCAGTACAAGCACCTTGTGTGCCTGTGATAATATTCCCTGGTCGGGATATACTCCACAAACTCCCCTCTCTTCAATGCTGTTTGTGCATGCTGGTAAAACCAGGGCTTAAACCACCAGCCAACAGAATTAATTTTATTACCCTTCTTTTTGGCTTCCTCTTTATCAGCATATACACCCGTCATGCAGACAGCTTCAGTTGGATTGTAAATCATGGTCTCTACGAAGTCTGGAACTTTCTCAGGGTTGTCTTGATCTCCATCTCTTGGTGCAAAAGAATCCACGTATCCTTGTGCAAGCTCCTGCAAATTACCCACCACAGGCTTGTATGTTAGCTTCATGTATTCCTTCACAGGAATGAGCTTAATTTCCGCAGAGACAAGGAGCCCAAGTGTCCCCTGGGACCAAGGAATGGCGTAAAAAAGGTCAGAGTACTCATTGTCCTTTGTAGCTCTAACCACATCCCCATTTGCCAGAACAATTTCATAAGCTACGACAGTATCTGAAAAAAGTCCATAAATATGGGAGCTTCCTTCAATCCCATAGCCATTGATCAAGCCACCAACAGTGAGATCATCAAGCTCCGCAACAACTGCAAGAGACAGATTCATCGGAACAGTAGCTCTAGAAATTTGGCCCATGTTGACTAATGGCTCCACTTTGGCAATCATCGTGTCCTTGTTAATGTCGAGTATGTTTCTGAAGGCCGAAAGGTCAACTTCGAAATGGCGAGCACGCTTATAGTCCACATTTCGCATACCAACGGCAATCCAGGGCTTTCTGGCAGTGCAAACTAAACCATCCTTTTTGGGATTTCTGTCCTTGAGGCGCTTCCTTACTTTCTCCACATTCTCTTCATGCTCCTTCTGCCGCTGCTTGAAGGATTTGCATTCAGACCTCATATCACCAAGATATGTGAGGAAGTACAATGTGAAGGAAATGGGAAGGACAACGAAGATGACGATAATCCATCGGAAATTGACAAAGTAGTCCACCCAGATCTTCTTTCTCTTTGGGCGTACTAGAGGGGCCTCGAGATCTGCCATCGCCGCAAATTAAGAGGCCTGCAATAGATAAACAGACACATATAAGAAACTCTAGCAACCAAACCATAAACAGACACTCTACAGAAGAAGCAGGCATGCCAAGTCCAACAACTAGCTACTTAGAATACCGTCAAAGAATTATAGTTCAGCCAAAAAAACATTCAAGTTAAACCAAAGGACGAAGCAGCACATTGTTCAGTTCAGTCTACAATTTAAACAAATATGACACGCTAAAAACTCGAAGACATTTTTTAGTATACCACCAGTTCCATCACATAAAAGCTCACTGAAAAAATCCGTATACAGTTTCTCAAATTAGTTGTCTACCATTAGTAATCGAATATGTCAGCAGTGTCAACAACGCTAATACATTTGTCGCCAAAATTTATTAAAAACACCATTTCTAGCACTCATCTATTCCCTAATAATAGCATAAAACATAGTACAGTATATTAGATTTACTCAAATACACAAGCACACTACACAGATTTTCATCTAATCATGCTTTCTACATGAACTAATAAAGAGTGTCAAGTCAAGTGTCAACTAAATCAACATTACGCTAAGCAAGCATAGAAAAACTACAACCAAAGCCTTAATCAACCTACTAGTACTAATTTAACAGCTAACACTTAACACACATGTTAAACTCATAATCTCAGCAACAGTACTCTAAAATGCATTAATCAAACTCAAAATCAGAAATAGAAAACAGATCGCAAACTAAACCAGATCCACCAAAACAGAGGCACCGAATCAGTGAATTGATTGACACCGAAAGCTGGAAGCCGGAAATATCATAATTCATGCATTTTAAGAGCAAAATACACCGACAGACTACAATGCTGGAAGTGAATTGAGCAGAGAGCAGAAAGTAACAGTATGAAAAGACAGTGAGCAGAGAAAGGTAAAGCGAAAGTACCTGAGAGTTGATGGGAGTGGACTGAAACAGAGTGGATAGAGAAACGGAAACGTAGCTAGGGTTTATTTAATGGCGAAAATGAGGGGCACTTTAGGAAATTTGGGAGGTGTCATTGTCAGAGTTGTCACTATCTGCTTGCCTTTTTTATTATCGATGCGGTTTGGTGAGATTAGATCCGTTAATACCCCTCATAGAAACCATCGTAATACAAATTTACGCTAACCTGTTTCAAAGAAAATTAAACTAGTCGTTGATAATTCGAGATATTTTTGGCATTGATTTTTCTTTTTTGAATTGATCTCAATTTTCAAAATAGTTTCTATGGAGCACTTATTTAATAATAAGCATCATTTAGCTGGCTGGGTCCTCACCTCCTCATCAGCACTATCTTCTCTTTCTCTACCCCACAAGCTATAGTATAAATATATAACCAACCCCTCCACTTATTTTCAAGTAATATGGCACCATCAAAGACAGGAAGGACGACCCGTCCGAGCTGCCGGATAATTTTAATTTACAAGTTATTAGATATGACTATCCCCACCCCCATAACGCACTTTACATTGCGGGTTACTATTGTGAAAATATTTACGTTTGAATTCAAAATACTTTTTAGTTGATCAAAATAATTTGCACTATTCATTTGCTTGCAAGCAAACATCCCCTTAAACTTTTCTTTCAGTGGCTGGAGCTATTAAAGAAAATCAAAATTAAAGAAAGAAAAGATATGAAAAAATATGAAAAATCTTAGAATATTGAAGTATAAAGTTTGTTGGGGTTTATTTTGCAATAAAAATTGCGATTATCTTGACATTTAAAAAAGTTATTTATGTTATGTTGAATTATTTAATGTCAATTTGGTAAAATTGAAAATGTTTGAACAAATGTGTAATAAATCAAAATTGGAGCTGTTTCGACAACTTCAAAATTCAATATTTGCACATGGGCAAAAAAAATATTTTTCGGGTTTAAATTCGTCAAAAGTCAAATTAGTAGTTGGATTTTTGCAAGTTCTGCTCTAACAGGCACCCAAAAATATTAATAAATACAGTACATTTAAGAGGGGTCCAAATGGAAACGACCCATACTAATCTTGTATTTCATCAGTTTAGTTTAGTCTGTCACAATAATATAATCTACACATTTTAATTATTCGCTTGTTTTTATAAATTAAGGAAAAAAAAAAAGTTCCACAAAAGTGACATAATATAACAAGATAATCAAGAAAGATAAAGTACATGTCCTAAGATTAAAAATTTAAAACAAAAAAAATATATTAAATCTACTTTATAATATTTTATCTATATGCAAAAGTTTAAATAAAAATGATTGGTGGCTACATACACTAAGTCTAAGGCTATGTTCTCTTCTTATGTGATGATTGCTAAAAATAAGTCATATTGATGAACTACAAAATTAGACGTTTTAACTTTTAAGGGCGATAAGGCCTTACTGAGTGATGAGATCCGACACCCAACTCCAGCCCGGTCTGACCCAACGACAGAACGAACTTGAGGTTAATTGAACACTGTACGAGGGAATAATTAATGATCAAAATACCACAATCGCTCCAATGTAACCCACCCTCGCATGTTTAGCTTAAATGGCTCCAATATTTCAATGTCCGAATTTGTCATAACTTTCACTCCTTAAAATCACACTCACTACCTTAAACGCCACTTGAGAAAAATGAATCTTCAAGCGCTCCTCATAGTATTTCTTCAAGTATCCAAAATCATCATAAAAAATATCAATCACAATCCCAAAAAACATATGATTTGTAAGTCTTTTGTGTGAGTCCAGTCCTACGGAACAACATGATTACATGAGACCTACACAAGGTGAAAAAACATTTGAAAAGAAAAGTGTCCATCTTCTAACACTATGATGATTCATGTGATTAATGTTCCAATGTTGAAATAACGCGAACCAAATATTATTAAGTCATATTGATTGGTGGTGACTGGTGAATGTGTTGTGGCCTTGTGGGGCATGAATTTGAAGAAATACTATTACTCCATTATTATGAATTTATTATGCATGTGTCCAAAATAAGGTGCAAGTTGAAAGATATGTGAGCAGAAGCGACAAAAATGGATCCCCCCACACACTGCTGGATGTCACGTTCTGTTTCACAGCTCTGCACGTGAGTCTTCTTGATTCTCTTATGCGATTCAAATCATGCAAATTATTTATACTATAAATACCACTAACACACTAATCTCACGATCATTCACCAACTGACCTACTCAAGCCAATACAGATCTCCCAAATTAATTAATCGTTAACAATAATGTAATCACCAACGTCAAGCATTCATGTTTTCCATTAGTCGCTAACACGCCCATGGTGCCATACTGCCTGGGCTAATTACCAAATCTTCTCAAGATATTAATTCGGTAATTGTCCTTGAAAAATAAAATAATTCACATCCGTATTTAGTACCCTCAAATTTGAAACCTTAAACTAATATAGAATCAACCTCCACTCAATCATATGGTAATTTGTAACGTAGGACGAAGCCTAGACAACAAGAAGGGGTGGTTAGTAGATTATTTTGACATATCTAGATTAGCTTGGAAATTAAGTATTTAATTAAGGCTAATAAATATACGTGTAAATAGTTGGGAGGATAGGGAGCAGAGAAGATTTTCCTCGTTATTTGATTAACCTCTATGTGGTAGGGATAATCTAATGAGTGCCCTTCAGGATTTTTGCTAGCATTAGGTCTGCATCTTATATACCATACCTTTGGATTAGTGGACTTTCCGAGGATATGGATGTCGATTTTTTGGGTTGTCCTTGTACTCATATATTACTTTTGTTTTTCAAACTGACTAACCGCCGTATATTACTTTTGTTTTTCAAACTGACTAACCGCCGTATGTGGGTCAAAGATGTTAGAGCACGCCCGTGATCAAAGTGGTTGATACTTCGAGGGTTTGTAATGATGAGTCCTGCTACCTCTTCGTTCAAAGGTGATTCCGTTGATGTTTACTCCGATGGTGATCCCGAGATTTCCTATGAGGATTAAGGAGAGTCGAATCTATACTCCGATAAAGTACTATTTTATCCCTCATCATTATTAACTAATTTACAAAGTTCATACTGAAAATCAAAAATAGTTAAACAAGTACTTCCTCCAGAAACTTAATAGGTTCACACTTTATTTTTGTTGACTTTTCGATGTCCGGTTTGGCCTCAAATAAATAATAACTCGTTAAGAAAAAATAATTTTAAAAATTAAATTATAAAAGTATACTTCTTATATTTGTATCATATAAATTCTAAAATTAATTTTTTTGTAATCAATTATGATTAATTTGAGGTCAAACCGGACATAATAAAGTCAACAAAAATAAAGTGTGAACCTATTAAGTTTCTGGATGAAGTATAAGTTTGCACACCTAACAAATATTAAAATTCGAATAAAATGTACATGTATTCCGATAGAAATGTAAAACAACATACAAATATGGTTCTGAAAGACATAAAACAGCATAAAAATTAACAAATGTACAACTGCGGATGGTAAGAGGCGATTGCAATTTGCAATACATGAAAATTTGGACACTAAAATGTACTGCGCCATTGTTTCTCAGAGTTCTTAGTTTGAACATTTGCATACTATATCCGACTTAGGTTTTGGTGAGGGAAAAAGAAAACAGAATGGAGATGAAGTTTCCACTTTTGAGTTAAAAAGTTGGGGAAATTTGCGTTCTTAAAAAGTTAAAAGTCGTTTTAGATGACTCTAATTTGTAAAAACACGAGTACAGTAGTTTCCAGTTTCCAAACTTTGAAAAATTATGAATGCCAACTAACGAGAAATATTTAATTTTAGTCCTTTAAACTTTTAAGTACATTAAATTGGGTCATGAATTATAATTCAAGATATATTTGGGGTGATTGTGTAAATTTGTGACACTCAAGTGCTCAACTGAAGCTAGATAAACCCTGGAAATGATTCATCAAGGTTTACAGCATCAAATTCCAGTAAAACCCCATGAACGATCGACGTAACCAAATTTCATGTTCATCATCAGGCGAATTTCATCACCTTGCTCACGAGATTCAATTCCCAGAAACCACTTCTTCCACACAGCCAATCCCTCTCATTACACCCAAGAAATCTTGGCAGCACATCTTGCACCATTGTTACAGCAGAACAAAAAGACCCCTTTACTCGTTCCTCTGTTCTTCACAAAAACCAACAAATCCACGCCCAAATCACCGTCAATGGTCTCCACAACATGGGTCTCCTGGGAACACGAGTTCTGGGTGTTTACCTTCTTAATAACAACTACTCTAGTGCCAAAATTCTGTTTCCACAGCTTCAGTTATGTCATGCTGCTCCTTGGAATTGGATGATTAGAGGGTTAACTGTAATGGGTTGTTTTCAATTTTCGGTCTTGTTTTACTTTAAGATGTTAATTTTTGGTACTAGGCCTGATAAGCACACTTTTCCATTCTTGATAAAAGCTTGTGGTGGTTTAAAAGCTGTTGAGCTGGTTAAGTATGTGCATTGTATGGTTAGGGACTTTGGGTTTGAGTTGGATGTTTATGCAGGTAGTGCTTTGGTTAAGTTTTACGCGGAGAATGGTTGTTTGGACATTGCGCGTGAACTGTTTGATAAAATGCCCCAGAGAGATATTGTGTTGTGGAACATGATGTTGAATGGTTACTTAAGGTGTGAGAGGTCGGCGGATGGTTTTATCAGGTTGTTTGAGGAGATGAGACGGGGCGGTGTTGAGGCAGATTCTGCTACGTATGCGTATGTTCTGTCTTTTTGTGGGTCGAAATCTATGTTGAGGGTTGGCAAGCAGGTGCATGGATTGGTTCTCAAGTGTGGGTTGGATGTGGATTATCCGGTGGTTAATATGGTGGTGTCGATGTATGCGAAATGCCGTTGCTTGGCTGATGCGCGGAAGTTGTTTGATTTAGATTCGCAGGTTGGTCATGTCACTTGGAATGTGATGATTGGAGGGTATGTTCAGAATGGCCTTATGGGCGAAGCATTGGATTTGTTTCGGCGGATGATATCTTCGGATGTCAAACCGGATTCTGTCACTTTTGCAAGTTTGCTACCTGTAGTTCCTGAGTTGGGATGTTTTAGTTATGGAAAGGCGATTCATGGTTTTATATTTCGACATGGAGTGCTCTTCGATAGGTTCTTGAAGAATGCTTTTAATTGATATGTATTTCAAGAGCAGAGACATGGACATGGCTGTCAAGGTCTTTGATCAGACCTCTGATGTAGATATTGTCATTTGCACTGCTATGATATCTGGACTTGTGCTCAATGGGATGAACGCTGATGCCTTGAAATGTTTCCGGTGGTTGCTTGATAAGAATCTGAAACCCAATGCTGTAACCTTTGCAAGCGTTTTGCCGGCTTGTGCAGCTTTGGTGGCCCTAAAACCTGGTAAGGAGTTACACGGTCACGTGATTAGAATGGGGCTTGAAGGAAGGTGTTACGTTGGCAGCGCCTTAACAGACATGTATGCAAAATGTGGAAGATTGGATGTGGCGTATCAAGTTTTCTTGAGAATGTCTGAACAAGATCCGGTATGTTGGAACTCTATGATCACGAGTTGTAGCCAGAACGGCAAACCAGAAGTTGCGGTTGATCTTTTCTGCCAAATGAATACTGAAGGAGCAAAATGCGACTGTGTCACCATATCTGCTGCTCTTTCTGCTTGTGGAAACTTATCCGCTCTTCATCATGGGAAAGAGATACACAGTTTCATGTTGAGAGCCGCATTTGACTGTGATACTTTCGCCAGTAGCGCCTTGATAGACATGTACGCTAAATGTGGCAATTTAAGCTCCGCTCAGAATGTTTTCGACTTAATGGGATCGAAAAATGAAGTTTCTTGGAACAGTATCATATCTGCCTATGGAAATCATGGTCAGTTAACACAATGCCTGGCCTTGTTTCATGAAATGGAGAATGAGGGCTTCGAACCAGATCATGTCACGTTTCTTGCAATACTATCCGCCTGTGGCCACGCCGGTCAAGTCGATGACGGAAAGAAATGTTTCGACTCCATGACCGAAAACTATGGAATTACCCCCAGAATCGAGCACTGCGCATGCTTAATTGATCTTTACTCCCGAGCAGGTCGTTTGGAGGAAGCATTTCGTGTAATTAACACCATGCCATTTGAACCAGGCACAGGTACATGGGGGACATTACTGGGAGCATGCCGTGTTCATGGCAATGCCGACCTAGCAGAAGTGGCTTCACAGCATCTTTTCGAGTTAGACCCAAAAAACTCTGGCTATTACGTACTGCTAGCGAACTTGCACGCGAATCCCAGAAAATGGGAGAGAGTTGATGAGATTCGGAATGTTATGAAAGAAAGAGGGGTGCAGAAAGTTCCTGGTTTTAGCTGGATTGAGCTGAATAACTCATCCCACATGTTTGCTGCTACAGATAAAAGTCATCCACAGTCTTCTGAAATCTATATGATATTGAATAGTCTTATAATGGAGCTCCAAAATGAAGGGTGTGTTCCCTTAACTTCACTGGCATTGGATTAACATTCTTTGAATCTTCACTTTGTATAAGAAACCTTTTGATTTTCCATTAACTTTATTGTATTGTGTATGACCAGATTACTGTAGAGTAGAGAGACACAAGTAGTGACAATAGAGTTATAATTCAGCTTAAAGGAAATTAAGGTTGAATGATGATACATTTTCTTAAGATACATAGTCGTACCAAACGGCATAATACATTTTCTCAAGAGACATGATAGAAATCGACATAGTCGAACCAAACGGCATACAACTGGTTATGCACCTAGCATCTAATAAAACTTGTGAATGCAGTAGTATGAAGCTGCATTCAAATGAGAAGCTAATAACTACCATTTCCCGCCAGATCCAGATGATCCAACGGCCATACTCAAATCTCCATTTCCCTCCACACCATCTTCACCACTCTTAACCTTCTTCCTCTTCTTCTTTTTCATGTACGCAACCCCACGCGCTTTCGCCTGCGAATCCCTCACTTCCCTCAAGTACAGCCTCACAGCGCGTGCCCCGAACGGATTCGCCTCCGGTAAACCCCCGTTCTCCTCGAACGCCGCCCGTAAACGCCCCACGAGGGCGTCAAGGCTGCCCCAGGCCTGCTTCATCGGGCAGGGGCAGGGAACGGGCGGGCAGGGGTGGCCGAAGAAGGGGCAGGTAGTGCAGTGGACCTTTGTCTTGCCGAACTGGTCAAGGTAGCGGAGGAATTCTAGTATGTGTGCGCCACTGCAGCGGGAGAGTATCAACGGGGGCTTGTGGTTGTTGAGGTACTGTCCGAAAGTGTGCCAGTCGCGACGCTTTTGGGACTCGTAGCGACTTAGCGTCGTCGATTTTTGGCTACTCATGAGCATGGGTGGTGGTGGTGGTGTGGATGACATGTTTTGTTTTAGAGGTAATCTAGTAGAGCACAAAATGTGTGTATACTTGAAGAACAAATGTCTTGAGCTATAGTATATAAATAGAGATGCACAGAACCAGTTTTGGATAACTTGGATTAACCCATCTGACATTTTACTACTACTATTTCACTATTCATTTACTCCGATTTATGGAGATAGTGGGGCAGGAAAATAGAATGTCATATCTAATCAGGTGTCAAATCAAATGAAAGAAGGCAAACAAAAAAGTATTTTCTTTTGTTTCCAGATTTGGTAAATCTGAGGAGCTGATTGAATTGGTTTTGACCGAATTTGTGTGAATGATGAGAAGCTCAGAATGCATGTGGTACAAAGCCCAAATCCCCGCTTCTTTGTTTTCCAATCTCTCCTCCCTCTCTTACGAATAAATTTAAACATAATTGAATACTGAAATTTTTCAGGTGAATCAAACAGGTCCGAACAATGTTTTTTTTTTAACGAGCAACACACAAACAAGATTGACATTATAACATTACAATAGTAATAGTTCAGTGAAAACTAAATTCATAAACCATGCTACTTCCTCCGTCCTTCGACAAGCTTCCCATTACCTTTTTTAACAAATGGGAAGCTTGTCAAGGGACGGAGTAAGTAGTATAATATTGTGATATTCACTCATAAAGATGGACATGTCCTCGTTTCCTAAGATGATCCAGTTCAAACAGAAGGTTCTGCCGCAAGCACAACTACTCAGGTGGGCAAGTTGGTTTTCACAATGGAAGTTCGATGTCAAGCATATCAAAGGAAAAGATAACTTACTCCCGGATTTCCTCTCCAGGACTCAACGACAGATCTCAGCAATCATCCCGATGATATATGCACTCAGTCCTGAAAATCCACCAGAATAAACACTAAGGACCATGATCACAATGATGCCACAAGGGTTGCAAGAAAAGTTGTTGGATACAGTTCTTGTCTACAGAGGTGTTGAGACACTCCATGGATTTCTGAAGCTCTATATCCACAGGTATGGTCTAGATCAAGGTCCACTACTTGGTCTACCTTACCATCCAGTTTACCCTTTCCTTACTACCATAGATCTAAATCCAGATCATTATGGTAAATTTCCAAAAGAAGCGTATTTGGTACTCTGGTATTTAACAGACATATACACCATTGGAGTACTGATCGACAAGTGTCATCTACTAAAGTGCATCATGACTAGAAGAAAGCCTCACTACAAATTATTGTACAAGTGGCTAACTCTGTTCCATGATGTGACATGGTGGCAAGAGAATATTCGAGCACATGAAGGGACAACAATCTTAGTCACATTCAAAATCATCACAGATCAAGACCATCAAGAAGATGGAGTTGAAATTCAGAAAAGATGTGTGGCTCAGATACAGACAAGCTATAAAGATAATGCTTTTGAAGGAAGCAAATTTCATCAAAGAGCATGTGGAATGGCGGCAATGAATGAAGTAGAAGCACCCAGCCTTGATGAGAGACTTTTTTGTCCACATACATCTCATTGGCATAATCGAGACCTATACCCACAAGATTTTGTTGAAGAAATTCGACAAATACTTGTAGGCTTTCATGAGCAGTACTCGTGGCCCCGATCAAACCCTGATCATCCGATCTACCGAGTTGAGGGAAAAAAAGTACATCTTTAGGAGATACGTTCCGGGCCATAAAATTATGATTCCAGAAATACTTTCAAACAGTGAAGAAGATGATACTGAGCCTGATAGCGAATAATGCGGAGGCCACTTCACTTTTGGAGACAGTGGGAATAAGTTTAAGTTGAAGTTTTTATGTTTAAGTATGTTTCTAGAAAAAAAAGTATGTTTTTAGAAAAAGTATGTAATAGTTTACCATGTGTAGGTTACTATTACCATGTGCTATTTAGATTAAATATCTAAGGAATATTCTTTGAAATATTCCTTAGGTTTAGTAGTATAAATAAGGGCTTGGAGGTGTGTTGTTACCAAGCCAAGTGAGTGAGCTAAGTGTAAGTGTGAGAGTCAAGTCGAGTCCTTGTAATATTGAGTGTTTCCTTCCGTATAATAAAAGCTTCCCCCTTCACTCTTAATGTCCTTCCAATACTCTGTCTAATCCTAAAAACATATAAACCTCCTTAGTGGTTGTACCTACTATGTGTCTGTAAATTTGATATCCAGTCTAATAATCTTATTGTTCAAGCTCAGTTGCTTCTGCTACTGCGCTTATCTGGATGTGACTAAACATTGTATCTGGGGGTCACATAACACTCGACAACACAGAGGCAGAGAAGGTCATGTAAAGTGCTAATACTAGCACTACTACTGCTCTCTCTCTCAACCAATCAAACCCATGTCCCGACAATTTATACCGATACCGTGACTGACAGATAAACAAACACAAGCATTCCCCATCTAGTGAGTATGGTTCGCAATCGCAACTATCATCTGGTTCGCCTGGGATTTTTAAGTTCAATGTGCGTAACATGTGTGTGAAAAGATCAATATATGAAAATAGAATAAACAGGACTTGGACACTACCTACACGGCTACACCAGAAAAAGGATTAAAGTGCCCAAAAAATCAATGATTCTTCTCAATCAAACTCCATCAGTATGCATCATTGAAGAACCTCACCAACAAGTTAATGTCACATACATACACAAAATAAACTAAATCAAATTTCACACGGCAGGCAAATCGCCGAAATAACATACAGTACGGACGGAAATAGTAACATCTTACAGTAACGCATGAATGATCAGAATCTATGGGCGGCGAATACGTACCGGAAGTAGAAGAGGCACCACCGGAAGCAGCAGAGGAACCACCGGAAATAGCAGAGGAACCACCAGTCGTCTTCACCACCATGTTTCACACTTTCACCATTTCACTCTTTTCACGGATGAAAAATGTTAATAAGAACTAATAGAGTCCGGAATTCAGTTTTTTCTCCTCTCTGCAAGCAAGCTCACAACTGTACTGTATCACAATGCAAATGCATTGTAGTAGTAGTGAGGGAGGGAGGAGGTATAGGTGGGTCCCATGTAGGTCCAAAGATTACTTTTCGATGTTACTCGTTCGTTTTGAGTTTTTACTTTTCTAGTTACTACTAATTGTTGTGCCCGTAAAACTAAACAATCATCACATTTTTTACTTCTTACTGTACTTTGTAGATAGACTTTAAAATTTTACTCCACCAATCCATGAGTAATGTGCTCATTTTGATTGATTTTGACGGGTCAACTGTATTCGACATTAACTATAAATTACTCGTAAAATATAATGATAAAAAATTTAACGAAGCTATATTATGAAAATATAGTCCTTGAATTTTCATAATATAATTTTATTATACATTTTACCATAATAGTTTAAAAGAAAATTGTAGTCAAAATCGAACACGGTTGACCAATGAATAATGATCACATAATAGTTTTAAAGGAAATTGTAATTAACAATAATTTTGCATGTAAAGTTGTTTCTTATGTGATGAAAAAAGAAATATGTGAAAAAGGAAAAATATGTGATTAATACTTCTCCGTCACGGTCAATGATTTCCATTTCGTTTTGTTGAATTTTTTTTCATCGTAAATTACTTCTATATTATATGGAAGAAAAAAATTATAAAAATTAGTATAAATAGTACTTCATATACTAACTTATTTATATACTCATGTTTATTTATTGGTTAATTTATTTAGTGGGGTGCTTAAATTTTTTGGTTCAATTCTTAATTATTGTGATTTGGAGCTACAATTTATTTACTTCTTTTCTTTAAGGATGTGCCAGCCTTTACAAACATAAGAAAAATGATCGGATTGAAACCGCAGGTGAAACAAGAGTGTTATTTGGATCAATTAACAAACCATCTAACAAAAGAAAATTTTCCATCAAGTGTTACTCATCCGACAAAAGTTTACCTATTATGGTTACTGAGCAGTGGAAAAGTAAAGCAATAAAATAAATAGAAAAGTTCGTGGTATGACTTGTGCCTTATATCTAATATATTGTCACGCCGTATAAACAAAATGAACAGGCGGTATTTATAATTTAATTACCTGAACTCTCATTTCCCTACTTGTTTAAAGCTTAAACTTTAAAGTAGATAATTAAGTAAGTGCCGACACCAAATTTTTATATCTAAATTATCACTTGTGCACCTTTGCAACCTTGAACGTATCTCAAATTGGATGTTTGCTAGAAGTCTTTTCAAAAGGTTCAAACTCAGAAGTCTCAAATGATATGTGTTTTTATCGTAATACCAATTTGAAGTGTTAAACGCCATGCTTCAGTGTTGTGTAATTGTGTTAAAATGATATATTGCTCATATAAATACTTTATCTATTTCCTAATGTTTTTCCCTTTGCGTTACTAGTCACTTCCAAGTTCCAATAGTTGAGCTTGTGGTTGAATGAAGCTGGAAAGTACCATGTGAACAATATAATTTACATAATTACATGTCTGATGCTTCGGTAATAAATATAGTTGCATTTCATTAGATTATCAGGACACTACCCAGCAAGTGAAGACTAAAAAAATATTTGATGTACTATCTAGTATCTTCAAACTATGATGAATAAAAGAAAAAGTAGTCGTCTTCCTATGAATAATGTATATTATAGGGTCTAATGACTCGCTTAGCAAATACTACCTCCGTTTCATTACAAAGTTCCTAAGGGGACTATTCATAGCGACTTTTGACCACGTATAACTTTTAAACTGTATTAGTATAAATTAAAAGTTGATTATGAAAATATACTCCATTTAATTTTATAATATAATTTTATTATATTTTTCTCTAATGTAATTTAGGAGTTATACGTGGTCAAAGTACGATAAATAGTTCCCTTAAAAACTTTGTAATGAAACGGAGGAATTATACAAAAATGGCCAATCACAAAATTCCAAAGAAAAATGAAATGCTATGTTAAAAATAAAAAGATTAATTAATAATATAATTTCTCATGTGTAACACGAAAGTTTCACTTTCAACTTTCAAGATTCAGAATTTACACAAAAGTTGATTGATTCTCAGTAGTAATATCGACTCTGAATCAAACAAACTACATGTGGTAGCGGGCAAATTGCAAAACCATGCAAACTTCAGGGAGTAAAATGCTATTCTGCCGGTAAAAATTGATATAGATTGAGTACTATGCTATGTAAATTAAGCACAATCTAATAATCGGCTCAACAGGTTTGGGTGCTATTCTCCCAATAAATTGGCGTGAGTTCGATCCTCGTTGCTGTCCAATTCTTCTAAATTTTTACCTTTTCCAACCCCTGGAAAAAAGATATTTCAATTTTTGAACTTGAACAATTTTATTCCTTTTAATTTAACAGGAATGGAGCGGCAGAGAAGGATCGGCGAAAGCCGCTGTTTCCGATCAAATATCGAAATCGATTCAATCCACTTCAAATCTTCTCCACCTCATGCTTCAACACGTTTGTCTCTCTCACTATCTATCTATCTATCTATCTATCTATCTATCTATCTATCTATCTGTGTTTTGGAGCTGAATTGCTTAAATTGTTCATGATGATATTCAGTTTATGCTTAGCTGCTCTGATGAATAATAATATGACTCTTGCATTTTACTTGATTTCGTTAGGAATTAAATTAGGATTCTAGGTTAAATTGATTCTAGGTTTTAATCCTGCCAAACTATTGGGCCTTTTTAAAGTTGATAGTTGTTAGAACTACCGAACACAATGAGGTTACTCTTTTGGGTTTCGGTTGTGAACACATGAAATTGTTGCATTGAGAGCTTAATAATATAGATATGAGATGAATGCTGCACAAATTAGAAATCAGAATTTCCGGACTCACAATTGTGTGTGTGTGTGTGTGTACTCTATCTATATAAGTAGCTGTTGCTTTCTGTTTGTTTGAAGTATGGTGGTTTAAGGGGTAGAAGAAATTCGTTCTAAATCATGTTGCGGAATAGCATCATAGGGTGTAATGTTATTTATTCATGATGAGACAGACATAAGGTGCTCATGTGTGGAAAAATTGTAGTAGAGAGTTTATGTGCCTCGTCTGGAAATAGCTAGCCTCACATATTGTAATAATTGTAAGTATATGGAGTGCATGACAAATGATGCTCTCCCTATGCTTTAATTTATTTTCTTATGTGAATCTCTGCGTTGAATATTTGCTCTAGCTATATATATATATATATATATATATATATATATATATATATATATATATATATATATATATGTTCTAGGTTCTGTTGAATCCTTGTTTGGTTATTTGTTAAGCAATTTATTTATGATTTGCATCTAATAAAAGATGTAAAGGGGGGGGGGGGGGGGGTTATTGAACTTGAATTGATGCGAGATTTTATTATTGTTTGAATTTGGAGGAACACCATTTTAGTTAACGGGCCAGATTTTGGTCCTATCCTTTTGGATCTTCTCATTAAGGTATCTAAAAATTAGCCTTTTAACATGCATTTTACAAATTAGCCTCTTATTTTTTGAACAATTACATCTAACTCCAAACAATCACATGTGTCCAAAAACTCTCTAAAGGAACCTTTACAGTGTTTATCGTGGGTGGGGCGAATTTCTAATCGGAGCATCTTCGAGGGATGATTTTATGAAATTCATCTTTTTCTTTTAACTGCTTATGTCTGCTACAAGAATTCAACCCTTCTTTTAAGCATCACTGCATTCTGGTGTATTAGTTGGTTTGAATAAATTATTTTGAAGGATTACGCATGTAAGAAAGTATCTCTAATTCGAAACATAATTAAGCTGGCCAATTTCCCCATGAAGCCTTGTTCCAAAAGTGTAGAACTCCTTTTTGCTCTTGCATGTTCTCAATCTCCTCCCTTTGTCACTGCTCTCTGTTATTAACTTTGAATCTGTTATTACCATGAAGGTGCTTATGTATATGGGTCCTGAAGCACTACGGAATGTTGTTCAAAGTGCCGAACTCTTCCCAATAAAAGGTCTGTTCAACTTCAGAGATTTTTTCGAGGAGATAGATGATAGATCACTATTATCATCAGACACTTGGTTTTGAGCTTGGAGTTCCAACTGGATGGAGTGCTCTTGATCAATTGTATACTGTAAGTATGAGTTGCTCGTCTTGTATTAATGACATATAATTTAATTGTTGTGTCTTGATGATGACATGCAATTTCATGTTTGCTAATTTTTTATTTATTTTATTTATTTATTTTTTGGGACAGGTTCTGCCAGGAGAACTAACGATTGTAACAGGAGTTCCAAATTCAGGAAAGAGCGAGTGGATTGATGCCCTTTTAGTCAATCTCAATCATAGTGTTGGCTGGAAATTTGCACTGTGCTCTATGGAAAACCAGGTAAATTCAATGGATTGGTTCTCCTACTCAACATGTTCATATTTATTTTCTTCTAGACTTGTGTGCAAGACGAATGTTAGCATTGAGGACATGTTCAAGAAACATACTGTAACAAACTAAAGACCTACATGTAGTTTTTGGCATTAGCAATTTAAGACCTCAGCACAGCTTGTGTATTTATGCTCGTGATACCATGAATTTTCCAGGTTCGAGAGCATGCTCGGAAACTTTTGGAGAAACATGTTGGGAAGCCATTCTTTGATGTTAGTTAGGTATCTTTGGCCTTTTAATTGTTTGACCTATTATTATTACTGAATCAAGTAACTTCCATATTGAGAACTGCTTGTAGATATGGAGAGTTAAAGGAAGGATGGGCGCTGGAGAGTTGGAGGATGGAAAAAAGGGCTTGGCGATTCCTTTCAACTAATAAGGTGACTAGTATTATTTTTTAACTTAAGATATACCAGTATATATATATATATATATATATATATATATATATATATATATATATATATATATATCTACAAGCAGTTCTCAATATATATATGTATGTATGTATATGTATGTATGTATGTATGTATGTATGTATGTATGTATGTGCTGTGAACCAGATGTGAGAATGATTGCCTTCCAAGTATAGATTGGGTTCTTAATCTTGCACGTATGGCAGTTGTGCGCCATGGGATTAGAGGACTTGTCATCGATCCATATAATGAACTTGACCATCAACGTCATCCTGGCCAGTGAGTCTTTTCTAAATTTTGTGCAATTGTTTTCTTGCATTTACAACGTGATGTTAGAACTATTATCTTTGGTTTTGCTCCATTGTTTTGATTACTCTCATCTCCTATTAAGAACACAGTTTGTAATGGGTTACGGTAAGGTTACGGAATGGTGCTAGTGTTTTCTAATGTTACTTGAACTTGGAACAGGACGGAAACAGAATATGTTAGTCAGATCCTGACAAAAATCAAGCGATTTGCTCAACATCATTCCTGTCACGTTTGGTTTGTAGCACATCCAAGACAGGTTGCCAATTGTAACACTTGATATTTGACACTGAAAAATTATGATTTGTGCCGTTTTATAATCTGAGACCTGTTTTGCAGTTGCAAAATTGGGATGGGGGTACCCCGGATTTGTATGACATCAGTGGCAGCGCTCATTTTATTAACAAATGTGATAATGGAGTTGTTATCCACCATAACAGAGATCCAGAAGCAGATCGTCCTGATATTGTTCAGGTTTGCATACCCTTCTAACCCCTCTTCTCTTTTTCCAGGTTATTGTCTTACCCAATAAGCCCACATTCCTTCCCCTGTGCAGGTTTGTGTGCGAAAGGTGCGTAATAAAGTCATTGGAACGATTGGAGATGCTTATTTGAAATATGATCCTTCCCCTGTTGGGCATTATCTGCAACTTGTTAGAATTATGATTTTGTCTTGCTCTTGCATTCAATATAAGAAGGATGTTGTGTTGTGTCAGATTCGAACTCCATGATTCACCTCAACAGGCTGTGCTTTCTATATTACAGTTAACACCTAGTATCCCTCGCATGCATACGAAAATGCTTTCTTTTTTTTTTTTTTTTTTTTTTTTTTTTTTTAACGTTCTCAAACTATGTATCTTGAGTGTCTGAGCAACCCTTGGCTCGTATTGAGCTCTATACGACTAAACTATACAGGGGAAATGTGATCTTTCTATAAAATTTCCCAGATTTAAGTAATATGACAGTGTTTTCCTTCATATGCTCATATTGCTTTCCTGATTGTGTTTCCCATTCGCGGTATCTTATTGTTGACATCATTCTGAACTGTTGCACACCTATATCAGGGTCACGGGAATATACATGGATCTGGATCAACCCTATACACCTTCCAGAAACAGAAAATAGTGTGCATCTCAGGCTGATTCCAAACCAGAACTCCCAATACAAGGACCTTCTATTTTTGTGGAGTTCACTGGAATTTACCGACTAATCTCCCTGGTTTCGTGGAGTTGCACTCGAATTAACAGACATACGGCAATTTGATTCTTAATGTCTCTCTGCGTTGATTGAGAATAGAGAATGAATGTAAGTAGGTTTCAGGTTGGGTTTCTATTTATTCTGGGACATGCCTCAGAGCTTTGGCCAGCCAATTTTGTGTTCCTAAGCACTAATGAGTAGTATTTGTGTGTGTGTGTGTGTGTGTGTGTGTGTACACACACACACACACATTGACACTTTGACAGAGTTGAAGCACCTTCAAGGCCCAGTTGGTTTTGAGGACACTTGAAATACATTTATAGTGAAGTTTTTGCAAACAGTTCCTGAGAATACAGATGAACTCAGTAACAAGAAAGTAATTCACTCAAACAAATTATTCGCCTTCGAAAACAGTAGTAGTTCTTTATAAATATCAACATAGATAGAATTTCAGGTTCTTTCTAGCACAGACGGAAGCTCTCTCATCACATCAACAAGACGCCTTTCTGATCTTAGCCATAAATCATAGTTAACTCACGATGCCATTGCGGAACTCCCCAAGAAAGTTCGTCTGTGCCCACGTGGCTACACCGAGCACCAATGTGACAAATAAGCCCAAAAGGTAATGAGGATTTCTGTTTTAGAAACAATTTAGGCCATTAGATTAGGTGTCTGCTAAAGAAAACTTGCTAGTAAAAGAGATGAAATGCATCTGTGCTGATTTTATTACTTTAAAAGAAACATGAACTCATTGAACCCCAGAAGAAGCATTGCCATGATTGCCCAAGGAGGAGGTATCCAGTTGTTGCCTCGCTTGTATGCCTCCTGCAGAAAGCACAAGTTAGATGAAATATTGAAATTGATTAGAGTAGTTTTCAACTAGCTCATGATCAGGTTATCAAAATTAATAGATTGACATCAACTAGCTCATCAGGTTATCGCTAAGAGTTGGGAGCTAAATAAAAACCTGTGCAGAAATTGCTTGAGTGGCTACATAATCAGTTTCAGCCTCGAACCGTCTCCATAAATTTTTGCACTGCAATGGTGTGATCAGTGTTCTTTCTGGAGTTACCTATCACATAACATGCATGCATAGTTTAGTATTGGGTCAATTCATATTTTAAAGAAGAAAAAACTGATCTATACCTCTTCCCATTTGCTTGAAGCAAGAGGATCTCCGGAAATTCCATTACTCTTCGAAGATACAAGGGCAGAGAACAACAAATTTTCTATATTATCACTCCCATCATCCAAACGTAATGCCGCCATAGTGGATAAAATTTTCAGAGACTGCAAAAACAATTGATTTCTCATCATACAACATCTAGTTAAAGTAATGAACTCAACTTGACTCTGATTTCCCTTAATACCTCAGAACGAGCTTCCTTCGTAATTGATCTAATGTCTTCGTTTCCAGTCCAAGATCTTGGCATTGAATCCTTATCATAGTTGAAAACAGTAGTGAATCTGGAAGTTTCAAACAGATTAGCAAATTAAATAGAGTACATACTAGGCTTTGACAGAACTGGAATAGAGAATCATTATACAAACCTATCCTTCATCCGGACCAGAGCTTTGCCAGCTTCATCCCTTGCTTTTCTCTCTACTAATTTTCTTGCATATTCTTTCAAATTATGCCCTATCTTGTCAACGGTTGCTTGATCCAATTCCAAACTGGAAACAATTGTAGAGAAATCTGATACAATCGCATCGCTCTCACATTTTAGGAGTCTTCTAACAGAGGCCCATGTGTCTGGACCAATAGTCTCAAAAAGGGATTCCACTGGTTCACTGAGAGCCGAGAGAAGTCGTTTCTGCATGCAAAATGTAGTTTTAATCAGCACAACCCACCATCAATCTTGTGTCATATCCTCATTTTGGAACGAAAGTGCCATGGTAAAACAACAAACACAAGAAGCGTGTACCTCATGTTGAGCTATTAGTTCAGACAACTTCTCCTTACGAACAAAAGAAGCATGAGCTTCAATATCACGACAAAGTTTTTCACGCACTTTGGATGCATCCCAATTGGCATGTACTATAGAAGCATCTGAAGTTCAATAAAATATTAAAGTGTGGCCAGGAAACAAGTATCGAGTTATCAGAGAGTAAAGTATAACACTTCCATAATATAAAGATTTGAATTATCTTTTCCAGTACAAGTTGATACAAATTTAAGGTTAAACACAACAAAACAAAGTTTTAAACCTAAACCGGAACGAAGGAAATACAAGATTATGCATGTATATTAATGCAATGGCAGGAAGGAAAAAAAAAATAGCATCGTATAGTAAATTGTAAAAGCATGTGATACTGCACTTTGTATAATTCGGATCCAGTTTGTTTTATTTTCACCTGCAGATGCTTCATCAAATTCTTGCAAAGAAGCCTTCTGGCATCTACGAGCTGAAGTAGCAAATCCTTCTCCCCTCTTCAAATATTGTTCTAATTGAGCCTTAAAACTACTAAGTGCATTCGACCGTGCATGCCCCAACATGGTAATATAAGCAGGATGGACCAACTGCATAGAGCATGCAAAGTTTTTCCATGTTAGTACATGAAAAAAGATTAGCATTAGCTACATATGCAAAAGATGAGAAAGTGCAACTTTCATGTCATAAATGTTACTTACCTGCAGTGCTTTTGATTCCAGATACTGACGCTTTGTGTTTCTCACACTTTCTTCAAAATATACAGATTCTGCATCATATCTGCGAAATTGTGAGATGTTATACAATTATTCGGTACATCTAACTAAAAGAAAAATATAGGCTACAGATTGTTTTCTCCATAAGAACTGAATTACAACTTAAGTGAAAATGACTGGTTAAACTATCCACGGATCACCATTACAATGCCAATGCCTTGGCATTAGTAACCAGTAGAAATCCAAATCTTTACTTCCAATGTTTTACGACCATTCCTAATCTTGAATGACAATTGGACTTCAGTTAATCAACATGAAACATAGTTCCAAGTAGTTATTACAATCGTCACATTTTTGCAAATTGGCAGCATGTGTTGCATAACTAAGGGTGCCTATGAGTCTATGACAAGGGAATATGAACTGGAAACTACCCAACATGTAGTTGACGAGGAAATAGAACAGAAGTAACAGTTTAAGTTTTAACTTCCAGGATCAAATTCCAAGTCATAATAAGTTTTATACAAGCATTGCTTAGAACCTAAAGTATCCATTATTCATTACTTACTCATCAAGATAGGTGTTCAATAAAGAGCTTAAAGTTTTTCCAAACCCTGCAACAACACCAGTTTGCACAGCTTGTTCCAGGTCCAACCAATTCTGCATGGGGAAAAAAATAGAAGTGAAAATGAAAGAAAGGAACTGTGGTTTCACGCTTAAAAGCACACCACCCAAACTGTGACTCTAGAATGATTACAAATACCTTATCAGATGCCAAGAGGTTAAACTTCTCATTGGCAATCTCTTCACATCGTACAGATGCAACCATGATCTGATGATGAAACAGTAGCGTTTTAGATGAAGGAAGCTACATCAACAATATTTTTCTGAATAAAGTGGACACCTTGTGTGCCGGAAGGTCAAGATCCTTATTTTCTTTAATGGTTTTCCATATTTGCTCTGCACTTAAAGAAAACGCAGAAGCCGGAACAGCACCCCTTCTATCCCCAGCAAGCCCTCCAGGGGAAATAGAATTGTAAAACTTCTGCCTGAGTTGGGCAACCTACAGCCAGCCACTAAGACTGTTAAGAGCCTATAATACATAGTGATATAAATATAACATTAACTAACTACAAAATGGTAAGAATTCGCAGTTCAGCAGAATAACCTGCTCTTTAAATTCTGCTTCTTTCTCCTCATAACTGGACAATGCAGTAACTTCCACCTTCAAGATGACAAACAAGTACGTACGATTGAAAAGATGGAGAAGATGAAATAAATAAATAAAAGAGAGAGAAGTTCATGTGCTAGCTAGTTTTCTTGCATTGAAAAAATCACTCAGGGGAGTGTCCTTGTATTGCTGGGGCTTCTGAATTGTTTCCCAGATCTGCCAAAAAAGAAATTCAATTGAGGAATCCAATAAAAAAATCACAATGTACTCACCAAAATGTAAATGCTGACAGTTTACCTTCTGAATATCCTCTCTTAGGATAGGCGTCAAATACTGAAGAGGAGTCTGCATAGATATAATGATATGTATAAATATATAGAAGTATGTTCTCTTGGCATGGGAAGCACGGTAGTAAACGTTCGACAATTGACTTGAAGAATTTTCCATGCTATATATCATACCTTTGTTTTGTCACGTATAACAAACAGAAGTGTTGTTTTCCTGGGACTAAACAATCGCATCATAACCTATATAAGAACGGAAGCAGACTATCAGCAAAGAGCAACAAAGTAAGTCAATGCCTTACAAAAGTCAATGCATGACCTGAAACACAGTTTTCAGGAGAGGTCTATTTGCGGCGTGCTCCCGACCAATATCGTGGCACCACCTGCAAACCAGTATATAGAGACAGTGTTGAACTTATCGGAGCTAATTTCAACAGGTGTGACTGATACTTAAAATTGCTTATGTTTTAGTAGTATAATTAACAAATGCACAAAACTCCCAAATATCTTTTTTTGAGGTAAAATACACAAAATCAAATGATCCTGGCAGTAAGATGCAGCAACTTAGAGAAACCTTTGAGATAAGACCAAAAGTTGAATTTTACGAGTAAACAATAAAATGTGAATACATAAATGCTAGCTAATTGTTTGAGTGAACAATATGATGATCCACTTAGTCATGCGCAGATGTAAGAATGTCAAAAGTTATAGTAACTTACAGGTTTATGAGAACAATATCGGCAACTGCAAGAGCAAATAGGGCACTTTGTTTCTCAAATGTGGTATCATCCTGCAGAAGGAATTCAAGTAATGTGATTCAAGTAATGGCGTACACATATGCATGCTCACATGTTGAAATGAGAAATTGTTGTGACATATTTTTGGCCCTTTAATTACTTATCCATAGCCCATAGGCTTTTGATCAACTCAACAACGGGTTTTGATTTTGATTAAAGCACTTGACCTTGAAACTCAGTAAGTATTACATAAGAATTGACATGTAAAAAGTTAGCTAGTGTTCCCAGTAACTAAAGTAGAAGAAGACATAAAGATACGAATTGAACGTACCTCACCCCTTTCTCGGCCATCGGTGCCCTCCAAGTCCATGACAATCGTAAATGGTTCTATACCAATAGCCTTTGCTATCCATACCCCTTTTGTAGTCTGGTTCCTGGTTACACAATTAATTAGTTAAATAACCAATAGGCCTAAACATAAAATTAAGAATCTGGAAGGGCACTATATATATATATAAGTAGTACTAGTACTCGTATATGTGATCTGACCTGCCCTTGAAGGCATCCATCTCCCTAAACCTGGTATAAAATAGATGATTGAGCAAAGTAGACTTCCCTGTAAAATTAAGCGAAATTAAATACACGAGATAACACGAAACGAAGGCGTGTATCTTCTGATAATATAATCATGTTTGATCATTTACTAACGCATAGGCGAAATCGATAGCCATTTAATAGTGCAATTGAATTGAATACTAGTAAGTCGATCATCAGGACAATCAGTACTCATATTTGATACTCATCCGTTTTGTTTTTTAGATTGTTTACGTTTGATTTTAGAACGATCTTTAAGGGGTTGGTATAATGTATGTGGTGTTTGAGTTACGGTTGTGAGATAAAAGATTACCAAAAAAGGAAACGTAAACAATCTAAAGAAACGGACTAAAATGAAATACGTAAACAATCTAAAAAAACAAAAAACATATGAGTATTTCTAATATATCAGTATCATTTGAATTGGAGTTAATGAAAATAAAAATAGTTATGGCAGGTGGTGAAAATGAATTGAATTGACCTACCGCTACTCTGAGGGCCCATGATGGCGACGACAGCATACGAGAGGCCACGGCGGTGAAGTTCGACGGATTTAATGAAGTCCTGTAAACCGGCGGCATTGAATTCTCCGTCAGCGGCAATAAGCTGCGTTGCACGACACGTTTCGTTCGCCATGTCAACAGAAGAAGAAGAAGAAGAATCTGAGGTATGCGTATGCAGCAGAATTGGGATATTTTGCATTTAGGAAGATTATTGATCGAATACATCATCGGTGGTATTTTGGAAAGATGTAGAAGGAGATGGAAGTTTTAGGAAGAAAAGAATAATATTTTTTTTTAAATAATTAGAGTAAAAACTCTCGCGGGAAAATTTCTCCTAATCAAATGTTGTGTTGTGTTTTTTTTTATATTCGTGCTCGTGAGGTCCATGCTCCAATGTGGCCCAAATGTTTGCTTTACTCTTGGCCTCACGCAAGAATGTTAGAAATTGCCAGTCAATAAATAATACTACGTGACTATAAATTCGTTGATACAAGCTGGGAAAATTTTCCCAATTCAGCAATCAGCCTTATCAAATACGACATTGTCAAGAGAAGAAAAGAAACTTGAATCAAAGAAGAAGAGTTAACATAGGAGTTGAGCCGGACAACTCGGGAGTTAACATAGGAGTTGAGCCAGACAACACGGGAGTTAACATAGGAGTTGAACCAGAGCAGGTTAACTCCTTGGTCAACACCGTCATATTGAGAGAGTCCAGATCTCATCAGAAAACTCCACAGCTAGAAGGAATATGCTATATCCTGGAAATATGTTTGAGTTATCTTAATTAAAGATAATCCTACAGCTTTGTATATATATGTACAATCAGTTTAGATTAATTGTATTAGGACTCTAGAACTCTTTAGCTTAGTATATATAGCAGCAGTCTGTAATTCATTTATATACAACTTTTGTATCAATACATCTTCATATTCAATAAGATGATTATTCATCTTCATTCTCTCTTATTGCAATCTTTTCCAAACGTTTCATATTCTAACATGGTATCAGAGCAGGATTATTGATCCTTGCTAATCAAAATACGTTTGGATGAGAAGAAGAGATTTCAGTTCATTGTCATTGAACAATCAATTATTTTGCTGATTATTCACGAGCAAAAAAAAAAAAAATTAAAATCATCATCATCGATCTGAAGCTGATCGGAATCATCATCATCAATCGGAAAACTAATAGGAATTATCATCACCGATCTGAATCTGATCGAAATCATCATCATCGTTCTGAATCTGATAGTAATCATCATCATCAATCTGAAACTGACCATTCTTGACATCATCATCGTTCAGATATGTAAAGCATGAACTTCTTTATAGATAGACTTCGGCGGAGACGAGCTAAATAGCAACTTCGCTTAATTCTAGAGCTAGCCTTCAAAATTGCAGTTAAACGACCACTGCAATATAAGAAAGGCTCAAATAGAGAACTAACATTACTCATGTTCAATAGGGGCTATAATACATTTCACTACTAGACTCAAAATGTCTGTGTTTATGCAAATCACCTCTCTCATGAGTTTCTTGATATACAGATATAGTGATAAAGTATGAATCACTTATGGAATTTGTTAAAGGAGAATCAGAATTGTATAATTATGATGATCAAATGTGTCTTGAATAATCACGTGGAAGTTTGAAGACTAAGTAGTCTTCAACGTAGATTATCAATTCATTCTCGGAGCCATATGAATGCTAAATCACCCTCCCAGCTGATTTTGCAAAGCTTATTGCTTGCCGAAAAGGGGTTGACAAGGAGTCATCTCACTAAGGCACTTTATCTTACTCTGAGTTTCTTGATTTATCTATCAAATAACTCACTGATTGATTGATTCATCTAGATACTGACAGATGGGTGCAATATATTTACAAAGGTATATATAGTCACTCAATCTAATTCACCATTTTCATGAATGCAAATGGAATCAATACTCTGTTTATGGTTGAAAGTTATATTTTTTATAACATAATAGTGGCCTTTGTGAAATGCACTGTTCAATTCATGATTGCAAACTTGATTTGTGCAGAAGGGCTACTGTTATGGTTTCTTTTTGTGGAATATGGTAATTGATTAGTGTCTTAAATTAAGCAACTAGTTAAGCCATGATGACCACTTGAAAAGTTTAGTTTACAAAATACATGTTTTGAATCATGTTTTGCTTGATAAATATTGTCTTGAAATCTATGTCGTTAGTCTTATGACTTCTAAATAGGCATAATATCAAGATGATTCGATTGATCTCCTCAATGATGAGAGAGTTATAATTATGGTTGAAATCCATGAGATTTAGGTTAAAATGTAAGTAATGCTTTCATTGAAATTGAAAGTTTGTGTACACTATTTATTTGCCTACCTTCAAGGACTTGAGGAATGAATAAATATTCACCTTGAGTTTTTTAAATTTAGCCAAAGGGTTCCATCATCAATTTCAAGCTTCAAGAAGAGATCTTGAAGAATTAAAGTCAGAATGGCGAATGACCTTACATTACAATATTGTAAGTGTCGGAACCTAGAATATTCTGAAAATCATTTTATGTTCAAGATGAACATAGAAAATCATTTTATCTATGTTCCTCTTGAGGGGAAGTATTAGAATATAGATTGTACATAATTGGATTCGACCATTGGACTCAATTAGACGTACACAATGCTTTCCTCATAGTGATCTGGGTGAAGACTTGTATATGCAGCTTCCTCCAGGCTACACCATTACGGGGGAATGTCTAGTAAATAAAGTGTTGAAATCTCATCCTCTAAAGGCATTTACATAGGCCAGAGAAAGTACTGTCTTGAAAGCATTTAGAATGTGGTTTATTAGGATGTAAGCCCCTAGTAGTTCCAATGGAACAAAAATAAAAATTAAGGAGAGAAGCAGGAAAACCACTTCAGAATTCGACAATCTACAGAAAGATAGTTGGAAAGCTAATTTATCTAATGTTCACTAGGCCAGACATTTGTTATTCTGTCAATGTTCTAAGTCAATTCATGGAAATCATTTATGTCCAAGATGAACATTGATTTCATCTATGTTCATCTTGCGGGGGAATGTCAAGAGAAGAAAAGAAGCTTGAATCAAAGAAGAAGAGTTAACATAGGAGTTGAGCCGGACAACTTGGGAGTTAACATAGGAGTTGAGCCAGACAACACGGGAGTTAACATAGGAGTTGAACCAGAGCAGGTTAACTCCTTGGTCAACACCGTCATATTGAGAGAGTCCAGATCTCATCAGGAAACTCCACAGCTAGAAGGAATATGCTATATCCTGGAAATATGTTTGAGTTATCTTAATTAAAGATAATCCTACAGCTTTGTATATATCTGTACAATCAGTTTAGATTAATTGTATTAGGACTCTAGAACTCTTTAGCTTAGTATATATAGCAGCAGTCTGTAATTCATTTATATACAACGTTTGTATCAATACATCTTCATATTCAATAAGATGATTATTCATCTTCATTCTCTTTTATTGCAATCTTTTCCAAACGTTTTATATTCTAATTTATGGGCCTGATCCATGGCCACTTTGGTACTTCTCGAAGTCATTTTGTAATTTTTAGGGCTTTTAATAGACTATCTGGAGGTTCTGAGTTCACCCCTATGTGTTCGTATGTTTGACCCTTGGTACGACCATACGTAAGCTTGATTCATTACTTCTAAAATCAATAAGCTTGATCATGCTATGAGAATTTATTTACTTCAGCATGTATTGAACAAGATTTGGTAGGCTTTTAGATGCTACAGTATTTTGAGATTTTGGAGTGATGGGTATGGATAGCAAAGGCTATTGGTATAGAACCATTTACGATTGAGAGTCGTGCTATCTCATTTTTCATAAAAGTATTTTTAGTCGTTTAAAGAAGAAAAAAAAGCATGTATTGAACAAGAATAACATGTCCTAAAAAAAAAAAAATTGAAAAAATTGTGATTATGCTAGGTTGTCCCAAAATAAAGTTTCATGCCCCTATCATATTTATTTTGACATTCTTATACGTTGATTGTACAAGAAACATTGATGTATTATACTTATCACTCAATACTAAATTTGACAATTGGTTTTTTTTCCATCATACTCAATGAGATAGTAAAATCCATAATTTCATTTTTAAGTTTTAACTCGATTGAAATTATAATACAGAGTTGCACTTTAAAGGTTATCTTGTAAATAGTACTTCGACAACGTGTCTACTCTTAAAATTTATTGATAATTTTTGTTTTGAGGCTTTTAGATATAATTAATCAAAGTAGTGAAGTCTGCGAATGAACAAGATTGTGGATCGATTAATAAAATTCTCAAAAACAAGAATACTTGGACGCACAAGTAGAATAAGATGAATGAATTATATATGTGCCCCCTGAGAGAGGCAGGCTAGAGTCCAAGAACTAAGAACGAAAGGGACGAGGCAGGGCCGGTAGTGGGGCCGAAGAAAGACCGGTCGCTCGTCCGTCCTTGAGATCGGTCAAAGGGCCCATAAGAGCGGTCAAAGAAGAAGCTGGCCCATTCTGCTGTCCTAGCTGGCACAGAGATTAAAAGCGGAAAAAAAGTTCATTGACGTGGCCACTATGCTTTTATTGCTCCTCAACACCCATTGATACCGACAATATTTATTTAACCCGATTCTTTATTTTCTTCTTCTATTCTATTCTATTCAAATTGTACTACTACCAGTACCTTATTGATCATTATTATATAATCGAAAATAATAATATCGGGTCTTTTTTCGATTTGTAATAGTATATGGTTTACAAGCTTACAGTTAGATGAAATTGTTAAAATATAAAATGGTATCAAATTTATAATATAAATGTACATAAAATAATATTTTAATACGTGGAGTGGTTTTGTTTCCTTAAATTGGTTAAAATTTTGTGAAATATTAAAAAATAAAAATTGCATAAACTTTTAAGAGTAATACTCCGAGGCTGAGAGCCGAATATGGATGCACGAATTACGAAAAACCAATATATGAGAGTAAAAGTTTTTTACTGTACTATGTATTTATACCACTTAAATGAGGATTAAACTTGTGGACTCTTTTCTGACAATTTGTGGTTTATATTTATTTTCTTACTACCGATGGAACGAACAATGCACAAGGAAAAATTCCTTCATAAATCATAATCACGTCTCCTCCTCTCTTATAGGCAGTACTAGCTACTATTCACATAATTATGGAGTGACTCGAGTGAATTTTATGTTAAAGTCCCGGGCAAATCTTAGTTAGGACATCACCTACTTTAGTTTAGGCATTGGTTCAATCAACGGTACAAGTAATTAGTGCTGCTGCTCTGCATGGGTATTTAATACTAATGACGACGACATGCATGCAATGATGCAATGTAGTAAAATGATTAGTAGATGTGTTGTTGGCTTGTTGCTATTATAATCCTTCTATTAATTACTACTATTACAGTGTATATATATATATATATATGTGTGTGTGTGTGTGTGATGCTTATAATAAGGCCATATATAATGATTAAAAGAATAACAAAGGTATGGGATTTTTTGGATTAAAAGTAGAATAAAATGATTAATGCACTATCACTGTCCACAAAATCTTGTGACTTCTACTTATTGAAAGATCCTTTTCATGGGAACATCACCGGCTCTCACATTGAAGGATAGACCCAGGATTTAAAACTAGGAGGCGAAATTATATATACATGATTTTTCGAAGGTTCGGGGGTTCAAAACTTAAAAAAATCATGTGTATTACCTATAAAAAAGTTGAAAAATCATAAATACTACATATAAAAAAAATCAAAAGTTTGGGGGCGGACGCCCCTACCTGCCCCGCCCCTGGGTCCACCCCCGGTAACTGTGTAACATTAGCTAAAATAAGCCCAAATCATTACGTTTCGTAGTAGTTAGTAAATCACACATTTTAATCCAATTTAATTTAAATTTGTGATTCAGAGTATATATAAACCATTTGGAAGTTGGAATTTTTTTTTATTTTTTTTTAATTATTGTTGGATAGGGGATAACGTTGATAAAGGAGACAGAGAGGTAATCAATCACCTAGTATTGTAAAATAAAATTCCTAGTACTATTGAATTGAATTGAAATTGATATGATTTTATCTTGGACTAGACTTGGTATGATCATTTCCCCATCACCTCACGTGGTTTGGCCATTTAGTTTCTTTTTTTTTCTCACTTTTATGGCCAAATATTTTAAATAATTTATATCTTTCGTACCACAACGGTTTCAACTTTCACATTATTTCACATTATAATTCTATAGTTATAAGATGTGGTCTCCAGATAAACTACGAAATATGGTGTCACTATAAGAAACAATTGCTACATTGCATTAAAAGAAATATATCCGCACTAATATAATATAGACAAGTGTTTGTGAGCAATTAGTGAATAGATTTGATAAATAAGTTTGATCTATTTCAATTTGAAGTTGAATTCACACACGGACATCCATGTATTAGACTGTATATTAACTACTTATAGTTCTTCTCCTCCTACTATATGTCATGTTTGCGTGTAGAGCTCGGCTATTCTCAACTAGTCGAGCTTATTATGCTAAGATTCAAATCGCCTAACCTACGAACACATATGTATTACACCGTAGTATATTGACTACTTCTAGTTCTCTTTCTCCTTCTAAATATCATGTTTGCGTGTAGAGCTCGGCTCTTGTCAACTAGTCGAGCTTATTGTGCTAAGATCCAAATGATCTAACCTAGTTGGTGACCAAAGCCTAAACAAAGTGTGATCTTGTAAAGCTGCAAATCTAGTGCATGGATTTATTATATACATAGAATGAATAAAAAAAATGAAATCTTGACTAAAATTGATTCTATTATTGAGTGTATAATGTTGAAAACCACTACACACTATGATGATTAATTAGTGTATGATGAATGCTGTTACATGAAACAGGCCCTGAAAATCTCTCCCTGAGTCTCTCATGCATCAACCCTGTAACCCATGTACACCCACCCACCCACCCTGGCCTGTCAAAAAATTTCTTTGGGTTGTGGGTTGTGTCAGTTTGAATGGATTTCTTTGGCCTTTTCTCATAATGCTTCACTCTTCACTCATCACTCTCCATATCTCTCTCTCTCTCTCTCTCTCCCAATGCTTCTCACTAGTGCCTTCAATCACTAGTCTCAGATTCCAACTTTTACCTTTCAATTCTCTCCTCATTACTTCATAAACCAACCTCTAGTATAAGATACCCTTCCACTCTGTTTTCCCCTGTTTCTTTCTTCACACTTTTTACTCTCTTTCTCTTCTAACCCATCCCCTGTTTTTTCCTCTGTTTTTGTTTTCCACATTGTGAATGGATCTAACAGTAGTGCAGGCAGGGGGGAGTACAAACAACCCACTCCTGCGAGACTACCGTAAAGGCAACTGGACACTCCAAGAAACAATGGTGCTAATCGAAGCGAAGAAAATGGACAACGAGCGGCGGATGAAGAACAGCGGCAAGCCATCTGAGCTACGGTGGAAGTGGGTGGAAGATTACTGCTGGAAGAACGGATGCTTGAGGAGCCAGAACCAGTGCAATGACAAGTGGGACAATCTGATGAGAGATTTCAAGAAAGTGAGGGAGTATGAAAAGAAAATGGATGGAGGATCAAAGTCTTATTGGAAGATTGAGAAACATGAGAGGAAAGATAACCATTTGCCATCAAGTATGTTGCCTCAGGTCTATCAGGCCCTGCTTGAGGTTGTTGACAAGAAAATGCAGCCTCCTGCAGCAGGTGCCAGTGCTGCTACTGGTGGTGGTTTTTTGGTTCATCATCATCATCATCATAATGTTACGCCGCTGCAGCAGATTCCGGTGACGGTGGCGGAGCAGCTTATTCCACCGCCGCAGATGGCCGACCAGCCGCCATTGGCGCAGCCATTGCCTGCAGTAGGTATACTCTTCCTTGTCAATTGTCATTCCTTACTCTCTACCTTTTTTTTTTTTTTTTTTTTAAATTTATTTTGCACCTTGTTTTCTCAATATTGTTGTGAAAATTCAAATTTTGGAATGTGATCAATAAAAGATGTGGTAATAAATAATAATCCATGCTTGTATCTTATCTTATGTAAAAATCACATGTTAATCTTTTAATTGTTGCATGCAAAACATTGTAATTATTATTTTTTTTTTTTAATTCTTTAGGTTTTGTCTTGTTGATTTTTTAATTGGTTCAATTTACCTCTAATAAATCAAACCGTATAAATAATTTATGAAATGATATTTTAAAATTATAGTAACTTTATTTTCATAATATTATATTTTTAAATATTTTACTATTAAATATTTTTACGGTTTTATTTAATATTCATTAAAGATCCAACGAAGTAAAAAAAAAAAATTCAACAAAACGAATCTAGAAAAAGATATAATAATTATTCACGAGTTTGGTTTAAGCTGAGCGGATTATTAAGTAGTAAGTACTGATTAAAATCTCGTTTCGGGATGTGTAATATTCGTAATATTTCTAATTTCTAAGACAAAAATGAAGCTTTCTAAAGAACAAAGTAAACAATGAATTTCGAGTATTTCTTATGGCAGTTAATAAATAACACGTGGGTATTTGGTATATTGGTGCATTAACTTTTAAAGGCGATTGATTTGGCAAGGGCCAATGCACTGTGTAGTACACATTATGGAACTATTTGTGTACAACATTTTTTGTTCGTAAAGCCTCTTACTTTTCAGATTCCGATACTAGCGAATACTCTGACTCACCGGCCAAGAGAAGAAAGCGAAACAGTGGTGGCGAAGGAACTAGTGGTGGTGGTGGTGGGGTCGGTGGTACGTCATCATCGCTGCAAGAAGTTGGCACCGCAATTTCTAAAAGTGCTTTAATAATAGCGGAAGCAATTCAATCATGCGAAGAAAAGGAAGAAAAAAGGCACCGCGAACTGTTAAGGTTACACGAAAAGCGGCTGCAGATTGAGGAGTCGAAAGCTGAGATCAATCGACAAGGCATCAACGGGCTAGTGGATGCCATTAACAAGCTAGCAAGCTCCATCTATGCTTTGGCTACACAAAGGAACCAAGGGCCTCCCACATAGCAGGAGCAGGAGCAAGCTAAGTTAATAATAATATTGGTCTGAGGCTTATTTATAGTAACTCTTTTAACTACTTTTGGTCTTGGTATTTTGAGATCAACTGATCATGGTAGATGTAGAGATATTGATTAATTGATTGATCATCATGGTTATGGTGTACATAATTGATTATTATTATTATCATTGATGTGATCTTATGGTGGATTCCACTTATAATTATCAAGGCTATAGCCTATATATATTCAGGATCTTATCTTTCTTTTATATATATGTGTGTGTGTGTGTGTGTGTGACCTATTTTTCCACTTTTTAGAATGCTTATCTCATATGTATGGTATATAAGTAGTTTCATATTTGCATGTTGGAGTATGTCTTGAATTCTAAAGAAATAGATTTGTGAACTATCATGAAAAGACAAGTCCGATTTAGCCTCTGTTTTATTCGTATGAAAATTCATTATTTTTAGTTCAATTTTATTCATACTCATTGAGTTCAGATTTAATTAGTTGTATTTTATACTACAAATAAATTCAATTCAGTTCAGTTCTGTTTAATTCAGTTATATGTCGATTTTAATTTTTTTTCCAAAAATGACTTAGGGTCTAAATAAATAAAGTGGGAAGGGAGTGTAGTGACATTTGTGCATGTTCAGAAGAGCATGTGAAGTACTGTTGAGTTTAATGAAAATGGGTAAAATAAACAGTGAGATCTCTAGCCAGGAGAAATTTAAGAGCCAATTTTTGTACGTAAAAGAAAATTAAATAATGTGGTCAAAAGAAGACTGATACATCTCTCTCTTCTACTATCTGTCAATGGCATTTGCAGTAGCCTGCAGAGTGCCCATTTATGCCATTGATAGTAGTAGTCCTTGCTGCTATTATTATTATTACTGCTATGGCCACTCATCATTTTGTTTCCATTGCCCCAAACTATATAGGAATATTTGGATTTGATTTAGTTTCACTTTATATTTATATTTAGAGTTTGTATAAACATGAATATTACTTCCTCTATTTTTTCTATTTTTTTTGTTAATTCCTGTGTGTTAAAAATTATCAATTTTAAGGAAAAATATTAAAAAATTAATTTGTATGAGTATTTAATAGTACATGAGTGATAAAGTATGAGAGAGATTGATAAAGTGGTTATAAATAAAGAGAGAGAAATAATTAAAAAATCGATAAGTGGGTTAAAAAAATTTCTATAATGGATTATGAAGTTTGTAACAGAACGTCCAAAATAGAAATTTAGAAAGTTATTAATGAAATTGATAAATTAATTGATTTAGGAGGAGTTTAAATTAATTTTAGTCGAGTGGAAAGAAATGTAAAAATCCAATTATTTTGTGCAAGTGAACAAACAAGTGAAATCAATGCCAAACAATAAGCTCCAGAGTTACGGTGGACACGGTGCAATTAAAGGCTAGTATGTATAACATAACGGTAGAGAAACAATTATTAATGGTAGAGCCATATATATTTTATTTTATTTATCCATAAATTGTTATTTCATTAACAATTTGAGCTATGGCATTACCAGAGATCGTAACTAAATTTCATAACTTGCCGCCAAATACCTCAATATTTAAGTATTTGGTCTGACCAACCAAATTACTACAATATAACTAGACATATAACTATATATTAGGGGCGGAGTTAGAAATAAAATGTACTCCAATATATAATATATAATGTGTGAAATAATTCCATTGGTGTTATTTATTTATTATATTATATAATAAAAATATATTATATTGACTGAGTTCATTTCATTTCAATTGGATCATATTTGACTTGGCAATGTTCAATTTGATCTCAGCTGGATCAGTTTGGTGGACATCCAGAAGCTCAAATGTGGCCCATTCTTCAGTGACTAAAACATAGGTGGAATTGGTAGTACATTTATGATTCAATTCAAGCAAATGTGGAGTCGTGAATTATGTAAGTGAGACACCCGTTTAAAATTGATTAGAATTCATATATGTGTTGTTTCGTGTTCCATTTTATTTTTCACTTTCATAGCATAAATGTCATATACAAACTCTCTTGTGAGACCACCCTTAAAAAGACCTAAAAAATACCAACTAAAACTAAAATTCTCGGATCATACAATGAAAAACTCGCGGGTCATAATAAACCAATTTTACGGATCCGGATTATAACAAAAAAAAAAGGTACCCAGGTTAATCCAGTTTTCAACCTTCTTCCTTCAAGTTTTAGTCGTCGTCTTCAACCTTCTTCCTTCCATCGGTGACGTCGTCCTCTTCTTCCTTCCGACGACGAGTTTTTTACTTCAAATTCGATTTTGTAGGTAAAGGTAAATCTGTATTTTGTTTCATCTCGATTGTGCTTGGATTATGTTCGATTTTATTTGAGTATAATCATATTGTCCTTTTTCTCAGCTTTATTTCAAGTCTACAATGGCGAATTGGAGTGAAAATGTTGATTTCGGTGAGAAAGCTAGCGATGAACTAGTTGCTGGCTGCGAAAAAGTAAATCCAGGCCTTTCTATTGCTTGAAACTTGATAAGGCGAGTTGATTCTCAGGCGGCAGGTACTTTTGGATCTAAATTAGGGTTTGATTAGGTCTTTTTGGTAGACTTTCATGGATCTAAATTAGGTTTTGTGTGATTAGTTGACGTTGTTTGAGCTAGGATTTGAAGTGTTTTTTGAGTTTGTGTTGGAATGTTGGGTTCCATTAGCTTGGTTTTGTTTGAATGGTTGAAGTTGAGCTAGGAGTGAACAATTTGAAGTGTTATGTTTTCCTATAATTACAGTTGATCTGCTGCTTTACCTTGCTTTTTCTTAATTGTTAGCTTTAGTTTTATCAGAATTGATGTGTTAAATTTGAATAAATGTTGTTGTTGCTATGTCGAAACATCTGAACACTAGTAACTTCCTTGTGACTCTTATTTATTCGTATTGTTTATGTATATATGGAGCCAACAACGAAGAATGGACATGTGGCTTGAAACGTCAAGCGAAAAGCCAATAGAAAAGTAGGAGGTATTTTTGTTCCATTTATTGTTGATAGTTAAAACTTTGATATACTATGTTATGTTATTCTTCCTTCAATGTGTTCTTTATAGGATGTCTAATGTTTTTGTTTTTTGTTCTATTTATTGTTGAAAGGTAAAATTCTAATGTACAATGTTATGTTATTTTTCCTTCAATGTTTCTTCTATAGGATGTCTTATGTTTTGTTAATTTGTTTATTATTTTCCTTTAAAAATTAAAAAATTATTAATTCGACAAGATTATTTCCTATAATTAATATTGGTCTCAATGGGATTGATTGGTAAAATATATATTTTGTTCAAATCCTACATTAAAATGGATAGTACTCATACACATACCTTACCTTAAATTCTAATTTTATGGCCTTAGAATAGGTTCAAGTATGTGTATAATCCGAATCCTATATGAGTCTTAAACATGATCTATGTTGATCTGAAATTGGACTAACTTAGGAGTTACAATTACTGGTGTAAATAGGTCCGGAGAGGGTCCAAGCGGTCAGATCCAAACTACATATAGCGAGCATCATACAAATCAAGGTCCTATGTGATTCTTATATGATATACAAATAAACGATCGCACTCAACAGGTTTATTCCATAATAATCACATGATACTACTCATGGTTTTTATATTGGATTATATTAGACTCTTAGTAGTCGTCTTAAATTATATGTCTTAATTATTTACCTATTAAAAGTAAATTCCTAATGAAGGTTAATATTGTTGAAAAACATGAATACATATATAGCCTATTTTTTCATCGGGGGCAACTCTTCAAGAATGAGAAAAACAAGTTGAACCACAACATTGCATACCGTCTAACGAGTACCACATATATTTTATTTGCCTAACTTTCATTAGCACAATTCTCACACTATAAATTCAATCGTATAATTTAGAAACAACAACTTCAAAGTTCATATATCCACACTATATATATCTACCAAAAAAGGTTATGGGTTCGAAAATTGCAACCATCCTCTTTGCGTTGCAATTGTTGGCATACATTGTCAATGCTCACGAACCCATAACCTTACACATCACAAAGTGTGGAGCAAAACCTAATGAAGATATAACCCAGGTACATTTCTGTAATTTGAAATTAACCTTCATATGTCATTATGGATATGGCCATATATTTCACGAGAACATTTCCATTAGCGTTTTTGTTTTTGTATTTGATTGTAGGTTCTATTGAAACTATGGAGTGAGGCGTGTGCTTTGGATGTAGCTAGCAAAATAGTGATTCCACCAGGGACATGGAAACTAGGCCAAGTGGAATTACTGGGACCAAACAAGGCTCCAATTGTGCTTAAGGTTGAGGGGACATTGGTAGCCCCACAGGGTTCTTTGCCAAAGACGAATGCCGATTGGATTACTATACGAAACGTTAACAAGTTTGCGATCACTGGTGGTGGAGTATTCGACGGTCAGGGCCAACAAGCTTGGAAGAAAAACGATTGTGCCAAAAATACTAAATGTCAACATCTCCCTATCGTAAGTGCTCACATATTGTTTAGTTTGGGTAATTTCATACATAGTAGTAGTCAACATACCAAATTTTAATCAAAATACATGAAATACTTTCCATCTAAATAGTTTGTTGCAAGAATAATTTAAGTTAATAACTAACAACAAGCATCTATGTAGAACTTGAGCTTTTGTACCATCAGCAACGCAGTCATCCGTGACGTGACTAGTAAAGACAGCAAGTTTTTCCACGTGAATCTCATCAACAGCCAAAACGTAACTTTCTCAAAATTTACGGTCTCTGCACCTGCTGATTCGCCAAACACGGATGGACTTCACTTGGCGCGCTCATCTAATATTCATGTCTTGGATTCGATAATACAAACCGGAGATGATTGCATCTCCATTGGAGACGAATCAAAAGATTACCACATCACCAAAGTGACATGTGGTCCGGGTCACGGTATAAGCATCGGAAGCCTTGGGAAGTATCCAAATGAGAAAGATGTGACTGGTATACATGTCAAGGATTGTACATTCAAGGGAACAACGAACGGTGTTCGCATAAAAAGCTGGCCCTCCACTCCAATTAAACTGCAAGTCTCGGATATTCATTTTGAAAATCTTATCATGGACAACGTTAGTCAACCAATCATCATTGATCAGGAATACTGCCCATGGAACCAGTGCAATAAAAATGTGAGTCCTCAAATAACTATCTTTAATAAAACATGTAATCAAATTGACACACTTCACCGTTGCTATATATGAATTGTGAGTTTATGCATGCTAATAAAACATGAACAATAAAATATATTTGTTTCTGGTGCAGGCTCCTTCACTTGTAAAGATCAGCGACGTCTTCATTGAGAACGTGAAAGGCACATCCTTCACACAAGACGCAGTGATATTTGCTTGCAGTGCAGCACATACATGCCAAAACGTACACGTGGGAAATATTAATCTCAAATACACCGGTAACCTTGGCCCTACGAGCACAAAATGTTCCAACGTTAAGCCTATTGTTAAGGGCCAGGTGAATCCACCACTTTGCGTTGCTTCGCTTGCAAAATCCCACTAGATATTCACTATTCTTGCTCAATTAGGAAAATGAATATGTATTTGTTTACCTTGTATACATCCATTCACATGCCTCATTTCTATAATATATATTATTCGAATTTGGTTTTTATTTTCTTTTGTATTCTATGAACAATATCCTAATGGAAAGTATACTCCATTTTCATCTACACGTTCGATGGCCAATTTTGTAATTACCCAACAACTAATGGGTCGAACCCTAACACACTGGTTTGGTGAGGTTACAAATCTGTAGCTCTTTGGGTTTATTTTATGAAATAAAAATATGTGGCTCTGCAAGACCAGACATCAAAAAGGAAGACTCAACCCCAAGTAATGACTTACTTAGCAAAAGCAAGGTGTCATCATGTGAGAGGTCACTCCAAGATGAACCAGTTGAAGGGTCATCAAAACGGGTTTCGACAAAGGTGAAATCCCATCTGTAGATGACAGGAGGAGCCCCAGATTCCAATTTTGTCGATGATTAATGTAGCAAGACAGAGGCTAAGCCGGGAATGCCTAATGAGTGATTGTGATTCACAAAGTGAAATGCACCAACACCAAGAAAATCCCACGGAACAATCACAATGTACAACATTTTAAACAAATAAATAATTAATTAATAAATTATGTAATCTTCAAATTATATAGTCAGAAGCTGCAAAATCCATTTCTTCATCCTGGTCGGACATTCCTACTATTCCACATCAATCCCTCAATCAACTGCATAAAAAATCACAATGAGAAACAATGAAACTAACTAAAATCACCAATTACTCAAAGCTCAGCTGCCAACAATGTTGGTCAAATTGAAAACAAAATAACTCAAAATCAGGCTTCAATTCAATTGAAATGCATACAAATAACATTACATCAAGAGCAAATCAATTCCTAGAGTTGTGAAATTGTTATTTCCTAAAAAGAAGTACATTGCAGATTGATGTTTGAATATAATCATCATCAAGACAAATATGAAGAAAGCTAAAACCACAATTACAAGATATTTAGGAACTAATAGAGTGCCTACTGCATAATTTTTTTGCGAACCTTAGATTCTTCCCAGAGAAGCTGATGCTTAACCTGTTATTGTTTGTGCTCGCTCTTGAACTCAAAGGAATAATCACTATGTTACACATGATATGTTATTGATCTACTTGAAACAAACAAGAGAAACAGTGTAAACAAATCAATGCTTTGAAATCCCTTATGCGCGCACTGGCTAGTGAGCTCTCCAATATTTTTGTTTTTGTCCGTTTCCAGTGTTCTTATAGCTTAATAATCTACTCCGCAATCAACTCCTATTACGAACTTAATGATTCTGAGTTCCGACATACCCAGTTTGAGTTTCAATCTTCCAATAACACAAACTAGAAAGCAAAATTTAGCACACAAAAATAAACCAACACCACTGCGTGCTGCTCGTTTCTCTCTGTCTCTTTTATGCGTGCTGCACTTTTTTTTCTCTCTCTACTGCGTTTTGGGTGAGTTTAATTTTCCCGTCTGTTACTTGGATCTTTTATTATAACCCGAATCCATGGATCCGGATCCTTGGATCCGCGAGAAATATAAACGGTATCATGGGAGATCTACTAGATCTTAGCTTCTAGTTGGTCTTTTTGTGGTCTTTTTTAAGGATGGTCTCATAGGAGACGGACTCAATGTCATATTACACAATTGAGCCACGTGAGTGTTTGAGACCCATTTAGTATTTAATGGGTTTAACCCAATTCTCAATTAGAATTATAAAATGTTACTTTGGTCGTTTTACCGTCATGAATAACATTCTAGAACATATGATGTCTTTGGCCCGGAGTGGGTCCAGCCAACTTCTGTAAGGTTCGAACTACTTTGTGTTCCTTGGAACTACATTTGGTCATAACTTAGGACACAATACTATATACTTGGTCTTATTGTTTTGTTAATTATCTGTCATCCATCCATCACAATCTTCTTTATTTATTCACTCATCAGCTACATATAGATTTCCATCTCTCAACACCGAATTATTCATTGATTTCCATCTAATCCGGCGACGATTCATGGCTTCCAGCGGAAACAAGAACATCAACGCTAAACTGGTTTGTTCTTTTCTTTTTCTTAGGTTTATTATTTACTGTATAATTTATCCCCCTTTCTTTTACCGCAGCAGATTCGATAGTAGTAGTAGTATCTTTCAAGATTATTTTTCATCTGGGTTTGCTTTTATCCCTTAATCTTTCCATGGGTTTTTTTTTCTTTCAATTCTACTTATTTTCACTTGGACTATTGAGATCATCTATGCATCTCTCTATCTATGTGTATGTAGCTTAGGAAACTATTTAAATTAGATTCCTCTATTTGATCTTCTCGCAAGTTGTTCACTGAATTTCGGTATCCTTTTTGCAAGTTATTATTATTATTATTATTATTATTATTATTATTATTATTATTATTATTATTATTATTATTATTATTATTATTATTATTATTATTCATGGTATGCCCAATATGCTGTTTGAGAGTTGTTCTGGAATGATATGATAAAAGGAGTGTTTCTGTTTTCCAAATTGTTCACCGTTAGGGTAACTATAGAGCTTTTACAGACCTTCTTCATAGAGCAAGGGAAGTATTTAGAATGTACTACTAGTATATATGAAAGAAGATGCTTTTTAGTTTCTACATAGCACGTATGGTATGCCGTTTGTTTATCCAAATATGCCGAATGAGAGTTGTCCACAATGATAATACTTCTGTTTGCCAACTTACGGGGCTTTCGAATTGTCCACCTTGTAATATATAATGAGTCCCTAGTTTGAACTCTTGAACCGGGACTTGTGGAAACTGCAAGTTAATTCTCTGACCAAAATGTGTAATATATTTTGGGACGTTTTTTGTGTAATCGGATAAAGAATATGGAATGGTTTGGCAGTTTGGTATTGTATGTTTCCAAGGGGATACAAGGCTGAGTTTTTCACTTTTAAATGCTGTTTGGGTACTAGTGATACTCATCAAGTAGGTTTTACATGTATGTCTCACTATTGTTCACTAGTACATTTGCTTCAATTTTCTTCTTCCTTTGGTAATTTAGAATTCATTTCATTATTATGCCTAGTTTTTAAAAGCTTTACTTCCATATTGCTAATTCGGATGACATTTGATTCTCACTAGGTGCTTCTTGGAGATGTTGGAGCAGGAAAATCTAGTTTAGTGTTGCGTTTTGTGAAAGGGCAATTTGTTGAGTTTCAGGTTGGTGCCTAAATCAGTTTCTTGCACTTGTTACTGCTACATGCATCCATTTAATTTACTGATCATCATGTCTGGTATTATAGGAATCAACTATTGGGGCTGCGTTTTTCTCCCAAACTGTAGCTGTAAACGAAGCAACTGTCAAGTTTGAAATATGGGATACAGCTGGTCAGGAGAGATACCACAGCTTAGCTCCGATGTACTATCGAGGAGCTGCTGCGGCCATAATCGTTTTTGATATAACAAACCAAGTAAGCAGCTTACTAAGGATCTTCACTTTCTTATTCCAGTCAAATCTCACCTGGCCTTGTTTATAACATTTAACTTGTTTATTCTTTAGGGCTCCTTTGAACGGGCCAAAAAGTGGGTTCAAGAGCTTCAAGCACAAGGTAAACTTGATATAATCATTCCAAGTGAAAAAATTTCAGACTTCTTTTTAGACCATGTAATGTCAATCTTTAAAGAAATTAATATTCTTGCTTCAGGTAACTCGAATATGGTTATGGCACTTGCTGGTAATAAATCAGATTTGTTGGATGCAAGGAAGGTGCAAGCTGAGGTATGCGGTTTATATTTTCTGCCTCCCATAGCCTAACCTCTGTTATAAAGCGTGATACAAAACCTTTATCATTTACTCATTAGCTATGAACTTATATTTGCAGGAGGCAAAAGCTTATGCTGAACAGAATGGCCTTTTCTTCATGGAAACTTCTGCAAAAACAGCAACAAATGTGAACGACATATTCTACGAGATTGGTAAGTAACCAGGTCTACTATCTTTAGTGCTAGTCTTTGTGTAATACTTGCTCGTTGTGCATGCTAAGTTCTAGCGTGTTACTTTTAAGTAGTTAACAGGCTTATTGGTGTATCTTTCATCCCTAGAGACCCCTGATTGATGGGTTATGGATAAATTTATAAATAAGCAATACTTTTGGGTTACAAATGAAGTCGTGATAGTTTGGTTGAGTGATAAAAGTGAGCCTTTTTTTCCTGTTTTTTCTCTTCTCAAGTAATCCCAAGTTATAAAAGCTTTTGGTGCTAGAAATGCGAAAGATTGAAGTTATCCTTAACTAAGAGGGGTAGAGGACTGAGTTAAGTTTTGATTTGGTTGTTTTGAAGGTTTCAGAACCATACCAAATACTGCTTCTTATTCGTAAAAAATAGCAATCATCTTTTACATTCTGTCAGGAAAAACAGTACATTTGTATGTCACTGTGGCGAGTTGTTCCTTTGTTTTTAATAACATCCAACTGTTGGTTTTGCAGCAAAGAGATTGCCCCGTTTACAACAACCAGCAGCAAACCCGTCTGGCATGGTCCTTGTGGATCGACCAGCCCAGAGTGCTACCACTGGTTCTTGCTGCTCTTAATGTAGATGTGGAGTTGTCATAGCAACCAGGACGAACGTATCGAGGAAATTGCATGGTGTGCATAAGGGACTACTCAAACTACTACTACTACTACTACGAGCACTATGTGTACCCATTCAATTGTTTTGTACAGGACTTGAGACCATGGTAGTGTTTCATGCATTGATTCAAGAACCTCTTCTACCTGAGTTTTTTTTACTACTGTATGTTTAAGGAGATTTGATTTGCAAGTTAAACTTGTAGGTTTTGCATACAGCATACAAACAATAAGGTAACAACTTACTGCTACATAATTGATAAGAACATTGGTATGAACTAATCAATGGTCTGAATCATTTGGGAGTGAAATGAATTTTATGCAAACAACATACGGAACTCAGTTTCAAATTCAAAACAGTGGAGCTTTATTTTTTGTGTGAATAGAACTGATTTGAACTTAAAATAATCAAATTTGACACGGAAATAATATAACTTTTATTTCCAACATTTTTTTAGTAAGGTAACAATTTTTTTCCAATAAGGTAAATTACAAAGGGTAACATATTCAATTTGATGGGACCAAAATACCAAATTCACAAAATAGTCCAAATAATCCATAAAATGATTATGATTTACCAAAAAATTTTCAAATATCATCCGTATCAACCACATGTAACAATGAAAAAGGTGAAATGAGATCCGTATATATCTCGAGAAATTTCATCCTTCACACAAAAAGATGATTTGATAAGTTTACCCCACCCCACAATCCCGACAGTAAATAACTTTACTGTAACTGCAATTTTGTTCGTTTACAAAAAAACAAAAAAGAAAATGAACTTTTACATTTGATATCCACGTTAAATTCATTTGTTACATGTAAATCCATATTAGTTAAAGTATTACGTTTTATACCAAATAGAGTAATTATTATATTTTGAACTCTAAAATAATTTACATATATATGTTACCCTTACTAAATACTTTTAATTACATCTGGGTGACTTTTTAAATCTAAATGTATATGAAAAATTAAGATTTAAGATGGGTGGTTCTTACTTGTCAGTTTGTAACTAGTTATTTCGATATTTAGTTTGCTTTATAAGTTTGAAACACAATGGATCGATATATGGTAACAGGACAATAAATAGTAATTTCTTGCCTTGTTAAAAATTGTTAGCACTGCTATATATAACTAACTAACTACAAAAAGCAAAGAGGATTGATGAGTTAATTAATATTTTTCTTGTAGACTTAATTGACGAATTACTAAGAACAGATTGAGTCAGGAAGATGGGTTCGGGGGTTTCCCAGGAATTGGTCTGCAGAAATCTGCTGAGAGAGTTTGAGGAAGTAGCAGACTCCAAGCAGGGGCGAGCCCAAAGAGGCGCAAGGGGCCTCACTTGCTGCCCCTGGATTTTCAGTGTTAATTTACTATTATACCGTTTATGTTAGATTTTATATATACGTATTTAGTTCATATTCATTAATTAAATGTTGCTTGACCTGATGGATTACATATAGAGGTAAGTGTTGTTTTGTTTCCTTAGGTCCTGTGTTCAATGCTCGTTATCCCCTTAATTGTTCTATATTTTCCTTTTTATTGATTTTAATTTCAACTTCACACTTTATTAGTTTTACTCCCTTTCTTTTTTCATTTTTATCTATCCCTTTCTATATACATTTTTATTGATTTTAATTTCAACTTCCTTTTTATTGATTTTAATTTCAACTTCACACTTTATTAGTTTTACTCCCTTTCTTTTCTCATTTTTATCTATCCCTTTCTATATAGTTCTCCATTGTAACTCCTTATACTTCCAATTTGTTCTTTCAAATTTATTATTTTGCTCACTTTTTTTTTATTTACATTTTTCTACTTTTAATCCTAACATCATGTTGAGGCAATATCTTTTTCTTGAAACTTAAATTTCATATCCAAATTTTTCCATCTTCATCACATTTTATTTAACGTATATATTTGAAATTTAAATGTATGACGTTGAATAATTATTAATTTTTCTAAAGAAAAAGTTTAACACGTGTTACTTATAAAAACAATTTAAAATTCATCTATAATTAAATTTAATTATTTTGCAATACTAAAATTTAGATTAAAAAATTTTACTTTACAAATTTTGTTGCTCTCCCTGACCAAAAATCCTGCGTTCGCACCTGACTCCAAGTGTGATCTGATGATGCACGATAATGAATTACCACGCAAGAGATCTGTTGTTGACTTGATGGGAAGAGATGTACGTGAAGAAGAAGAAGAGCTAATAAGGTGTGATCATCGTATGCAGCCGTATGCGATGGCTAACAAGGCGAGGAAGCTCAATGATGTCCACTCTCCTGCTACTACTAAGTTGCAGCAGCCTCAAACAAGAAGACGACGTACTACGACTACGCTGGTTTGACGAGGTGGAGTTGTCAAAGCAACCAGGACTAATGTATCGATCGAGGAAATTCATGTCGTGCATGGTGTGCATAAAGTTACTACTACTACTACTACTACGAGCACTATGTGTACCCATTCAATTGTTTTGTACAGATCTTCAGACCATGGAAGTGTTACATGCATTGATTCAAGAACCTCTTCTACCTGAGTTTTTTTTTACTACTATATGTACGTTTTGCATACAAACAATGAGGTAACAACTTACTGCTACACTAATTGATAAGAACATTTTGATGGACCAAAATACCAAATTCACAGAATACTCCAAATAGTCCATAAAATAAATGATTATAATTTACCAAAAAAACTTCAAATATCACCCGTATCAACCACATGTAACAATGAATATGGTGAAATGAGATCTGTATATATCTCGAGAAATTTCATCCTTCACACAAAAAGATGATTTGATAATTTTACCCCCACCCCCAAACACTGTAACTCCAATTTTTTCGTTTAAAAAAAACAAAGAAAAAAAAAGGAAAATTTTACATTCGATGTCCTCGTTAAATTCATTTGTTACATCTGCATCTGTATTAGTTCAAATATTATGTTTTATACCAAATAGAGTAATTAATTATATTTGTAACTCAAAAAAATTACATATGTTACCCTTATTAAATACTTTTAAATTACATATGGGTGACTTTTGAATCTAAATGTAATAGATGAAATAATTGGACTTATATGAAAAATTAACATTTAACATGGGTTTTAGAATGCTAAACCCTAATCCCAAATTGACAACAGGGTTTTATGAATTCAGCTTACTCTTTGCCGGCGAAAGGTGCGCCCAATTTCTCATCGACGCTCATTGGAATCAATCACTGTTAGTATCTATCTATCTATGTATCTTTCAATCTATCGTGTTTCTTGCGTTTTGAGCTATTTAGGATTACATTTTGATTGCTTCATTCAATTTCTTGATTGATTGATTGATTGATTGAGTATCAATGTTGATTCTGAGAATCCCTAAAAGGCTATGTGTAGAAATGATTTCCCAGCTCAATACCATGATGTTCTTGTCACATACCCTTCCCGACAAAAGCTCCCATCTTGTTAATAACAATAATACCTCTCATTTACACACATTCTTCAGAATCCAGTTCTTTAGCAGCAGCAGCAGCTCAAAACATGCCTTAAAGACTCAATCTGCTGATACTTACCCTTCAATAAACAACATCTCTGTTGACCATCGATTCGGTATAGCGAAAACCAAAGCACAGGCTGCACTCTTTGATTACTTGCATGTTACAAGGGGCCTTGACTTTCTAGACTCTGAGCACATTAGCAAGAACTCGCCCACTTTCGTTCGATACTTAATTTCCAAGGTCGAAAGTGAGGATCCCTGCGACGTGTCTAGATCGTTGTCTAAATACTTTAGATATCACCCCATAAATGAGTTTGAGCCTTTTTTCGAGAGCTTGGGTTTGAGTCCTGCTGAGTTCACGCCTCTTCTTCCACGAGGCCTTATATATCTAGACGATGATCAGGTCCTGCTTGGTAACTATCGTGTGCTTTGTAATTATGGAGTCCCTCGCAGTGTTATCGGGAGGGTGTATAAGGAAGCAGGTGAGATATTTAGGTTCGAAAATGGAGTTTTGAATAGGAAACTGAGGGCTTATGAGCAATTGGGGCTTGATAAACCTTTTGTCGTAAAGCTAGTGATTTCTAGTCCCTTACTTTTTGTTGGTGATGTGAATAGTTCATATATACGCATTCTTGACAAGTTGAGAGTTGTGGAGTTTGAAACTGATTTGCTTGGACGATATTTAAGTAACGAAAAGGCGTGCAACTGGGATAGAATTCTTGCTACGTTGTCTTTTCTTGGTGAAGTTGGTTATAGTGATGCTCAGATAGGGGAGCTTATGAGAGTAGATATGAGCTTCTTACTTGAAGGATCCGGAAAAAATTTATACGTGATAGTTGGTGCTTTACTAAAGTTAGGCCTCAATATGAATGATATTTATGATATATTCTTGAAGGATCCCCGGTTACTGTCTCGTATGTTCACAAAGGGCTTTTGGAAGGCATTGCATTTGCTCACTGAGATAGGGATGGAGTCGAATGCTATTGCTAAGACTTTGTGTAGTAACGTGAAATATTTTGGTTCGCATGAGTTATTCGCACCGAACACCGTGTTGAAACGTTTCGATGGCAACAAGAGTTGCATATGTGAAACAATAAAAAATGATCCTTCCGCTTTTTCCAGGTTGGCAATCAAGCCGAGAAATGTCAACCCGGAACGTGCTGCTTTCCAGGTGAAAACTGAGTTTTTAACTAGGATCGGTTATGTTGAGAATACGGAGGAGATGGTTAAAGCTCTGAAAAAGTTTCGGGGCAGAGGAGATCAATTGCAGGAAAGATTTGATTGCTTGGTAGGAGCAGGTTTGGATGTTAACTGTGTGTCGAGTATGGTCAAGCAACAACCAAATGTTCTGAACCAGACAAAAGAAATTTTAACGAAGAAACTCGATTTGTTGAACAAGTACTTGGGTTACCCAGTGGAATCAATTGCGGGATTCCCAGCTTATCTCTGTTATGATATGGAGAGGATTTGCTCAAGACTTTCGATGTATGCTTGGGTGAGGGAGAAAGGAGCTGCCAAGGCTACGATAAAGGTAAAAACGCTTCTTTGTACTTCAGATGCGCGTTTCGAAAAGTATTTTGTGAATGTACATCCTGAAGGTCCATTGATGTGGAAAAATCTGAGAAATCATTAGCCTCAAGCTGAGATGAATTGTACTAGTAGCATTTGTTTGTTTCTTTGTTTATACTCAAATTTTGTAACGAAATTTGTTTTGTTGAAATAATTTCTGGTTTTGCATTTTGTGTGATCAAGAAATGCTGCTGGCCATGTAATTCGCAAGCCGGAGAGATCTATATAAACTCAGAAATTGAGAAAATATATGTGTTTAGTGTTAATTGAGGGTCCACTTTTAAATTTATGATGTTGATGGACATGTAATAATAGGTGTTTATAGTAATTGAATAACAATAAGGCAAGAGGAAGAGAACAAATACAAGATGCATGAGATGGGGAAAAAAAGAAGATATAATAGTAGTATAAAATAATAGAAGAACCTCATGAATAATTGTTATATGGTGACGGAAATTCTCTATATCCTTGGCATTGTTTAACAATTTCAGAGAAACGTAAAATGTTCCGATTTTTCAACACACAGAGATGAAATAAATTACTGTGTGCTTATAATTTATAAACCATGAATTTCATAATAAGAAGATGAAAGGATATTAGGATAGGATATACCCAACCCAACATACCAAAATGGCATAGATAATCAAATCTCCTCAATTATATAATCCATTTATGGAACTTTTCCTCATTAAAGAAGCTAAAAGATTCTCCTGTAACATAAGTGTTCTCAAAAGGGCAAAACTTCCATGGTGAAATGAAGATGATGAGCAAGTATCAAGGTCCCCACTATCACATGTGCCCTATAACTTCAAGACAAACTGATAAAAATGCTGAGTTCTTAAGTCCACATCCCAGTTACTTGTCCATTCTGCTGCCATTTTGCACTGTGACCACTTCTCTCTGGTCCTAATTCTCCAGCCCCTATCAATGCAGTAAACTCGTTCCTGTCGCACCTGCTAGTAGCTGGCCGAATGGCTTCGTGACACTAAGGCCCGTGTTTAACACGGCCTTTCACTTCTAATAGCATCTTCACACTGAAAGCTTCTCTCTTACGAAGGCTCCAAGCTTGTCCGCGAACAGTTTGAGCTTGGTCAACTCAAGCAGTAACCGGCTCAACTTGTCCGTTTGCAGCCAATGCAAGATAAGTAGGTGCAACACTTAGCTTTGATATACGGCCTGCAAGTTCAAATTGAAAAAACCCTAAGAAAATGTGTCAATAAACAAACCATAAATATCTCAAATGCATGTAAAAAATAGTCCAATAATTGAATGAAAGGATGAATCTTGTCCTCATTTGTGAGGATCCATCCAGTCATTTCTTTTCTGGTACCTTGTCTGTTAGCTGTGTTTCATGTTCTCTACTGGAGTTCCAAACATTGTCAGTGAAACTTACACAAACATTCTAACATCTCTGGTCCAAATTCCACTCCTAAACCAAATAAGCCATGACATCCCTTCACAAACTGTTATCTGAAGAGGGATTTGACAGCCTCAAACCACAAAAACCCAAAAAGACAGTGAAATTCAAAGAAAGAAATGCTCAGGAAGACTCTGTTGCACTTCCGATTTTCATCTGCCATGACCGCAGAAGCTACGACTCTACGTGGCAAAAGGCTGAGAAGGCCTTTTCACTTAAGGGCTCTTCAGTTTCTTCGTTCAAGAGTGAAGGTTTAGGTTCTGAAAGATCCAAGGCAAGGTCGAAACCGGAGGAGCTACCCAGAAGAGGTGAACCTGCTATTGATGATGTTGCTGTAAAAGCTACAGTTTCTATCTTAAGTGGATACATCGGAAGATACTTGAAAGATAAGAATTTCCGCGAGAGGCTCAAGGAAACATGCCATTCTTGCTTTCTGGAAAAGAAGAATCAGCAGCATTCGGGTAATGAGATTTTCGGTCGCATGGCACAGGGGATTCAGAGCATTGAGAGGTTGGTTGAATGTCAGGACAAAATGAAAGAGATGGATTTAGAGACATTGCAGAATTCTATCAAGCTCTTGAACATTTTAGCATCCATGGATTCATCTATCTCTACCTGTGCACAACTTTACTTATCAATCGTCTATAAGATAGCGAAAAACGATAGAATATCAGCAACACACCTCTTGCAAGTGTTCATCGACTCACCGTTTCTTGCTCGAACTCATTTGTTTGAAGAACTTTGGGAGCATTTATTTCTCCCCCATCTCCTCCATATGAAGATTTGGTACAACAAAGAGCTTGAGTTTCTTTCAGATTCTGCGGACAAGGAGAAAAAGGTCAGAGCTTTAAACGAACAGTATAATAATCACATGGACACAGGGACTGCACAATTTGCGCTATATTACAAAGAGTGGCTTAAAGTTGGTGGCCAAGCTCCTTCACTTCCTACAGTGCCCTTGCCTTCAAAGTTACCATATGCGCGTACAAGAAGAAGAAGATCTGCCGAGATTCCTGCTTCATATGCCTCCACCAGCAATGAATCACTGTAAGTACGGAAAAACCAGTTTCACACACATAACTCAGTTCAGGTTTTGGAACAGTGAACATGTATTTTCAGACACTTAGACATCGAATTTGTTTCCCTGTTGTGAATTTCTCTCTAAGATAATTGCAAATTCTTATGTTCAATGCCTATAGGTATAAGGAGGTTTTTGGTTCTATCCCAAAGGGGCGATCAATGGACCTAGATAATGGATACAGAAACTCGGCAAATTACTGGGAATCAAAGGCGCAAGACAATGTCCGCAATATTGGTGGCGAAAGAAGTCATGTTGAGGTGGGGTAACTTATATAGCTAAGCATTCCGTTATGATCTACCAAAACAAATATGATATACTGTGTTTCTAGAAGTGAATCAATTCACAGCAGGTACAGGCCAAATGGTCTTTAACTTATCAATCTCTTAATTTTGCAGAAGAGAGTCCCATCTCACAGAAGGTCATCAAATGAAAGTCACAGAATGCAGACAATTGAGTTATTGCCTGACAGAAAAAAACCAGATTATTTGCGGTTTTTAGCATGCCGTGCCAGAACAACAGACTTACTGGTACAGGAGAGTTATGTGAGCAATAATGAGATAAGGAAGCATGATGGTAGCATCCCTCACTTTCAATTAAGTGGCATAAATAGAGCGATTGCCACCATCTGTTCCTCTGGGAGCCTGAGTGAGTGTGAAATGGCGATCCGTGCAGTGAGTGAAGTTTGGCTAAATACTAACGGAGATCTGGTTACTGAAACTTCACTATCAGAGGCTTCAGTAATACGGGGGATAATGGAGATTTTGTTCGTCTCCAATGATGATGAAGTTCTAGAACTAGCAATATCCATTTTGGCAGAACTAGCAATGAAGAGCGAGATGAACAGAAAGCGCATATTATATTCTGATCCACAGCTTGAAGTTTCAGTAAGACTATTACGAAGTAGTAACTTGTTTCTGAAAACTGCAGTGCTACTTTACCTAATGAAACCAAAGGCAGAGCAGATGATATCGATGGAATGGATCCCATTAGTCCTACGTGTGTTGGAATTTGGCGATCAATTGCAGACTTTATTCACTGTTAGATGCAGTCCTCATGAGGCAGCATATTACTTCCTAGACCAACTTCTAACAGGTTATGATGAAGACAGAATCTTCGAGAATGCTAGACAGATCATATCAGTAGGCGGATTACGGTTATTAGTGAGGAGGATGGAAGTAGGAGATACCTGTGAGAAGCACAAAGTTGCTTCTCTCCTTCATTGTTGCATTAAAGCTGATGGAAGCTGTCGGCATTATCTGTCAAAAAACCTAAAGATGGTAACTATTGTTTCATTGCTAGTCACAGGGGAGTATGCAAATGTGTATCAGCATGTTCTTGCATTACTTACCGAATTATTATGCCTTAGCAGGTACCATTTTAGGACTATGAGCTCTTTCTTCTCCACTTTCTACTTGTATTATTGGTTTTGTTCAAATTATCTATCTTTGCAATATGCAGGGCGAACCAGAGAATAGAAATCTTGACTGGACTAATGAAGGGATGGGACTGCTTAAACACCATGCATATTTTGTTGTTTAACCTCCAGAGGGCACGCCTAGAAGAACGTCCAATGATTGCAGTCATATTGCTGCAGCTGGATCTTATGGTTTGTATACCATAAACCTTATGTTTCATTATTTCAGTCAGCATGGTAAATAATTGTGTTTAAGTAAAATCTCATTAACTACTGTTATATTAACAGGGAGATTCTTCAAAATGTAGCATTTATAGAGAAGAAGCTATAGATGTACTTGTAAGAGCCTTGGGTTGTCAAGTTATAAACGGGAAGGTTCAGGAGCAAACAGCAAGAGCTCTATTAGTTCTAGGTGGATGTTTTTCTTACACTGGAGAACCACAGATGGATAAATGGCTATTGAGGAAAGCAGGTTTTAATGAAAACATGGGTAATTTATTATCCGCGAAGAGCACCAATGCTAATGGATATCTCCATCTGGTATGTCTTACTAGAGTAAAACGAATTCAAGAGATCCCTTAGAACTCTTGCATTTAATTTTCCATGATTATTCTCAGAATGAAGATGACAAAACCAGAGAAGACTGGAATATAAAAGCAGCAAAAGTTTTGCTTACAAGTGGAAACAGAAGGTTGCTTGAAGCTCTTTCGGATTCAGTAGCCAATAGCATCCCCTGCCTGGCACAAGCAAGCTTATTGACTGTTTGCTGGATGAGCAATGTTTTCAGTTCTTTCGGAGATAGAGACCTGCAACTCGCAGCCTGCTCTTACCTTGTTCCACAATTGACAGATATCTTGGTAAATAGTAAAGTTATCGAGGAAAGAATTATAGCATCATTGACACTACTTGGTCTTACAAAGGATACAGGTAAATAACTCTTTTTTCTTTCAACTAAAAAATGTGCACAAATTCACTTCCTGTTCTTACCTTGTTTGAACTGATGTCTGATAATTTATGAGTTATTCCTAACAAATTTGTTCATTTTCCTCTTTGCCAGAATATTTTTCCAATCTATCCTTGTTGGAGAAAGATGTTCTGGGTTGCCTCCACGAACTCTCCCCTGTGACATGGACAGCTAAGGAGCTCTTTTCACTTATAGAAGGCAGTTAACTCAATTTGAGGGCATTTTCTACACTACATCTATCTTTAGATAAAGTTTTTATAGAGATCCTTGTACAGATAGGATAAGTTTTTTTCTTGCACTAGTAACTACAGTATAGTGTGTATTTAGCAGTTTTTCTAACCAGTTTTGGTAAACAATAAGCAGTAGATTGTTTTTGTTCTCCGCTTCTCCTTCTGATAAGTAATACTCTGTAAATTAGCAAACGTGTTTTTCACTGAAATAATGGAGTAAAACAAAACCTGAGAGGCACGTAACCTCTACATTTCAAAACTCTTTTGACATAATTCAGTCAGATTTCTACATTTATATTACATGCAGATGATCTGTGACTATCAGATTCACATCTTAGATCACCTTTCAAGACATTCTGTAGCTCTTCAAAAGAATGGACAGCTGTTCTCCAGTGATGGCATGTGATCTGAGAAGTAGCAAGACCATCAACAGATTGGCAAGAAGAAGAAAAACAAACAAGCTACTTAGGTTCATTTATATCTTGATAATCTTAGATCATGTAAGCAAAATAAAGCAATAAAAAAACAAATGAAAACACATGCCTTGAGAATCGGTTCATAATATAGTCTTAATGTTGACATCCACCATGAGTTTTTCTTAGTTTTGTCAGAATTTGGCCATTTAGAGATCATGTGATTGCAACAAACTTGACATTATAAGCATAAGCATGTTTAAATGAACCGTTTGGGTAATACCAGCAGAAACTCACTATGTCAATAAAAAATAAAAGGCCCACCTCAAACAAAAAACATGACGTTTTGAAGATCTGGGTGAAGGTTATAGAAACTTTGATTGAATGTTGTAGAATCTGATGATATTGATGGCCGAGATGAGGATGATCGAGTCTGGAACTCTTTCGCAACTTCTTGAAAAATGCGCCCCCTATAGGCCACCAGGTCAGCATAGTATACTGGCGGAACAAGTGAAACTGGTCTTGTACTACGTGCAAATGTGAAGCACAGGTTATATATGAGTTTCTGTAACTGATCAGACGTGAAATGATTTTCGTCCCATAGAACACAATAGCGCACTGCCTTGCTGGTTCCAATGCGTCCATAATGACTACACAGATAAAAATCGAACTCGAACGGGTGAACAATCTTAGTATCTACAACAGTTCCAGGAGGGACATTTCCAGTGGGACCTCCTTCACTCACATCTTCAAGAAAAAGACGAGTCTGGTGTCTTTTCTGGGCCACAACAAGAGTGACTGTTGGCTTGTAATTTGCACCATTAAATACGTTCTTCAAGTCAGATAATTCTTCATTAAGAACCATGTCAAATTGTCCCTCACTCACACCATCACGGAAGATCACGACTTTCTTGGGTCTGACCTTATTAAGCTTGACATAAGTATTGATCAGGTCCAAACACATGGACCCAAATCCAAAAATCTTTTCGGTTCTGTGGTCCTGAGGGCAAACTCTTGCCGCATAGCGATTCACAGCAGGCCAATTGACTGAGCCCACGACAGCTGCTATAGACGGGGTTGTTGATTTCTTTGACACTGGATGATTAACATCAGCACCGATGAACATAACATGGTCATCCTCCCCAAAGTCCGGAAGTCCCTGAATGAGCTCTACATTACTGCCTCCGACTTTGGCGTTAATCTTGAGACAAAGATTCCCAAGAAATTTTTCATCTCCTCTGTTTGCATGAGTGGTCAAGCAACATTGAGTTACCACACCAATCCGTGTCTCAGACACCCATTTAAGATACTTGTAGCCATGATGTTTTTCTGCCATTACGCAAACTATAATTTGTAACCTGCCCCAACTTTTTTTACCTGCATCCTGAACAATACTTCTAAGAAGTTCTTCCAACCTGCTGACTGAAGAGAACTCACGCATGCCAGTGAAATGGCAAACTAAAGGCTCATCCATGCAGATTCCCAAGCCACTTGCTTGATTCTTAAGGTTCTTAATGAAGTCATCTGCTCGAAGCTTCATATGAGTGGAGCTAAACTCAATTAGGGCCCATCTTTCAATTCGTTTTCCCTCAACAACACAGCTTTGAGCTAGGTTCCATTCGCGCTTCGCATTGTCAACTCTTACAGTCTCAAAAGTACCATCTGAAGCACCCAGCTTCAGGTCCGGAGGATTTATGACTCGGCCTTCAACGGCCGTCATGTTTTTATCAATATGAAGTCCGAAATTCACAGTGACATCTCTACAATAAAAATTAAGAAGGTAAATCACACCTGAAAACCCATTGCAGTATATAAGGCAAGCATATTTTCCACAGAGAAAACTTTCATGAAATATGCAATTACAATAGCAAAGCAAGAGGATGTGCTTGGGTGCTTAGAAGTTCTAGATCAAATATAATCATTCTTAAACCTTCCAATCACTAATTTTTGCAAAGTAAGACAATTATATGCTATTTCAGAATACTGACACGCCATGAAAAATAAGCTAGGTATCAGTAAAATGAAGACAGGCAAAGTTGCAGATGCAATGAACATGCCAAAACAGAGATAAAAAATCAATTGGGTATGTTGAAACATACATGCAAGAATAATCCAATTAACTTGTTGGGCGAAGGTTTCAATTGCACATTAAATGTCTTATAAACTATAATTAAAAAATGCAGTAAGGATATATTCTGAAGATTGAAATAAAAATGATAGTGAAAGCAAAATTTATGCACCCGCAAGGCCCATCATAGGCTGCCATCATATCAGTGATCGTTTTTCTCCTCTCAGGTGGCGAGGCAAGACACTTTCCTTTAAGTTTCTGCATTGTATCATCATCCAGGAGCTCTTTCTTGTATCTTTGCCCTTCGACCAAAATACAGAATTCCATCGGAACATGACTTGTCCTATTGCTTCTACTGACAACCAAGCAAGGGAGACCTTGATGCACTATGTCCTTGCCATACTTTTCTCTAAAGTACTGTACCAGACTGAGCCTAAAAGTTGGATTTCGGCCGTTTGGATCTATAAAGTCAAAGGATAGATCACAGGTGCTTTTATCAGTCAAATCAACTATTTTAAAAAGTTGTTTGGTAGGCCGATGAGTTACTTTAACCGCCAATCCCTTGAGTGAATTTGATACTCTTCGCCTCAAATGTAAATCAACATATGCTCCATCAAACCCCGAAATTTGCTCCTTAAGAAAATCCAGAACTGCCAATGGCTTGCGGAACGGCATAACTGAACAATCTAAGCACAAGGCAAGACCCTGGGAGGTAAGTCGTAAGCTTGACTGGAAACCTCTATAAGCTGCAACTCCATGCTTAAGATCATCTCCTACTTTGAAAGTAGAAGGATAAAAATGTCTATCAATACAGGTCCTATATCTATAAGGGTTCTCCTTCATCACCAGATCCATTCCCTGGAGTATATCACGAGGCACATGTGAGATCTTCCCACTTAGATAATCTTCCAACTTGGAAAGCTTTAGCTCATTCATTAGCTTTATGGAAACCACATATGACCGAGTGATCATACTTTCACTATCAGACAGCTCTACCCTGAAAGGCCCGGTGGGCAATGGAAGTGCACTGTACAGGTTCTTCTCACCATCATAAGCAGTCCGACTGACAGGAAATCTAGCTGGGTCATCAAGGAATAGCTTGTTCCTAACCAAACGCAGGTCAGCCTTTGCTTTGGACCTTTTCACGGGCCTTCTCCCATAAGAAACCACTTCCTTAATGTCTAGACTATAATGATATAAGGTGACCCTTGGGTTGAACCTGACCAGAAAATGATTTGCTAATAGGCTAACTGGTTTTTCAGAAAGCACCCCGCCCTCAGGCCTATTGACAGGCAAAAATCTGTCACCACCAGCACTCCTTACAGAAGAAGATGATAGCAGTTGCTGTTCTGAACTTTTCATCGGTTCAACACACGACTTGGCAGTATCTGCATCACATTCCAACACATAACGATCGCACATAGTTTTAGGTTAACAACGTAGCTTAAGAGCCTCAAGTTATGCAGGTATTCTAGCTAACAATTATCCTCAGAAAAACATCACTACCCTCGACAAATACTTACAGTGCAGTAGTCAATATAACCACTAACGGATACGTTTTCCTTATTTTGTTTTTTTTATGCCAGTCGAAAACTATGTACAGGTTTGACATATTTGCAGAATTCAAAGTTGAAGATTAATCATAAAACACATACTATGACAAATTGACAACCCTAGATGTATATTTTAGGGATGGAGTAAGTACTATCTAGCAAACAGTCATAATCTCAACTATAGCTATACGGCTATACCAGTGCGAAGGAGAAAGTATTGAGTGAGCAATAAAACATAAGTCCTATTTGAACATCACCAAAATAACATAACAATACAAATCACAAATACAGAATGCAGAATTTAATCAGGAGAATGATATGATCATCATACCAAATCGTTGAAGAGGAGTGTTGATCCGGTTAGGCTGAATTTCGTTGGACGAGCGCTTAAACGTGGTCTTTTGCTGGTCACCACCTCCTCCGGTGGTACTGTTGCGGAGGTGCGGAGGGAGGTATTTAGCTGGCTGAGAAGAAGAAGAAGAAGAAGCGGTATTGTGGTGGCGATTGGGGCCGATTTCTCGGCGATCGCTCGCCATTGGGGTTCTGGAGAATTCAAAACACTCACTTGGTCACTGACTATCTGGGTCAATTCTTACTTTTTTTTTTTTTAAATTATAATTATTATTATCTTTTCTTTTTATTGGTAAGGTTATTCCAAGCCACCATATGCTATCTTGGTCGACCGGAAGTGTTGCGTGTGGTGGTTTGATTCGAGATGCACACATGGTCTTCAATATTACGTGTGCTAGGGGAAGGTATCAAGGTAGCATGGGTCATATAAGAAACAAGATTGTAGTTGAAAGATTGAATCAAAATTGATTTTCAGGCTATTTTGTTAAATGATACGGATAATCATAAAACTGCATAATAATATGTTACAAACATCTTCATCAGAATTTTAGTTCAAATATACGAAGATATAAGAGGCTTGAGAGTTGGCTACCATGGGACACAACAACATACGGGTTCAACATTTATCCCCTCCAAGTTATTTTCCTATATTATTATGGATACTAGAGACATTACGTTCATTTAATTTACAACTTTTTTAGCTTTTTCCATACATATAAAAGGAAAAAAAAAAAAAAGTTGATTCATACATCAACAATTAAATGACAGCGTACATTTAAAATTGAGTTTTATTTGACACCAAAAACCATGTATATGGCATAGTGTAAGAGTCGTCTAAGAGGAAATATTAAGTAATTTGCAATTAAGTGTAGACGCTAAAAAATCTACAATTGAAATTCGTTGAATCACGAGGGCACTGATAACCTTCAAGGCAACAAAAGCGCACTAGAGCGTAAGGTTCCAAGGGTAGCACCGGTGTGGTGTCGGCCGTATGGACTCCGACGCTAAAGTCGGTAGGTTCTAAAAAAGAATAATATGTAAATGTAAGGTGTATAAAAATATAGTTGACTGAGCCTGAGATCCGGTGAGGGGCTGAAAGGCGATTTGCTCGGCTTTGAACACAGTTGAAGGATTGAAAGATGATTCGTTCGGCTTTGAACACCGTTGATGTATTGATTTCTGACAAGGTATTGCGGTGGTTTGAGAGCGTCAAATGTTTGAGACAATGTGATGGTTTGAGGGCTTAATGCGATGGTTTAGAGATTAAAACTATAGCATAGTAGTATACAATTCCTAATGCTAATAATATACAGCCATACATGATATATTATTAATTCAAACTCCTTTTTATCGACAACATAAACCTCTTTTTTCTCCATGCATACTTGTATTATTGGTTTTGTTCAAATTTTTGCAATACGCCGGGCAAAACAGAGAATTCAGAAAGACTCACTGGACACTGACTCTCTGTAAACTAGTTTGAGCCGATACTTACGCCAACATGTTAGGCCCAATAAGTGTGGGTCCACGCAAGTAGCTATTTATGTCAAGGCTGAGTCAAAAATAGACAAAATCTGATCCATATTATTTTATCCCCTACTAACATAGTAACCGAAAAAGGTCGATATTTCCGTGTATTTTTAGTACTCGTCTGTCCCGGACATTTCTTTACGTTTGTTTTTGTTGATTTTTTGTGTCCCGTTTGAACTTCATTTACTACTAAACTATAACGAAAAATTAATTTATGAAAGTATATTATGAAAATGTAGTGTCTCTATTTTCATTATATTATTTCATGAATAATTTTTTTTGAAATTTAAGATTTATTAGAAGTCAAATGGGACTACGAAAAAGTCAACATAACAAACGTAATTAAATAAATGACTTACATGGAGAGAGTATGACAGTTTTGGTGCATGTCAGGACAGAAAACAAGTGCAGAAGATATAAAAGTACCATCAATCGCGGCATAGGTGTCACTCAACTTAATTCTACTAATTCTCTGGGAGTAGTAGTACTATTGGAGTATTAGAGTTTTTATACGAGTAAATTTTGTTATGTGAAAACAAAAAAATTTATAATCTATTTGAATTCAAATTTATTTGGATAAACAATAAAGTTAGCATGTATGTTAATGTTATGTAGGCAGGTGAGGAATTAAGTATTGAAGGGGGTTGAGCTATCCATTAACATAGTTTAGTTGGTATATACTATTTTTTTTATATACTATTTTTTTTTTACTTAGTCATAGAAAGACAAAGAGTATGATAAATACTCCTAACAAATACAAAAATGTGGTGGAAACACTCAAGAACAACCAGCAAGCTACCAAGTGTGCACTTTAAACCAAAGAATTTAACTACTAAACCACCCCTAAATCAACCGGATGGATCATGGAAGTAACATTGGAGACAAGACGAACACACTAGCTCGACACGAAACCAGCGGCTCTACGGCGAGAAACAGACAGCAGCTAACCAGAAACACGGACCTCTTAGTCGATGTTTTTAAATTATTTACGTTTTTATTTTTTATACTTCGCATCTTCATTGTGAATTCTACACCTAAATTAAACACCATATATATTATACCAAACATAAATAAATAAAAGAACCGATCAGGGTGTTTGTTTGGTATTGATTTGGATTTTGGTATTGTGTTAAATTTAACAAAGTTCGAATAATGACTAATTTAATGGGTTTTTACATGAGATTTTGTAGTAGTATTTGGTATTGATTTAGGGGGGAGTATTGAGGAAGTGGGGTAATATTTGATAGGGGTAATGATTAAAATTGGAAGGAATATAAAAGGGAATGTTTTTTTGATTGGTTAAGATTGTGTTGTCAATATTTGAGAAGTGGAGGAGTAGAGAGAGAATGGAGGATTTTATATGAATAATAATAATTATGTCGGTGGTACTGTATGGGATTGTGGTAGTTTGTTAATTAACAAAATCCTAATTGAGAGCCAAATAGCCCAAGTATTTGAAATAGCAAGGGTACATATCTTTATAGTACTACGCAAGCGTACCTAATAACAAAAATATACATACTAGATAATCAATTACATTTTAGTACAAGAGTTTGAATTTTCGAAGCTCTATCGCGCTCTAACCAGTGTTTCATTATTGCATTTTTTGTCTCATCCAAACAACCCTTATGTTTCTTTAAAAAGAAAATATTAAATTAAAAATTCATCTTCTTCTCCGGAGCTCCGGTAACTGGACGGAGCAAGCTCCAATCGATCGGAGCTTGCTTCTCGGATGGAGCAGAGCAAGCTCTGGATCGAAGCTTGCTCCGTCGATCGAAGCAAGCTCCAGTCCAACTCCGGTACCGGAGAAGAGAAGAAGAATTGAAAAGAAAAGAAAAAAAAAAAGAAAGAAAAAAAATAAGAAAGAAGAAAAGAAAAAGAAAAAAATTATAAATTAGTTAAGGATAAGTCTTATTTAGTTGAAGTGTTTTGAGGGGGTGACATTTTTGTAAATATGAAAAAGTCAACATTTTATTTTACCAGAATATAATTTATAATCTAGTAGGTATGTTTTTTAGATGACGGATTGTATTAATGTGTTAATTAAATTAAGTAATATATACATATGCATGTGGTTGAGTATCCCGAATGCCCCATGTTTAGACTTGTAGACTTTTTTTGAAACGTCAACATGAATCCAGATCAGATCGGACCAAACAAAAAAACAGCACACAAATACTGATCAAGTCTGACAGTGCTCTTTCCACATTTGTCACTCTTTTAGGTTTAGTCTTCATTTCATTCTCTTCCCAATGCCACTAATAAATACCTCCGTATATTTGCACTTTAGGTACTATATATTCAAAACTTGTCTTGGTTAGGGTCAAACTCACTCCCAATGCTTGATCCATAATGAAAATTTAGAGAAGATCATAATATACAGCACCGTGCAGGGACTAATTTAAAAATTAATGTTAATGAAAGCAAAATTATATATAAATAAATTAAAGTTAATGGGAAAGGAAGATTATTATTATTATGTTATAAGATAACAATATATATATCTAATATATCCAAACCGCGACCTCCACGTACTAGTATTAATAACGGCCGGGCGCGGGTCACAATCCGTGCTTTATTATTAACGCATTTATTTATCCAGCTACAACAAATTTATCAAACTACCCAAACCTTTTTCTTTCTTTAAATTGGAGTATTTCTTTATTTATTTATTTATATTATATTAGTATATTATATATATTTGGTGCCGGAACTAATAATAATTGATATTTCCAAAGATCTTCTAATTCCTCCAACTCCTACTACTACTATAATTCATCATCCATCATAAAGATTAAAGAGAGTTGATTGATGATTTTGCTTTCCAGTCAAGAATCCATTATTATCATGGTGCCTTAATTTTCTCCATACAATTTTTATCTCAATTTTCAATTTTGATCCAATTCATTGCTCTCTACACTGCTACCTACCATAACCAGACCATTCTACGGATTTGGATTCATCTACACCTCCTTTTTAATCACTGATAAATAAAGGTTCGATTTTTCCATCCAGTTTTTTCAATCTTTTTCTTCAATTACCCTTTACTCATACTACAATACAATTACTCTTAATTTATAGAATTAGTATTATTCTTGTATTTCTTCACTTCCGTTTTTTATTACGATGTTGCCTTAAGGTTGTAATGTTTCTGATTCTCTTCTGTTCTTTATTCTTCCCCTGCAGATAGATGGAAAAAAAAAAAAAAAAAACATATGCTAGTAAATTCATGATTTGAGGTGTTTTGGTCTCTATATTGGTTAATTGTAGCTGCTATTTTATTCATCACGTCACATAATTGAGTTTTGAGGCCTTACTGGAATGACTTGATTGATTGATTACACCCTCACAAGATTGATTGAATCTCAAATGGACTTGTTCAATTTCAAGCATTTGAGATTCTTTGGGATGCAATTCAACTCTCTTGCATGTAAATGTCTTCTTTTGGTTGCCATTGTTGTGCTTCTTAGACTTGTTCTTCTCCCTAGTACTGCCATTCAACAGAGATTGTTATTCCCTGCCAAGAACAGGACCCCATCATTATCCGTTTTCAGTCTTAAGTCTAAGTTTTTAGAGGTTCCTCAGATAGTTTGGGGTTTGAACAATCAAAAGATTGCCTTTGCCAGAGCTTGTTTGACTGCTAGGATGCTCAACAGGACCCTCTTAATGCCGAGCTTGAGTGCTTCGCTGTTTTACAAAGAGGTCGATTTGCTTGAGCCTATTGCCTTCGATAAGGTGTTCCGGTTCGATAAGTTTAACTCTCTTTGCAAGGGATTTGTCCAGTTGGGTCATTTTTCGGAAGTTTTGAACAAGACGGATGTGTTTGAGCTTCAAAAGGGGAGTGGACGGAGATGGACGGTTCAGAGAGATTTGGATCAGTTGAGAGAGTTTAGTGGAAGTCCTTACAGTGAACATGAAATCATCAAGATAGTAGGGAAGAACCCCTTTCTGTGGCACGATCATTGGCCGGCTAAAGATTACGCTAAAATCTTTGAGTGCTTAGTCTTGGTAGAAGACATATCTAAAGAAGCTGATAAGGTTGTGAACAGGATCAGAGAAATCGGCTTAGAAGAACAGCGTAAAGCTGGTATGGCACAGAATGTTGCATTAGAATCTGTTCCTTTTGTGGCAGTTCACATGAGAATCGAAAAAGATTGGATGATTCACTGTCAGAAATGGGAGCAGAGATTGAATTCAACCGAAATTTGTAGTAGTAAAGAGCAAATTATGCAAAGAGTGGGAAAGATTGCAGGTCTGAAAACTCCAATGGTTATGTACCTTGCTGTTGCGGATGGTCTTCTAGAAGACAATTCGATACTTTCTGGTTGGAAAGAAGGATTGCTCCCATTCGAGAAGAAAAAACTAGGTGTTTTCGACTTGTACAAGAAGCATTCATATTTGATCCGATCAGCTATTGACTACGAAGTTTGCTCAAGATCCAATGTATTTGTAGGGAACAGCTTTTCGACTTTCTCTGGCCTCGTGGTTCTTGAAAGAACTCAGAAAATGATGGCTTCAGCTGGTGCAGAAATTTGTGGAATCAATGCTAGATGGCCTTCTTATGCCTACAATCTGGAAGGTGGGTCTAAAGGTCCTCGTGCCTGGGCTTCAAACATGTCTGATTCGAGCCTCGTAGCAATCAGTTATGGTACTAATCAGGTTTCTTGTGATCGCCCGTGAGGTATAGTTTTTCGCAGTATACACATTGAGATACTTTTTGTTTCTGTAGATCTTGATTCTTTTATGTGAACTTGATATTTTATTGTGTGATCTTGGGAGGTTCATTTGCCATCTTGAAGATGGGCAACACACTTTGGTATACTTTTGAGGCTCAAGCCTGGTTAAACAATGCTGTGTATGTTCCTTTTCTTTCAAGAATGGTGCATTCTTTTAGTTTGTAAAGGTGTGGATATTATTGCTTTATTGTAAGTTACAACTAAGATGAACTAAATTGAAACAACACTATCTTGATTTTCTTCAAGTAGCAACTGATGATTGTCATTTTCAAAGTTGTCATGAATTTTACCCAAAAAAAAAAAAAAAAAGATGCATGTTTCAATGAGCAGGACAGGCAGGCAGTTAGTAGTGAGACATTTCTTGCTGTGTTTTTACATCTTTTACACTAAAAAGGGCAAAGTACAGTTCATATAGTACATGATGTAGTATATTGTAAAGGGAAAAACTTTCTATTAGAAACCAGCAGTCAAGCAGCAATAACCATTTCTGAACTAAACAGTCACATAGCACTAAGGTATCAAGATTCAAGAAGACACATCAAAGAATTACCAGAAGCACAATTATAAGGCTTCTTCATTGCTTATATGATGTCAATGATCTTTTTTCATCACCATTTTCTATCCATTTTATGAAGGATTTCAAGAAAGATATCACAAATCACACGGATATTAGCACAGAGCGCACATAATATGTAGTTAAAAGTCTAAACTATTCTGTAGGAGGATGAGAGTGAGCTACTCTATCTCCTAACCAATAATGCCTAAATCTCTTTGGGCTCACTGAACATATTCTTCATAGTAATTGTCACTTATAACCGAGACAAATCTTTCGAGCCAAGGAAGTTGACGCAGATCCTTCATAGTATCCATGTATGAATCTGTACAGCGGGGTGGTGACTGGTATGGTTGGTGATCAGCAGTCGAACTGAAACCTCCGGAAAGAAACCTCTGGATCAGTGCCAGCTGTGATCTCTCTTGTTCGGAGTATGTGTCACTAGATGGTAACGACATGAATGACTCCCACGCCCATTGCTCGTACTGTTGAGGAGGATAATTCTCTATCTCGTCCTCCAAATATTCATCTAAGTCAAAGGCACATTGGCATGTCTTTTCACCATTTTTGTAGTCTAAACCACAAGAATAACAGAACTCATGGTCACACCTGCAGTAGTAATAACAAGAGCAGTGAGCCAAGCTTCGAGTCAACGCCATTTTAAAGTTCATAAAGCATATATTTAGCTCGTTTGAGTAAAAAAAACCATCAGCTCACTCTGAAGACCTAAATCATGTCCAGAAATAATGCAAACGAAATGCAAGATAAAACCCCAACAATATAATGGCATAAGCTTACTATCGTCATTTCATACTTTGCAGTTTAGCTTGTAAATCTACAGTTGTCATTTGTTAATCTGCCCTTTCAACATCTCCCGGGTGTTACAGAGAGGCAGAATTAATTTATACACATGAATCGAAAAATGTGAAATTCTTAGAAAAATCACACAACCACCAACTCAAGCGTTTGACACATTCCCCCCTGATTTACACTACTGTGGTGTGGTTTTCCTACTGTTCAGGAAAAACTGGTTTGTCTAAGACTTTAAGAAAAATAAGAAATATAGCATCTTTACTAAACAAAGTTTTATCATCTCAAGAAAGTACATAGGCTTACCGGCAAGTCATACGGAAGGAACCATGGGGGCGTCTGACAAACCTGTGGCACTGGTGGCAACGCCTCCTCATCTTCGTATTGCGCCCCATACAACGCAGCCTCAAATCAAAGGCCTCCCTCTCTGCTAATGGCATATTCTGGTATTCTTCGCATGTCAATGAATCATGCCAAGCAACACCACAATTGGCACATATGGATCTTTCACAGGCAGGACACTCGAGAATGCCATAATCCCAATCACTGGAGTCATTCGCCGCACAAGGCACACATTCGCGAAGATCAAGCATGACCGAGCAATCATGGTAAGTGCAATAAATTTTATTCGAGTCTAGAATATTTGCTTCTATAAGGAGTTTCTCCAAAGCTTCATAAGAGCTAACTGTAAGAAAAGATTTACACTGAACTGCAGAGATACAGCAGTTGCATTTTGATTGGGGGCATTTGATTGGGACCTGAGTAGATTTTATTTTATCTTCGACGTAAGCTCTCATACACTGGGAACAGAATTTATGGGAACAATTCATATTGACCACCATGGACAAAAGTTTCTCCTCACAACAGATTGAACACATTTCCGTTACTTTCTCGCCTTTCGGATGAAAACAAACTATACCAACTGCCACTTGAGCTAACTTAACAGCCTTTTGAAGTTCAACAGCTGGGAGAAACTTTAGGTTAAAGTTTTCAAGATTACTGGCTTGTTCTAGGATTCTTTCCTTCAGTGCCCATTGGAGAGGATTCTCAAGATCTTCGTCACTGGTAATCTGCAAAGAACACCGACCATAAGTTTCAGGTCCTGAATAAGGGCTTGCAGCAAAGAACAGCAAGAAAAGCATTTCGGAAGTTATTACTGACAAACTGTATTTGAAATAGATTTTTCTTTCCCTAAAAGATATGCACCAAAACTGACAAACTGTATTTGAAACTTTGAATATAGGACGACTATCACGGAAAGTTATCACTGCAATCTCTCAAACGCAACATTTCAAGTCATTTCAAATTTTCAGCACCTTCTCCAACCACATACTAAAAGGTACATCTACCATATGTTCTTAACCACACAATTTGCAACAATCACAGCATTTAGAGCCAGTCTTAAGATAACGAAAACAAAGAAAGGTAACTGGACTTTCTTATGGAAACTTACAATGCAAATGTCTCGGTATAACATTCAATTCACAACACAAGACATATATGGAACACATCTAATTGAACAAACAGAAGACTGCAACAAGATACAAGTACACACATACACAAGATTCTAACCTGATCACATAATACTTGAGAGTCAGTAAACGCGAACACCCTCCTAACACCGTTCTTTATAGCCACAGACAACCCATCCATCAAAGCCAAGTAATCCACAACCGATTCCTCGACATAGAAATCGAGCTTTTTCTGAACCAGGATCGGAGAATTGCCATCACCGGAACTCTGAATAACCACACCAATCCCAGAAGTCCTAATGCCACCATCTCCAGGACCGCATACAGACACACCCTTGAAATACATTTTCACATAGTTTCCATCAACATTTACATCTAAATCCTTTTTCGAATTCTCCTCCCTCTCCTTCAGTTCATCCTCATCACCACAACAACTCCTAAACTCTTCCTCCTCTTCTTCAATTGTTTCATTCACAGGTCTACTCAGAGCAAGAGCAAGAGCCATTTCCAAAACAACCACAATTCTATTTCAAACCCACTCAGCCAATTATAATACTTGAAAAGAAAGAATCAAAATTAATTAAGAAGAGTCAAAACATGCCCCATTAGGCCATTACAAGAAAACAACAGGGAAAGTAGCTAAAACAAGATTTGAGCACATACCAATTGACAGAAGCGAGTGGAAAAATCAAGTTTGGTCCGATCTGCATTCAAAATCAAGAATAGCCCATCAAATTCAAGATCCAAAATTTACAACCCAGAAACAGTAAACATGTAAAGATTCAATATTTCTTTCCTAAATTCAAGAACAGAAATGAAAGTCAACCAAAGAAAGTATACTAGAAGAAGAATTCATTCATTTCGAAAACCTAATAATAAGCAAAGGAAAAAAAAAGAACCTGATCCAGCGAGAAATTGAAACAGCAGAGGAATAATAATTTGAGTATTATGTGAAAAATTGAGAGAAGTAGTAGAGTAATAGTAGAAAGAACCAAAGTTTGATTACTTGTGATTAGGAAGAATTAATCACCTGACCTGACACAGTTTTCCAGAGAGGTACAGAGTCAGTGAGGATTTATTTATTTATTTATTTATATACTACGAATAAATCATTACGCAAGAATAGAACCCTAATTCTGGCAACTGTGTCTCCTCTCCACTCATGTTCAGTTTCCATATGAATTCTCTCTTTCTTTTTATATATCTACTGTATAGATAGTATGGCATATTTGCTGGATATTACTAATTTATAAGTTTCAGATTTATTATTTATTTATGAAAACGTAGAGATAGTTACCAAATATTGACCATTTTATTTTAATGTTATTATATTATTAACGACATAAGATACGAGTAGTCCATAAATTCATAAATGCGAACTGAATTTCAATTAATTAAATTTATTTGTAATATAAAAAATAAAAAATTAATTATTTTAAATTATATCTCTATTAATTTGAATGTGAAGTAGTTTTATTAAGGACATCTCCAGCACTTAGAACCCAACAGAATCCACAATTTAAACCCAAACAAGCAACAAAACCCAACAGAACCGGTTCTGTAGAACATAACAGGTTATGTCATTAAGCCTAACATAACTCTGTTGGGGTTCTGTTGAGTCCAACAGAACACTGCTGGAGATGGGCTAACATTAACACCACCATCATTTACATGTTTAATTTTACTTGTGGAGACTTCTTTAGTTAGACTTTGTTCTCTTCGTATGAAAAAAGTCTGAACTGAACTGAACTAAACTTATTTGTAGTACAAAATACTATTATGAAAATCTGAACTGAACTGAACAAATCTGAACATAATCAATTTTCAGATGAAAATAACATAGACTTAATACTCATATCATCATCTTTTTTGAAATGTAATTTAGAAAGTGATGAGTTTATATCTTTGGGACCATTGGTAAAAATATATTACTAGTAGTAGTACTTTAAGTTCAGTAGTAATAGTATAATTTTCCAGACGCGTGAAATTAGTTATGATTATTATTTATTATTAGAAATGGACAGATGGATAATTGAGACAAGTTAAGTCATGAAGGACATGTGAAAATATATATAAAAATAAAACTAGTAGTAGTAAAATAAATAAAAGAAGAGACATGGCAGGTCGAAAAGCTCGCACTGGTCTGTCTCTTTTCATGATTGATTTTGGACACTAGTACAATTTCTGGGGTGGGTGGTGCTGCTGTGGAAGAAGATCGATGTTATTCTCTTCACATGCCGCGGCTGAGCTCAATTGAATTAAATTCACGCGGTGCAGCTGCTCCACATCACGTTTTGTTTAGAAGAGTGATCGACTAAGTGGAATTTAACATGGACGGAGTTTCTCAGTTTGTAGTCTACATTTATGATATTTCTATATTTAAGTTGATGAATTAAAAATGTACAGTACAACTTAAATACAACCACAACCTTATCCTAAATTCATGTACACTAGCGAGAAATTATTTTGGTGGACGGTCGTAGTTATATAAGATAGGACTCTGTGTGGAATATTGTTGGCATTTGTTTTTTTGAAATAATATCTCAATGTTATCTCTTTTTTTTTTCTTTTCTTCTTTTAGAAAAAAAGTAACAAAGTCCAAATTGGTCAAACTCAATTCAAATTCAGTTTGCGCAATACTACTACTACTACTAAGTTAACATCTTTGAAAAGCAAAGCTACTAATACAAAGTTAAATAACTACTTCTAGTAAAGCAGTAGCGTGGGTAGGCAGCTTAATTAATTAAGATCCATTGTATAAACATAAGCTTTCAGCCCTAGTTTGTTTAGTACGTTATTAGTATTCTTTTTACTTATATGCTTAAAATTAATTAATTAAGATGTCGGGAGGAGACGGTCGAAAAAGAAAAAAAAACTAGAACTAGAAGTAGTAACTCTGTTATTTTCATTTGAGAATAAGTGAACATAGTATAATTAAACATAACTTAATTTATTTGTAGAATAAAAGATAGTAACTAATTAAGTAAATTTTTTGAATTGAATAAAACTTAAATTAATAAGTATTTAAATTAAAGGAACAGTCGAACAGAGCCTAATGATTTATTTTTTCTACCTATGTCTAAATTAATTTCAACTAGATGGAACTGGAGTTCATGTGATAGATACAGTATAAGCTGAATAAACAGACTTATTTGTAGTGCACATAAAATAAACATTAAAAAGATTGAATTGAGCTGAATACACTGTTTTTTTAGTTGAAAATACCATAAATCAAAGAGTACGCTTCATAATTCGCTTACGTCCAAGTTAGTTTGCTAATTTGCTTCACTAGAATATACAAAAAGGAAATGACCGTTGATCCTCTTTATCGAAGTATTACATATACAACGAGTTCACCTAAGTGAATTTGCAGGCCATTATACTAGCCTAAACGATCCCCAAACATTTGTTTTTACCAATGGGCTATGCGTTTCTTTCTGGCCTTCTGGGCTTACGTACTTTCGATTAAATGAAACATTCTCTTCAAGTGCACTTTTATCAGTTAAACTATGGGCTATTCTCGTAACGGCCCAGAATCTAAAATGGATCCAGGCTTGCCAAGAAGGAAAATTATTCTCGTGTCGTGGCCAATTTATGACATTGGGCCTCTCATCTTTGGACTGCACAACAATCCAAAGAAAGTGACCAAAAAACTATCAAGGAACATATAATCTTGACTCTTGAGTGGTCTATACTATTTATTTTTTAGAATGATTTCATAAATCGAATTCGAAATCAGATTCTTCCAAAAAGCAAAACTTAATCGATGTAAACTTTAATAAACCTCATGTTAATTAAATTTTGTTGATTTTTTTTTCCAATTTTACCTCAAATTAATCATAATTTTTTATGAAAAAATAATTTTAAAAGTTAATTTCAGGATGAAGTATATCCGTAGATTTTAGATATATTAAATCAATGTATGAGACCACTAAAACATCTTTTCTATTGGATTCTTTCCCTTTTTCCCTTTTTCCCTTTTTCTTTCCATCCAGTCCATCCTAAAAGAAAGAATGAAAATGCATTGTTGGTTGCACCATTGGACATCATTAATTACTTGTGTCAAATGAAAATGTAAACAAAGATATGATTTGATTTGAATCCACTAAATGTGTCAAGCACTGTTGGTGTAACAGGAACTCTGTTGGTGGAAAAGGTATTCAGGATCATGTGAGAATCATATTTATTCATACTATCTCGTAGTGCTTGGTTTGCTACCTCCTAATAGGAGTTGGCTTTCCACTATATATCTAGCAGCCTATACTACATAGTACCATACACACGTATTCTTTCTTTCAAAGTGTCACATAATTATGTTATGATGTGTTGCACCAAGCATCACTTTAATAACACTTCTAATTGCTTTATGTAGTGGTAAAATGCTTACTTGTATTGTAAGAGGATGAGTTTTATTGATATGAATAAATTTTAAATCTGAACTGAATTGTACTCATGAATATGAATGAAAATGAATCAGATTAAACTTTTAGCCTTTTCATATGAATTAAACATGGCTTAATTTCTTGATCTTTTGGTAAAGTGTCTCATCGTGATTGTTCATATACACTATGATCAATATATATATAAACTTTTTCATGAGTAGCTAAACATGTACTACTATCTTATAAGTAAATAAATAAATACGTATTTGTTAACGTATCTGGAATATATACACAAAACGAATGGGTGGAGTATGTTAAAATGAATATACTCCCTTCTAAGCGTTTTTTTTTTTAGATCATTATCAATTGTCCTCACAAGTGAATATTGATGTGACTATATATATAGTATACTAAATAAATAATGAGAGCGTAATGTCTACGAGACCCAACTAAGTTGTAGTAGTAACTTGTAAAACTAACTTGAGCAAGCGTGGTTAATTTGTATATAAATTCTCCATCACTTTTTTTTTCCCTCTATCTATCGACATGCCTAGTGATTAAGATGCTGCATGTACATAAGCAGGACTGTTCATAGTTTGAGGTCCACAATTATTTGGAAAAATTGGCGAATGTACTTGTACCTATTCATAAATGTTTTTGTCCAGTTTTGGTGGATTTAGGCAAAGCAAGGGCAATAAATCTGGAAAGAGGAGAGAACATGCACAAACAAACACACACCTTTTTCTATCCCATCAATTATTGGGTCCATCTCCTCCTGGGCCTACCTACAGATCACTTCAGAAGTACTGTATACATGGGCCACTTATTTATTTCCAGGATTCTCCTCCCTTGGGCTTTCATTACGTGGGGCAACATTTCGTAACATTGGCCAAAATTAATTTTCAGAAAAAACTTCGGAAAAATGAGTGATTTTTTCGAAATGCTCAAATTTGACGTATGGTTTACAGTATGATGTTCTGAATTGTGATTATGTTGTCATTCAAATTGTGATTTTTTTTCCATGCTGGGGTACTGTAACACATGAATTACAAACTTTAAATCACCATGTGTCACTACCATAGCATAGAAATAAAAAAATAAAAAAGAAACGGCCTATCTAGCTATTATATTCATATAATAATCATTAATCACATGTCCACCTTATAACTCAAAATATTTTATACCAACTTATGTTTCTGTCGAGTTTCGAACCTCCAATTTTTGTTTGATACTTACCAACCATTACCAATCGGCAACCCTTATCTTATTATATTATACACTAAGTAAATAGAAAATGAATAGCATGTATATAATATATTGATCGGTGTCATGTCATCATCATCTCACGTCAGAATCGACACCACCATAGTCCATAATTGACTTGAGCCATGAGATTGTCACTTTGGCTGTCATTGTTTTTTATTCTGCCCAAATCGCAATAGCAGGAGATCAGACCATTGAGGTTCATTGATCTTTATCAGATCATCATCTATATATGTCATTTATCAATTTACAAAAGAAAAAAAATCATGTTAATTGTACTCGCTCCAAATTACGGAGTAATTCTAGTAGTAAAAATAATTAGCCCACCAAACCTATATGCTACTGTCAAAGCGTTTGTAACCGAGTGACAATTGAGACACCCCGTATCCAAGTGGTCACATATTTGATTTCCGAAATGGGTGATTATTTGCTTTGTATGGATACTTATTGAATTGAGGTTGATTAGAAATTTATCGATGCAAATTTGTAGGCCAAATATTTTATAATTGTAATACTAGTATCTAAAAAAACCTATATGCTAATCGGTGCTACTATGCGTGCATATATTATTGGAACTTTAACGTGCAGCTTATACTATAAAACTAAGCAAAGTACATCAATCGTGCGCGCGCTCGGGGTAATTAACTTAACTTAACTTTGTTCAAGGCAAAAGCTAAACAAAATTAATGCCCATTCATTACTCCAATACGAGTATATATATTTCCATATATTATAATTAATTAACTTTGTCCAACAACCTTTTAAAAAAAAAGTCTTCGATTGATGGTACATAAAGTAATTAATTCAACCTTTTTTGAATTCTTCAAGCGAAAGGGCATCCCAATCCCACACCACAATACAGAACAATTCAAAGGTACTCGATCCTACTTTGGTCTTTCTTCAAATCAGATGATAAGATCTCATCATGCATGCCAATGAATATAGACAGTATATTATATACTAGTACTCCAGTATATTTTACTTTCCACACAACAAACGTTCAAACTTTAATTTTAGCTTCCATGGAATATATTTCAACTTAACCGAGTAATTTTAACATCAAGCATCATTTGATTGAGTATGAGATTTAAATTTGACAGCTTTGCATAGGAACTTAATTGAATGACTAGGGTTAATGAACCTGCCACTTCTATCCACTAGTTACAAGTACAACCGCTTCTCATCTAATTCGTTCAACCTAAAATCTTGAGATTGTTTGATGGAGTGTTGGTTGGTTGACTAGGTGGTCCTATTACTTTCAGAAACATCTTGTGTTGGGACTCTTGAGCTGATTTAGGGTGCCTCTTTATGAGACTTTTAATTTGTTGCTCGATCAATCCTTAATTAGGTTAGACGGTTGAGTTTGGCATGTATTGGTGTGATGTATTTACGAGATCATTTTTTATGATCTTTGTGTGCGAAACATGAGACATGATTAATCAATACTCATTTAAATATGATTTAAATATGGAGGATAAAATTTATATGATATAATTAAAGGAAAATAATAAATATACTCTTAGTTGTGGTACCCACAGCAAAAGATCCCCACATCAAATTGATCATCATATCAGTTTGGATGCTGCTAGGCGCTAGTAGCTCCTTTCTTGGTTGTGGTCCAACTCCAACCCAATATTGATGATGATCATTGATCCATACATACAGTACATAACTCAGCCTGCCATGTCATGGCCCATTACTTTATTATTCCTCCATCTGAAAATGTATGCAAACTTTATTAAACAAGACAAAGATAAGCAGCTTGTTTTTAGTGGAAAGTTATACTTGACCCTTATTATTGCTTAAATTGACATGCAACTAATAATACTAATAGTAATGTAGATGTGAATTGAATGATTGAGACTGAACACATCATTATAGATGTCTTCCAAGTGGTACCAAAGGAAAAATAATAATAATACTTATAGTACATGTCTCATTTAATTTTGTTGTATGAAAAATAAAATTAAATCAATGTATGATAACAAGATATGAAACGATAACGACAGTTAACTCTATGGTGTATAACTTTGAACTTTCTAAGAGAAACTTCACCTCGAGCTCAAAATTGACAATTTCTAGTTTATACTAGTAATTGTGAATTTGAGTTTATTCGATTCAGAGCGAATTCCATTAAATTTTCTCAATTGGGTGTTATTAGAGCATTACTTATGGATTGGGACTATAAAAATAGAGAGCCCAAAATAAGACTCTTCCAAATTGAAGCATCCAATAGTTTGAGGCTTAATTGGAACTTATATGTGGAATCCATGTACCATATTTTACTCCATCAACCAATCAAAACAAAAAAATATATAAAATAATAATACAGAGAGCTTGTTACTAACCTTCCAAAAATTCGCCAGGAGTGATCTTAGGTTGCTCACTATGGTGAACGGTATAAACCGTAGTTCACCACACTTTTTTAGTTCTAGTGAACTGTGTGAAAAACATTTCAGTTCACTAGCATGTTATGGTGAACTAGTTTATTTTAGTTCATGAATTTATTTTTTTATTTTTTTAATTTTTAATTTAAATTATAGTTTGTATTTTAATGGTAATTAATATTTTGAAGGAGAAAAATGATTTTGAAGTAGAGAGGTCTTTTAAATTTAGTTAAGAAAGAAAATATAGATTGAGAAGTAATAGTTGGAAAATACTGTAGTCAACATTGGTGTATATTCATAGAGAAAAACAAAATATGAATATTGATAATTTTTTCAAAATTTTTTGATTTTTGCTAAATGTATTTTCATGTAAGATATTGAATACATCATAAAAAGGGAAAAAATAAATAATCAGCTGGACCATCAATTTTACCGTGAACAACACTCCACTCAGTGGCGTGTTTGTTCTATGAAATGGACAAATATATTTGGTGAAATTTCTGATGAACTGCCACAACATAAAAAATCTTGTTCACAAGCATGTGAAATGTGTAGTGAACTGGTGGTGGTGGTGAACAACACCATATTTATCAGCCTTATCTGTGGTGGGATTATTACAAATATATCCTACAATAGTGGGCAAGTTCTGACAAAGTGACTAACGTACGCCATGATTGTCCCAGCGCTGTTTAAGGGAGACCCGGATATCGATCGAATCGAATCGAGTGGGAATTCAATTAATTAGTTTCCGGAAAAACACGCACGTACCACGTACGGCCCTCCTTTCCTTATAAACAAACAAACTCTGACCCCACACACTCCATACATCCCATGCATGGGAATAAGAGGAATAATATTAATCACTCCATTCTCTCAATAGATTCTAGTTTGAATTTTTAGGTTAACATTTTTAAATTTGAATCTCAAATAATTTTAAAATATAATAATAAAGTATTTAACGAAATTATATTATTAAAATATAAAATTTAAATTTTCATAATATAATTTAATTACATACTTTTTCATTATAGTTTAAAATTAATTGGTAGTCAAAGTTGAAAATTATTGAACAAAAAATTCAAATCATAAATATTTTGAGAGAAGGGAGGGATTATCGTTTTCTTTTATGGGAGATGATGGTTTTGGACCACTATTCTATTTTACTCCCTCCTATCTTCAATACTTGACGTTTTAAAAATTTTCCACTTTGCAAAATAATTGACATTTTAGGATGCTATCTTCAATACTTGACGTTTTAAAAAAATTTCACTTTGCAAAATAATTGACATTTTAGGATGCTAGCATATTTGACCTATACTATTAATAGGTTTGTTTAACTATTAATAAGTGTGTATGTGAGAGTGTTTTATACTTATTTTACTATTAATAGGTATGATGGGGACTATAATAGGGGATAATGATTGTATTCCTTAATTGTTGTGCAATGCTTAAAACGGGAGTACCTTTTTACCTCTAGGCTTATCTTTTTTATAATAAGAACAAAAATAAAAAAATCTACTCCTTCTCCTTTCCCTTTTCACTTTCTTTTTGCTCCAACTACACTACACAACTACTCCACGATCAATAATATTAAGAAATTCAAATGATCAGTAATTTAATGGTAAAATGAGATAGTTATGTAAGGTGGTGCAGTAAAGTTGGAGTGGGAAAAAGAAAGGTGATAATTAATTAAGTAAACAAATATATTGATTAATTGATGGTAAGATTATGTTCTCTTCGTCTGAAAAAGTTTGAACTGATCTGAACTGAACTGATCAGATCTGAACTGAACTGATCTGAACTTATTTGTAGTACAAAATTATGTTAGGCACATCTGAACTGAACTGAACTGATCAGAACTAAAATGAACTGATCTGAACTGAACTGAACTGAATTTAATCAATTTTTAGATGAAAAAACATAATCTAAGTGGAGAAGAGAACCACAACAAATCATGATTAATTGATTTGCCGTTCTCTTCTCCACTTACCATGGAACGGTATAAAAGAAATTAAAATGATCATGCATGTTATCTATTGGTGGTCGTTTTAGTTACAATGACATTATTATTTGCGCACATTAAGCATGAATAATGATTATGACAATCTGCTAGCTGCACCATGATGGATAATCTTTTATGATTGTTTTGTTGAATTAGGAAAATAAAGGATAAAATGAAAACCCCAAGGTACATGTCTCCGATGGTTAAAAGGGATAAGTTAAAAACTTTATGAATTTTGAGTTGAGTCTGTCGCAACTTATTGTGATTTGACTTGTGTTACATGATTTGCGGTCTATTACGTCGATTTGTAAAATTTACCAATGTACTCAAATAGTAGTAGTAGTAGTTACGGGTTCACAATATTTTTTTTACTCTACAAGAATTAAAAATGGGACAGATGATAGATAGGTGCATGGTTGGTTCGAGGAAAATGACTCAACTAATTGTTGTACTTGTATTCATTAAACTTCAACAAACCACTCCATGTGCATTTGAATTCTTGTTCAATAATCCAAATATTTACACTATATATATGCATGATCATTATTGTATTATCAAATCAAATTTGATTTGCATCACTAGTGGAGTATATAATATGAATGATATGACAAGTAAAATCGATCGAAATTCCTAGAAACAATAGTTAAAAGACCATGGACCCCTTGTGAATGTCATTATTGTTCGTAGGGAAATGAGCAAACAGACAGAAACATAGTAGTAGTAGTAAAATATATATAGCTGGCCTGGCTAGCCAGAATAAACTGATCATATATCATCAGCATTTACTTACATACTTGGTGGCAGTATTGGTAGAAAATTGAAAATCTGTAGCCATCAGTATTGAATTTGTTGAAGAAGATGGAATTGTAAATGTGAATGTGTGATTAAATTTGGCACTACTGCCTGGCCAGCCAGCCAGCCATGACATGTTTTGTCTTCATTTCACCTAATTTCATGAGCACTATAGTGAAATGTGTAATGTATCAGTGTGGGAACTGTCATAAACTTGTGTCAAATTTGGCCCAGTACTACTGTGCTTAATTATTGCTGCTAGCTCCAATTGTGACAAGTCAAAACCATTGCCGCTTCTTGGAACTTTCACATTTTGCACTTGTGTAATACTACGCGCGAGTAAATGAGTAATGCTTCAACAAGGTTACTGTCGGTTCTTCGCCATTTTTTTTAATCACTGTAATTACTGTTACTGTTGCATATCCATTTAACTTGAGGTGACCATGCTGAATTGAAATTCTTCTAAGGCCTGCCTAGCTGAGGTGATTCAACTATGCCTAAAAGGACTAGAACGAGGCAAGCCCCTCACGGATAAATTGAGTCTAAGCCTGGCAATTTGGAATTGATCCGTGAACTCTAATTCAATCTAGATTAAAATTAATTTGGTCTAACTGTTTTCGATTGATTGGGTCTGATTCAACTTTGAGTGTTCAATTTCCTTGGCGGTCTTGGTGTTCTTGTGAATTCAAATTTTTTTTATTGCGGTTGACCTTATTTACACCGAATCCTATCTTTGGTCATCCTTTAAATACCTCGACACTTGGTGAATTGTGAGCTTAAGAGGAGGAAAAATGATCAACATATATATATGTCGACAACCATCCCACTTCAAGAAAGAAAGTATTTGATGGAGCTTTCGATATACCTTTCTTAAAGTTGATCGGATTAAGCTCAATTTTCGACATAGGTTAAAAAAGTGTAATCATATCTATAGGTAGGAGTTGAGGTAATCTTTAAGAAATAAATATCGAAAGTTTCATCCAATGTCAAATTAATATCGGAAGCTCCCTCAAGTTAATTGAATAATAATAGTAGGAGCACTATGTGACTCACAGGTAGATAAGTGAGAATGACGAAACAGAAAACCAACCAGGTACTACTAGCTAGGATTTATACTCACTTATAATAATGCTCCTACTATTATTATTATTATTGAAAGTTGAAACTAGTTGCACCAATTAAGTTAATTAAATTGGGCGTTGCTTTAGGGGTGGGCTATAAGCCTATAACAAGATGGGACATAAATTTTGATGGTACACAACATCAATTTCTTTTGATTTTTTTTCTTTCTTCCTTTTAAAATTACTAGTTCACAACCCGTCAACATCGACGGGTATATTAATTTTATAATTTATATTTAAATAAATTGGGTAAATGGAACATTATTAGTGATACTCACTTTGCCGATTCGAGAAAATATTTAAATAAAGATTTAGTTGATACACAAATTCATCGCGTATATTTTTTTATTTTTTTTAACTGCAAAATTTTTAATTAAATACTGAGCATAAGAAATCGTTGACAAGTACAAAAAGTCACGGAGCATACTCTGAAATCTACACACCCAAACAGTCCACGGATCAATTATACAAATAAGTACAATGGCCATAAGCGAACCCAAACACTCACAACATTGACAAAACCAGCTCCCCTTAATAATAAATAGCCATTGACCCTCACCCCACAGCGTATATTAATTTTGTGCTTTTAATATTTAAATGCTTGTAATATTTAAATAACGATCTAGTTTAGGATTCGTCGGAAATCGATATGTTTATTAACTTGTGCTTTTATAAAATAACGATCTAATTGATGCACAAATTCACAGGTGTTAAGTTATAAGTTGTTTATATTTATCAAAATGTGTCCAAATAATAAAGTCACGCGTCACGTATTACATAAAAGCTTCATGTGGGTGAGTTCATTTTGACCTTAGGTGGTAGGTTTGATAATTATCTCATACTGTGTATAATCATCATCTTTTAATATGTAAGCATTTATCAAATTTGGTTCAAATTATAAAGGCACGCGTCATAGATTACAAAAAAGTTCCCCGTGGGTGAGTTCGTGACCTTAGGCGATAGGTTTGATGATTATCTCATATTGTGTATAATCATCATCTTTTAATATGTAAGGATTTATCAAATTTGGGTCAAATTATAAAGGCACGCGTCATTGATTACAAAGACCCTGCCTTTGCTATACGAATTTGTTATCTAGGTGATATGTATCATGGTTACCATTAGAATCTCATATGGTGTAGGGTAATTGTACGTCTTATATGTGACGATATTTAAAAAATTGGCTCAAACTCTAAAGGCACACATCATTACTTATAAAAAGCTTCTCGTGGAATTTGAATTTGTGACTTAGGTGATAAGTTTCTTAATTAAAACCTCATATGGTGTATGGTCATCAAACGTCATCTCTTGAGGTGTGATCATTTATATTTAAAAAAACAAAAAAATTCAAACTTATGAAGGCATGCGCGTAACTGATATAAATGCTCCCCGTGGAATTTAAATTTATGACATAAGTGATATATTTCATGATTATCTTTAGAATCTCTTATGGTGTAAGTTCATATATAACATATATAAAAACATTATCTCAAACTTTAAAAGCACGTGTCATATGTTACCAAAATGCTCCCCATGAAAGTTGACATAGTGATAGGTTCATTGGTTATCATGGGAATCTCGTATAGAGTATGATCATCATCATCTTTTAGTAAAAATACATTGAAATTTTGAAGGCATGTATGTTAGCTTACAAAACCACACTCCCCCATGAAATTTGAATTTGTGAAAGAGATGATAACGTGTTCTCATCTTATATTCACACACAAGCAATATTATATTGGGCACTTTATATGTATATAGAGACATAGCAAATATATCGTTCGGATTGGATTCAAATATAGAACCCAAAATTAGTAGTCTTATCTTTGGGTCGGGCATTCAAATCAAATGTGGATTTGGTTGTTTGGATTAGTGGTTTTTATTTCGGATTGAATTTGAATTGGATTGGATCAGATTTCGAATCTTAATCGGATTCGAGTGTTGATCGGACTATTATTATCATATTAGATCTAATTCGATCGATCGGGTCAATTCAAACTCAGGTTAATTGAATAAATGAAATGTTAAATCATTCTTAATGAAAAATTATAGATTATTAGAATTTCAAAATATGTATAGCAAGTTACTGATATATGAAATACTTATTTATTTTGAATTAAATTAGTTATATATTAAATTCATTACACATGTAAATCAGGTATTTGGATGAGATGATGTCAAATTTAATTTGCACATGATGAACTCTGGCCTTTGGATCGAGAGTTTCAAGTCAAATTTAATCGGTTAATCTCGACTCGAGTGAATTCAAAATGATTTTAATGTAAAGGTCCCATATGGTCATCCACGAGGTTGACTTATCACACATCCATTTAAAACTCAAGCCAACTTGGGTTGAAGTACGACTAAAATATCAATTTATCCTACACTATATTTTTTTTGTTGTTGTTTTATTAAGTAAATTGCTCTCAATGTAAAAAATAAAAATCCATAACATATTTTGCATTGTAAATCATTGTGAAATTCATGTAAGGGTCATAATTTTCTTTCTTGAATATATATAAGAAAAATCAAAACTTCTCCTACATAAGTATATATTGGGCACCCATCCTTATTTATACTAATGCAATGTAATATTTGTATTCGTATTAGTTAGAAAAATCACAGTTTTTATAAAACTTACTCTATAAATCATATTCCCTCTTTTTTTTTCAAAAATAAAAATTACAGTTTTTTATAAAACTTACTCTATAAATCATATTCCCTCTGTTTTTCAAAAATAAATAAATAAAATTGCGTTTGTTTTCGGAAAATATTCTTAGGAGGTTAATTTATATATTGTGTGTGGTGTTATTTAGTGGAAGGACCCACAATAAATATGAGAGATAATTAAAACTAAAGAAAACACACAAAAACTATTTAAAAATAGACGAAAAAGAATTACGTAAAACTTTTTTTTTAAAAAAATTGTGTAGTATTCACATATTTTAATATGTCACTTATTTCATTCCTTGAATACCAGATCAATCAAAAGATTTATATATGCAAAATTTTGAATACTCATGGTTGAATTCAATCATTTTTTCTCTAAGCATCTTTTGATTTCTTTTTAGAATTTAGATGGTACGTACATTAAGTGTAAGGTGAGGTGAGCTTTGATTGTAATTTTAGGGTATATATATACCTTATATATCTTATGTTTAAAGGTACATGGAACTACAAATTAAAATATTAAAACAACTTTAATTATCACATCTTTTCAAGTTTTTATACTTCGGCTTCATTTTATTAATACAAATAAAAAATTGAACAAATATAATATCAAATTGTAAGCAGATTCGCTCTAGACCGGAAGAACTTAAAATTATATGTCCCTAAACAGAAAAGGAGAAGAAATTAAAGAGAATTCATTCTGATGGATACATGAAAGTCGGATCTTCAGTAATTAATCTTAATTGTATAAATTCGATTAAAAACAACAAAGATAGTCTTGCGTCTAATGAATCCATAAGAGCACGGAGTAGTAGATAAACTCATATAATTATTGGACGGCATATATTTAAATAGAGAAAGGTTAAATTAGAAATCAAAAGTGAATATAATTTCACCAAATTAAATCATGAAATTATGAGTAATTATTGTAAAAATTAGTCTCAATGTATTCACATGGTAAAGCATTAAAATGACATGAGTCAAATATAAAACTTTGCACCACCTAAATTATATAAACATGACATACGGAGTATATATAGTTATATACACATTCGAAAGTTGAGAAAAATATACTACTACTACAAAGTAGCAAAGCATCTATGTGTAGTATACTATTTAGGTGGGTATAAGTAATTCAAGAAGGTTTATTAATTTTAAAATGTTCATTATTTGGGGCAAAGAGGGATTTAAGTGGAAATAATTTATAAAATTACTATAGTAAATTAGTACTAATAATAATTAATTCACTTAATTAATTAGTTGATGGATTATGGGCGAGAGTCGCGAGACATGCATTGAAGGAAACTGCTTCTCGGCTCCCAACAGAGTGTCCGATTCTCACTAATTAAATCCCAGTTCCTTAATTATGACAATTGTCTATAATTCATAATTTTAAAATTATTATAGCTTTGGATGGTATGTGATGTATGTATGGAGTTAGGTTTGGAATAAAATTAAAAAAATCAAAATTTTATTAAAATGACACATAGGAATAGGATTGAATTAGGTTTGCATGGAATAACTAAATGTTACTGGTCATTCAATAGATGAGGTAGGAATGGAAGACTTTATGTAACACCCCAGATTTCAGAGACTTAAAAGGGTTGAGAACGCTACTCATATCAACAAGGTGCACCTTTCTTTCCGGGAATTCACCTAAAAGAACTTCAGAGTTAAGCGTGCTTGCTCTGGAGCAATTCTAGAATGGGTGACCCACTGGTAAGTTTCCAGTGCGCGTACAAGTGAGGACAAAGTGCGCGGATTATAACACGTGTTGGTCTGTGGGGCCAGCATATCACCCCGGAGAGCGCCCAGGAGTAACCTCGTCGGGCCAACGGGCCGGATCGTTACAATTGGTATCAGAGCGGGACTATCCGAAACTGCAGGAGTTAAGTGCCATACGGGGCAAAGTGCTACACTGTATAGGCAGTGGGAGCCACCTCTAGAATCCTGCACATATGGTTGGTCTCGGGACAGTGCGCAACGAGGACGTTGCGCAATTTAAGAGGGGGTGATTGTAACACCCCAAATTTCAGAGGCTTAAAAGGGTTGAGAACGCTACTCATATCAACAAGACGCGCCTTTTTTTTTTGGAATTCACCTAAAAGAACTTCAGAGTTAAGCGTGCTTGCAGCAATTCTAGGATGGGTGACCCACTGGGAAATTCCAAGTGCGCGTACAAGTGAGGACAAAGTGCGCGGATTAGAACACGTGTTGGTCTGTGGGGCCAGCATATCACCCGGAGAGCGCCCAGGAGTAACCGCCGGCCCAACGGGCCGGATCGTTACACTTTACTTTAATGAATAACTAGTAATAACCCGTCGAGTTTATACGAGAAATAGTAGTTTCACAAATTATTAAATGGAAGTAAACTAAATGAAAATCGATATTTATTTTTTATTGATAGATAAATTTGTAGAATAGTTCCATCAATGTGATCATTATATATTCTAAATTATTGTGAAATAGTCAAGTCGGACATATTTTCATGGTCTAAACTTGCAGATATAAACCCGTCAAATACGGTTAATATTCTAAATTCTTGCAAAATAAATCCGTCGAACACAATTAGTCAATTAGTGTTTTAAAATAGACCCGTCGAACACATTCGTTGTTATAAAGTATCGCGGAACAGACCCGCTGAATACATACATTGGAATAGACCCGCCGAACACATTCATTGTTCTAAAATATCGTGGAACAGACCCGCTGAATACATACATTGGAATAGACCCGTCGAAATTCGAAGGAAAAATAGTAAATTCACAAATAATTTAATGAAAGTCAATTACAAGAAAAACCAATGATCTTTCTATTTCTTTTCATTAATATAGGATTTACGAAATAGTCCCATAAAATGTGATCATTATATAATTAAAAAAAAAAGTGATCATTATATATTCTAAATTATTGGAGAAAAATTCATCGAACACAGTTTGGGTTCAATGCAAAATAGACTCATAGAACATTAACTGTTCTGAACTATTATCGAATAGACCTGTTGAAAACATGTAGTCTTCTAAAGTATTTAGGGAATAGGCCCTTTACAGATTTTAATTATTGCAAAATAGAGCTGTCATACACAGTTAATGATCTAAACTATTAGTATCAAATAGATATACCAGTTAATGATCTAAACTATTAGTATCAAATAGATATACCCGTGAGACATGGTTAGTTTTCTAAAGTATAGAATGCACCCGTCAAACATAGTTAGTGTTCTAAATATTGCATAATAGACCTATCTTGAACAATAACTGTTTATGAACTATTGTGTAATTGACCCTTAACAAACATATAGTCTCTTAAAGTATTTGCGGAATAGACCCGTGAAAAAACACAAGTTAATGTTCTCAACTATTGCGAAATAGACATGTCGAATACATTTAATGATCTAAACTGTTGTGGAATAGATCTGCCATACATGGTTAGTTTTCTAAAGTATATCGGAATGCACCCGCTGAACACTAACTGTTTCTGAACTATCGTGCAGTTGACCCGTGAAAAATAGATAGTCTCTTAAACTATTTGTGGAATAGACCCGTGAAAAAACACCAATTAATGTTCCGAACTATTGCGAAATAGACCCGTCGGACACATTTAAAGAACTAAATTATTGTGGAGCATATTTGTAGGACACGGTTAGTATTCTTAAGTATATCGGAATGCACCCGTCGAATATAGTTAGTATTCTAATGTTTAAAATATACCCATAGAATACCAATTGTGCTAAACTACTATAAAATAGACCCGTCTATAATAGGTAGTCTTGTATAGTATTTTTGGAATATATCCATCGGAAATCAAAGTGAGCTTTCTAAACAATAGTAGCTAATTAAGATCCGACAACACAGTTAATGGTCTAAACTATTGTGAAATAAACTCGTCGGACATAGTTAATGATCTAATATTTTACTAAATAAACCCGTCGGACACAGTTTGTTATGTTTTTTAAAGTATAGAGGAATGCATCAGTGAAATATATATAGTTAGTATTCTAAATATTACAGAATAGACCCTTCTAACATAAATTTTTTCAGAAATATTTTGTAATAGACACGTCGAAATCATGTAGTCTGTTAAAGTATTCGCGAAATAGACTCGTAAAAAATAGTTAATGTTCTAAACTATTGCTGAATAGATCCGTCGAACACATTTAATGTTCTAAACTGTTATGGAATAAATCCGTCGAACGCGTTTAGTATTCTAAACCATAGCAGAATGCACCCGTCGAACATAGTTAGTATCCTAAACTATTGTGTAATAGACCGGTGGAACACTAACTGTTTTGAACTACAGTGTAATAGACTCGTGGAGAACATGTAGTTTACTTAAGTATTTCGGAATGGACACATCGATAAAACACTTAGTACTAACGTAGAAATTACTACAGTACGTGTTCTACACTATTGCAAAACTGACCTGTCGAACATAGTTAATGATAATCTAAACTATTGTGCAATAAACCCGTTAGACACAGGTGGAATTGAACCAAGATGTTAGAGAATGTTGACACGTGAATACAAATAGCTAGATTATCGACAAATGTGAATTGGATAAATAAGTAAAAAGTAAATGACACTTGAATTAGATAAATGAGTATTGGCACAAGGAGGCTTTAAATATTACTTCACTATTTCCAATATAGTTACTTTTTTTAATAGCAAAACTAACTAACTTTTATCATATTTTTGTATGACAATTTTGAATAATTTTCCATATCATGAATGTTTATGCTATAATAAAATTTTAATTTTTTATGAAATATAATAAACATTGTAAAATTATATAGTGGTTGCATAAATTCGTGATTATTCTTTTAAATATACTTTAACCATTTTTTTTCATAATTATGATGATATATTAATTTTTTAAAATAGTAGACTTATATCCATGATATTATTTAAATATTATTTAATTATTAATTTTGTTCAAATATTAATTAATTAAAATATGTGAAAGGGTGAATATATGAGTAAGAACATAAAAGTCATATATTGTGGACATGTGACAAGTGTGGAACATTGGACCAATAAGATTAAAAGAATGTGCCAAGTGGCAAAAATTTAACATGAATTAAGGAGAGACTTAGAAATAATTATTATTAAATGAATATATAGATAGTAGTATCATCTATGCATTTGCCTGAAAAGTTAGGAGAAAAAGATTGGTCCATCCCATTAATTCGCTGCATAAATGTTGGAACCAAACTATTACTACCATTAACCGAACGTACCCTCCCTTATTTCATATTCCTAACTTTATTTTCACATCTCAACTTTTTTTTTATCTATCTACTATCTATCCATCCTTCGTCATCTATCACCACATAGCCTAACTCTTATGCAATTATCAAACGCTAAATAACCTTTGCAATCAACCCCTCCTTGTTTAACTCCCAATCACAATGACCCGACTTCAATCGTTGTTCTTATGTGAAGTTTACCTCCGGTTCGTCCAAAGCCATGTTCAAAAGGGGTGAATCCTATTGTAGAGCAAGAGAGCAACAAGAAGAGATGGTATTTTTGTACAAGAAGTCTTGTGGTTGAATTGGGTTACTTCAAGTCTATTATGTTTCAATTCAGTTCAGATCTTTTAGACGAGGAGAACTTGACCTCATTGGCAAAATGAACAACGATGGGTCATAATAGGCCTAGTACTTAATAATTGGCTTATTTAACTGCTTAACTAAAGTTATTCAGTTATGTTAATGTTTTAAGTAATGAATTATCGGTAAGTTAATGGGTTGTAATGTGATTTGATGGTAAGGAGTTTGAGTTATACTCGGCCAAAGTGTAGAGTTTGAGAATCAACATTAACGGTTTAATTTCTTCGAATTGAGTTGTCATCATTTGAATGATTTGTTGATGGTTATTTTATTAATCGCATGGATCATCGACTACGTAAGTATTGTGTGAATTAAAGAATGAAAATATGAGAAAAAGGAAGGGTATGAATAGCAATTTATCAAAAGAGAATAATGAATAATGTGGCCACCACACCTTGCCCAACTCCTCCATATGCATTGCATTATGCAACAGATGACCAATGACCAGGAGCAGTGATATCCATTCCTTAAAGTTTTCAACTAAAAAAAAGTTGAGAAAATTCTTGTCAATGTTGGACAATATGCACAGTACTAGTAGTACTATTAATTAATCAATGAGATAGTAGAGCACAAACGTTCGTTCACGTTGTGTGTTTGTAATGAATGAATAATACTATAATAGTACGTCCTGATCAGCATCACAATTCACAAATGACAATAATAATAGGATAGGACCACCACACCACCTCATAAGTTGGGTTGATGCTGCTGCTACTAGTAGTAGTACCAAATAAAGGGGCCACAAGCATGGCGGAATGATGAATTATGGTTAGGGGGACGAAATTACGTATACATCATTTTTGTAAAAGTTCCGGGGGACAAAAGTTGATGAATAGTAGAAATTCCCTTTAAAAAGTTTTAAAAAGTCGAATATTCTTCCCGGGGGTTCGGTCCCTGGCCACAAGTAATTTTTCAATAAAAAGTTGGATTCATTTCTTTACGGGAAAAAGTTGACCAAATCTCCCACCATCTCTTTTTTTCTACTTAGAAAAAAGAAATATTAATCGATATAGATATAATTGAATTGGAGTTATAAGATTTGTATATATAATCACATTTGAAGTTAATAAGGTGATATATAAGGAGTATGGTAGTTGAATTTGGAGTTTCAAACTAAAACGAAATAACAAGATATACATATGTTATTAAATTAATCACTCATTAATTTACATTTTTCTTTTTTTTTTCACTTCATTAATTTCTTTATTTCTTATTAATATGTATAATGTCATAATGATACTAATACACATAATATAGTAGTATTTATTAAAATTCGTGAGAAAATTATAAACATAATCTATAATCTATTTATTGGGACATAGCTAGTACACTTGGACTAGCATATCATCATATTCATAAACAGACTCTCACTCATCAATTAGTGTAATGTACTAGTGTGTGACATGTTTCTTGCCAGCAAAAGGAGAAGGTATCTTTTCTTTTTGCAAAATAAGTTTAATTTTTATTTAATTAATTATTTATTTCCTATCAATAATATGAGTAGGAAGGAGTAATTAAAAGAAAGAAGAAGGCAGGGCATTGTCTACATTATATACTACTACTACCACCACTATCAACACAACATAATATATATCCCATTAGGTAGAGATTATTGTGGAAACATGCACGCCAATTCCACACAACTTTTTAGATGATCCTACTTAATTACAATCTGCTTTTTTGTGTCCCATAATTATAAGCTGGTTAACCTAATTAACTTTCTTAATTCCCTTCAATATTAACACAACTATACAATTATAGTGATTGGTCACATGTGGTCAAATGATAAAAATAGCACGTGAGAGAGAGAGACTGAGAGTCGGAAATTCGAATTATGCCGGATACATTGTGCTTAATTGGAGATAGGCTGCGCGTTTAGAAAGTAAAAATATTGTAAAACGAAATAGAGAGATGAAAGATATAAACCATTGATTAGTTCCTCTAAAAAGAATTTACATTCATTCTACGACTCTTAACCAAAAAATGTACAATAAAACCTATAGTCCATCTAATATATATTTTTAATGCTCATCCTATAGCTAGGCCTAGACTGCTCGTTGTACCACACCTGTACCATGTGATCACGACGACATATTAACGTGCAATGTGGCATTCATACTCGCGTTACACACCGGGCACGATTGCAACAAGTGAGAGCCGCTACCGCAAACATTGCAAAGGCAGAGATGCCTACACGGGAGGAGCAACACACACGACTCGCGCTCACCGCAACTCTTGCACCGGTTATCTCGTTCCTCCTTAGAATCAATTGCTGCCTCGCCTTCTACACCATGATCGCTGCTGCCACAACACGACTCGGCCTCCTCTTCCACCCGGTCCTCGGGTGCGCCTACGTGGGCCAGTACCTGCTCGAGATTGGACCGGAGTGAGTTGGCAGTGGCCTCGTTGGACTGGGCCAGGTCACGCCAGAGTTGGTTCTCGAGGAACAGGCTTTTGACACGTTCTTGGAGGGCTAGGTTTAGCTTGCTCATTCGTTGGATTTGTTCCTCCTTTTCTTTTAATTTAATCATCACATTTTCTCCTATAGCTGCGGCGAGTATTCTTTCTTGTTGCTTTTGCCTCTCTACTAGCTCCAATCTTATTTTCTTCGTCTGTATTCATCACAAGAACAAATGTTTATTAGGAAACCATACAAAATTAATTTACATACGTATATCCAAAAAAAATAAATCCTAAAGAGGAAATTTTGAAAAACTATGGATATATAAAACTGATAATTCCATATCTCGACACAATAATCCCTACACGTTTAATAAATCTTTTCACACTTATAGCGGATTTTTTTTTGAAAGCGTGTAAATCTTTTAACAAAGAAAAGTCCATATATCTCATCTACAAAGCTAATTAAGTCACTAAATATATATATATATATATAATTAATTACTACAATTAAGAGAATAAATAGGAAATAAAATAAAAAGGATAACGTACATGTTGAGAAATAATAGCATCGATCTCCAACTGATGCTGCTGAATCTGAGGCAAGAAATCGTCACCAAGAAACGACGGTAACTGCGAAACGACGCAATTGTTGTTGTTCTTTTGCGACACATGGAAGTTATTATTATTTAATGCGACACCGTAAAACTGACTAATAGACGACTGTTCTCTAGAGCGTTTCCTTGATTCCGACGGGATATTGTACGTGAGGCCGCTGTCGGTGTTGACGGAGGTTTTGGCCTCGTACACGGCGGCGTAGTTTAAAGGCAATGTTGGCATCAACGTTGGGTAACTCATTGGTTGTCCGTTCACGTACAAAGTGTCGCCTTTTCCTTGATGGCTAAGTGTCGCGAAGTTCCTGCAATTCATATATCATTACAAATTTAGTCTATTTGCCTAAAGAATAGTAGAATAGGGTGGTTCATTATATATTGAAACGTCTCGATTTTTATTTTTTTTAATGAAGAAATCAGAGTGAAATAAACATGGAATTGGAAAACTGTCTTATAAGTGCATAAGTAGTGCATTTCGGTATTTGGGAGATTTGATAAGACAATAATAGATGAAGAAAGAATAAAATAAAATACCTGGTGTCTTGGATGAGTTGAGGAGTGAAGAGATTGAGATGTTTAGAAGCTTGTTGAACAGCCATGGTGGATTTGTTGGTTTGGTTTTGGAGCTAGCTAGGTTTGGTTATTATAGATTTTAGAAGAGAAAGTGAGGAGGAATATAAGGAGGAGGTTAGTTATAAAGGATTTGTTGAATTGAAGGAAGAAAGAAAAGCAAAGAGCATGCTACGCAGATAGATAGATAGATAGATAGAGAGAGAGAGAGAGATATAAGGGGTGTCCTAGTTTAGAGGTAATTGATGGAGATTAATTTTAAGGTATTTATATTCAACGCCCCTTGGCTAGCTTCTGGATATACAGTACACAACAACAAGATAGATAGAGAGAGAATCTCTCTCTTTTCTCTAACAACAATATTAGAATAATCCAAATTTTTTAGAAAGTCAATAAATTCTAGATCAAGCCTCTCAAGAGTCAAGACAAGACCGATAATAAATATAATTTGCATCGACTTTCGGAATATATATATATATATATATATATATATATATATATATATATATATATATATATATATATATATATATATATATATATATATATATTTTACTTCATTATTTTTATTGTTAAAGGATATTGTAACGCACAATAAATCAATACTGTAATGTGTATCTTTTTTCTGCGAAAATCAATTAAATAGCAACACAAAAGTAATCGTGTCCGATACATGGTAATTTATAGGGTTTTTTTTTAGAACACTCTTATGGAGTACTATTTTTTTTAGGATTATTTGGTACAACCATAAACCATAAAGAGTGATGTATCTAAATTTAAACCAAGTTTGTGACCGATGGGAGTAAAAATTGGGTGGGGGATTTATGAAATTCCCGAGATGCTGAATGAAGCAAAAAAATTAATGGCATCAATCCAAAAATCTTCTGACCATTAATTGTTTGTTTGTTTGTTTCTTTCATGCCCATTTATTTATTTATTTCCTCAACTCCCCTTGCCATCATCAACAATATTGAATGGACGGATCACGGACCCTCCCTATTTACTCTTTCGGTCACTTAATCTTCTTTTTTATTTATTTATTAATAAAACGTAAAAGGAAATTACATTTATTTATTTGTTTCAGGTTTGGGTAAACGGCCATAGGGAGGAGACATGCATGGGACCCTCAGACACCACGTGCGAGTCGGAGACTATTCAATACACCAGAACTGAACGCTTTATCTACGGCATCATCTGATGTTATTCCATTTATGAAATTATGGGCGAGTTTGAATCCAGTTCGAATTATAAAACAAAAAAAAAAAAAAAAAGTTACAAATAATTAAAAAAGACGTTCAAGCTAAAAAGGAAGAGAAAAAAAAGAGTATTACGAGTTTTAAAAATCTTGAAATAATCAATAATGAGTCGGACATAAATAAACTTTGTAATTCAGTTGAAATAGAGTATGTATGTGTGTGACGTGTGTCATGTCCCCGTGCCCGCAGTGCCCCGATTGAGTATCAAAGAGAGGAACTATTGGTTTTTAAATCGAGTTTGAAATATGATCGAGTTTGGCTCGAACAATTTAACCAGCAAAGCTGTTCGTAAGGAATAACATCCTCTTTTTTTTATGAGGTAGTTCGAATAACATCCTTGTTAACATAGCAATGGATGATCAATTAATATATCATTCTATTTCGTCACTCTTCATTAAACATAAAGCTAAATTGGTACATACCATAATACGGATACAGACACAAACACGGGACAAAAACATTTCAGATAAAATAGGACACGACACGGGTGGGGCACATATATACATTTTTATACCTTTTATATGTACTAGTTTACAACCCGTCGATTTTTCGACGGGTATCACATATAGTAGTACGTAAGGATTATATTTGACAAAAAAAATATAATATAACGTCCAAAAAATAATAAGTATAGTACTTTAGTAATAATTATTTGTGAATTAATTTTATGACATCAACCTATATATAAAACATGAATATAAAATTGAAAAGGATCGATGACATATTATTTTCTTACACATATATGACTACCACATACAAATTCATTATGTTTGCGCATCATGTAGATTCCAAAGTTCATATGATAACATGTAAATCAGTTAAACGGAGTTAAAATTGCAATTTAGTGGAACATGCCTAAACTCATAGGGCATATATAAGTCATTCGCTCCCGGGGGCATAGAGCGCAACATTCTCAAACTCAGAAGGCATAGATCATAAACTTGCTGCCCCGTGGGGTAACCAACACATTATCAAACTCAGAAGGCATAGATCACAAATTCTCTCCCTTTGCAACGCCCAATGAACTTAAAGTCATAATAAAGCATAGATAAAAAAAATCGGTGCCCATGGAATACCCGTGTACGAGGCTCAAATTCAAAATGCATAGATCATATATTTGCTCTCCATAAGGTATTTGGTGCACATGGTCCCCATGGAATTTGAATTGTGACCGAGGTGATAGATTTCTTATCATGAGAATCTAATATGGTACAATGCATGATCATATATTAAAATTTCACTCAAACTCAAAATGCACACACCATAATGTACAAAATTGTTCCACGTGGAATTTGCGTTAGAAACCAAGATGATAGGTTGAGTGATTGAACTTGTAGTCCCCGTAGGATTTCAAATTGCAAATTCACTTTGTGCAAGATTTGAATTAGTACCTGGCGTGATTTTTTATTTTTTTATTTTCTAATGATCATCATAATAATCTCATATGGATTAATATCCATAACACCAAATATCCACCTTGAGATATAAGTATTTCAAATGCATCTCCATCTGCATTTTATGTTCTTTTTCAATGAAGATGTCTGAGACCAATGGATATATAATACTTTAACGGACGTGAGGCCGACCGGTTTTGTGCCAAGTATGAGTAAATAAATTGACCTCTACCCCTTCCGTTATAGATCGAGACAAATTCAGGCTGGCCCGCATATATGATTAGGTTAGTAACTTACACCATGTGGTAAAAGAAAATGATCAAACTGGTGAGGTGTCGAGGTAAGAAGTGTAAACTGATCAAGGAAAATAATGATTCTCAAAGCCATATGCCTCAAGTACACTATCATCTTCCAGCAGGCGAATAAAGGAGCGTTATTGTTGAATAGTTTGGCGCCTGCATGGTGATAATATGTCCATGGTCGACAATTATGAATCTTGATCTATCCATTCATCAAAAACTTCCTCATTTCTGCAGCTACCTTTGAGTCAGCCGTGATTACATGCGTAAAGCAAATCAATAGAAGAAACTTTCTCATCTACCGAAGTCGAGTTGGTGACTAAGAGCTCGGATATTTTAAATCTTAACCTCTTCAAAATTCAAACCCATGTACCGTGGGAAGGAGTCAGGGGTGCGCATTGTGGGGTGTGCGCCTCCCCTAAAATTTAACGAAGAAAAATGTTTTAGTTAATATTTTTTATTTTTTCCCCCGAACCTCCGAACTACACCTATATATGTAATCCCCCCCTCCAAACTTCAAATCCTGGTCCGCCCCTGCATGCACCTTAGAGAAAATCACATATTAAATAAAATGAAAAAAAAAAGGGTGAATATTGATTGTTAGGCGAACGACAATGGTGTTACCTCGCATATTCTCATACAAATTAACCTACTTCCTATCTTCAAAATCTTTTCGTGAAATGTCCGGAAGGAGGTACGGAGTAAAACAAAATAAAATCACATTAAAAAAAACAAAAGAAGACTGAAATTCTGAAGAAAAATAAATCACAATGATAAAACAAACACCCGGTGAGCATAAAGATATTTTTTCCGTCAGAGGCTAAATATGAATATATATTACAGGACTTATAAAGAACTGATAACTGTAGTACTATATGACAATCGAGATTACACTTCCTAGAAGATAGGTTTAAAGCTAAATTTGAATACATTAATACGGGGTTTAGCATACCTGACAATTTTAAAGCTACACCGATTGAGAGTGGAAGTATTGAGCATTTGCGTTCTATTTCTTTTCCTCCGCCCTTCTGAATAATATGAAGCCATCAGTTTGTTTTGTTTGTTCGAGAACAAAGAAGCTTGAAATACAATGAGAGAATTAATTTTCCTTCATTAAATTAAAAGTTGTGCCACTTAATTATGGTAAGATTAAAAAATGCAAGTGGAAGTCAATATACGGTCAAATTCAATATTAATATTAGGCTTGGATTAGCATTAAATAATTTAAAAAAACTGAGAAATTGACACATAGGAATGGAGTGGTTTGGAATTAGACTTGGATGGAATACTTAATTCTCATTGGTGATTGAATAAACACATAGGAATGGAGGACTCTCCTTTATAGAATAATATACTCCCTCCCATTTTAAAAGATTGACGTTTTGAAAAATTTACATAGTTTAAGAAAAGTTAATTACAGTCATGATTACATCAGTTAGTAGTAGTTAATGGCATTGAAAATCTAAAACTAAGATTAATTGTATGCCAAATAGTATTACTCACCCAATGAGATATGAATATAGTATACCTAAGTGTATAGTCCCCATACAATAATCAATAAAATATATAGACTACTTTTCCAAAATTTTAGAAACGAAAATTACTTTGCAAATGGAAAAATTATCAGAACCTCAATTATAAATAATTGGAGGGAGTAGAAGACTAAAAATATAAAAGTTTTGAATGAATACATATAATTAAACCAACATTAAATAATAACACATGAATAACAAAACTATGTCAAGTACTCCTATTCATAACAAAACCCATATTAAATATTCATAAATAAAGTCAGTGTAATCAAGGAAATCAAAGAGCTCAAATAACTATGTATCAAATGTCCTAGTTCTAAATTGAAGTGAGGTTAAAAAAATAATAGTTAAATGGAAAAAGAATGTAATATTTTATGCAAGTCGAAATTTTATGTATTTCAGAGTAAAGTTTCCTTGGTTCATGTCCGAAAATAATGTTTTTAGTTTGATCTTATAACACGCCATATGACGTACGTGTTCAAAATGTATATACGCATCTACGCGTTTTATACACATTCGTCACGGACATAGAGAGTCATTTGAGTCATTTGAAATGTAGGTGCATTCTAAATTTTTAATATTGTTACATGTAATTTATTTTTTTTAAACTTTTTTTTACAGTCATAGGAACCCGATGCCATTGTCCTTGATGGGCCCTGTGGAAAAGGTAATATAAGGGACCCATGTTGTGTTCTGTTTGATCTGACGTAAGTAATTTTGTAAGCTTGTCCCCAATCGTAACCTTAACTGGTCCGTCAGGGCACGTACAACATTGCTAGCTACCCTACCTAGCTAGTCCTATTAGGTATCGATTGGTTTTACAAAAATACATGTAAAAGTTCCAAAGTTGGCGTTGACCGGCCCCAGTCCATGCGATTGGTCTTGTTTTGCCGACATGTATTGCCATATCTGGGCTGTCCGTTTTTTTTTATTACCGAAATGTGATTGAATGCATGCGGCGGATGTATTTTGAATCCACGCCTACCCCCTGCAACGCTTCACACCTCCAATCTGTAATTCCAGCCAATGTTTTCGATGACCAAATTAACCCTCTATAGTGAAATTTTGTTACAAATTTGCCATGCAGTACGCTAGATCTATGGTAAGGCGACATATATACACCTCCCCATGTTTCTGCCGGTTGCTGGGGAAGAACAGGGGATCGGTAAGGCTCCGTGAAAAAACCATTCTCCTCCGCCGCATTCCGTATAACAAATCCAACTCCGCCACCGAATCACTCCGCAGCCACCTATTCTCCTCCCAATTTGTACAATTGATTACTCTCGATTTTTCATTCACTGTAATAGGTTTTTGCGTTTTTATTTTTCATTATTAACGGTAGTATCTGATTATCTGCTTTTGTTTGTGTTGATAGAATGGTGGATCCTATACGGTGGTGGATCACACCTACGATGCGGTGGTGTTGGGCACTGGTGGCGTTGGACTGAGGGCGGCGATCGGGTTGTCGAAGCACAAATTTAATATTGCTTGCATTACCAAACTTTTCCCTACTCGTTCTCACACAGTTGCATGTATGTATGGACTTGTTTATCGTGAGCTCAATCATATAATTTTTAGTATTAGTTCGGTTTGTGTTTTGGATTCAACAATTCCTGTTTTGGATTTTTGTGATGTTTTTGGCTACTAGGTTTGTATATTACTATTTAATTGGCCTTGTTTGTGTTAATCTCTTGCCTCTCTTTTAGTTCATCCAGTTAAATTCACCTTTCTACTTTGTTGCTAGCACTTATATTATTCAATAACTAATGAATCTCCAGATTCTACTACTGGAAAGAAGTTGTTATGATCCTTAATTGTGCCAGTTGACACTGTGCTCTTTGGTTTCATGTCTAACAAAAATGATCCTACAAGTGAGCTATACGCTTAATAGTGTGTTTCCCTTTGTATGCTTAATGCAAGGTGGTATAAATGTTGATAACATTTTGGCATGGCCAAAGAGATTGAGGTGCAGGATAGAGAGCACCAACTTGATGATAAATATGAAGCTTCAGTTGCTAGGGGGCAGCAGATTCTTGACAGGGAACATGAGTTGGATAACAAGGGTAAGTCACTAGTGGCTATGAGTATTGGAGTTGTCTGCCAAGACTAACATCATTGAAAAGAAGCAGAAAACACTTGATCATATGGAGAAAAGGACTATTGAGAGGGAGATGGATCTTTGAAAAACTGCTACCGATATAGAAGATGCTCGAAGGCTCAACCAAACTCAAGAAGCTACAATACGCAGGTTGTTACACCTGATTTGGGTTATTGTAATTGCTCTGTTTGTTGGTTTCGTGCTAAAAAAATTACGGACATCTATGTTATGAAGTAGAATATGAAACTTGTATGCAATAAAGATTGAACATTAGGATGCAATCTCATATGTTTCAACCTTTTCTACTGGCTTCCTCTGTTTCATTAAATCGTGTGTATAAATTTTTAGAAAATGCTACACATTTGTACTACGTTTCTGATGAATTGGTGGAAACGTGTTTCCACTTAACTCTTACTGTGTAGTATTAGCATATCAGGGGTAGTCCAATAATTTCACAGTATTGGGCTCCAAAATACACATCATGGGCTGTACTAACCTTAAAAAACCAAACACATGTTTGGGTATAAATGCATGGTGTAGAGATTCTGAAAAAAAAAAAAAAAAAAAACACACACATTTTTGTACCAATTTTTGTGGTCAAACCCCCCTCAAATCACATGTATATAATCCTGGGCAGCTCAACATGTAATTCTAGAGCTTTGACTGTATTTCTCCATGCAGCAAAATCAATCGGTGCCTTAATTTCGCCTTCACTCTACTTAAATAAACAAACAAGTATTTTGAGCTCAAATGGAATATTTAAAAAAAAAATTAACAAAACAAACAAACCCACAGTTAAATCAGTCGGAGTTTTGATGAATTTTAGTCGAAGTGGGCAACTTTTCGATTGTGAAGATATGTTTTGGCTTATCAACAATAATGTTGCTTTTAAATTTAGCAATCGAGAAGAAGGAAGAAAATGGCGTTTAAGTGGTCATATGTCACGCTGCTAGTCATCACCAGGTTAACAATATTGAGGTCCCATGCCAAACTTTTAGAGTGTCCCGACTAATATATTGTTAATAACATTCTAAATCTTTAACTTAATTATTGTGGTTCCAATAAGTTAGTGTTTATAAGTCTTACACTGTACACTTGAGTACACTGATTATCAAAATCAATTCTACCAACTAATTAGTCCTATATTCTAGCTAAAATCTCATAAATTCAATAATAATACCATTATAGATCATTCTCACATCTTTGACCTAATTATTGCAATTTCTATAAATTTGTCATTTACAATGTAAATATCTCACACCATATATATACAATGGTATTTCTTCCATTAATTAAGTCAGAGACGTCTTACCTTATCAAGACTTCTACGAACCAATGAAATATATGATGCCGCCAATCACGGAAAATATAATATTTATGAGGCATATGTCAAAACTTCAAAATATATACCATAGAAAAGAAAAAGAAATGATATAGTGTCAATTTCGTGCAAATTTCAAATTCAATAGTAGAACTCTTTTGTAAATTTCGAGGCCACAAGAGTCCCTAGACGGTTGAACATAATGCATGGGCTTTCATCACACACTTCTGTTGTATCGAAGTTGATCGAAAGCAACAAAATGTTGTCTTTTATTTAAAGTTAAACATTGCCCAATATTTTGAAGATAATGTGGTTCCATAATCAGCAGATGAATAGCCTCAAAATCATGCCTGCCAAATTATTCAAATCAATCACTACTAGTAGTACTAGTTCCAAACACAATTTTCAATTTAGTGACGTGTGGGCTTAATTTCTTGACCAAATGCATGCACATAATTTATAATCCTTAGACTGGTACTTCAAATTAGAATAATTACAAGTAGGTACAAGTATCAGATATGCAGATTGTTAGTACTTTATTACTTTGTGTTTGCCTTGACTTTAGCCCTCCTAATTTACTAATTAAAGATCAGTGAGAAAATAAAAGGTCTTGCAGCAGCTTTGATCATGTTCATACGTCTGGTAATAAAATGGTTCGATTGATAGTAGTTAATTCATTGGTGGGCGGTGGTAAATCCATATATATGTGTGTTGAAGTGTTTAAGCGCGCATGATCGATCGGTGAGGCAGTAGTAAGAAACAATGCAAATGCTGCAACACTAAACACATAAAAGCCCTGCACCCGTAGCCTGGAGAGTAGTAAACTCCTTACTGCATGCTTCATTCAGGTCGTTGAATCATACTCCTTGAAGACAGTCATACCCACGGGTAAAAGATCGGGTATCGGTTCGGCCGACGGTGAGTAAGTTATGCGAACCGTAGTTGAAGAAAGGAGATTCAACATTTCGGATTTTGATAGGGGATTTGACGTGAATTGTGAAATGAATGTATTGAAGATTAAAATTAAAACAACTAAGTAAAACCGAACTGTGAATTGAATGTATTGAAGATTTAAAGGCTGCTTAAGTCTAACTTAGAGTTATATGTTTTGTCTAAGTTTCTCAAAAGCTTGGAAATATGACAATTAAGCCTAAAAATATAGTAACACTTATTTGACAAAACCGTACACCTTTTTGTTTGGAAACGACAAATTGGAGATCGAATTTTACACCTCTTATTTACTATATGAACTTCCTTCCACTGGATCACCTTAGAAAACCACACAACTTAGTTAATACCCGATTATATTTTTTTCAAATAAACTAAACATGAACTTGTAGTCAAATGTATTTGTATTTGTAGTACTAATTAGTTTAAGAGCACCGGATTTATACTTGGGCTAGTGATATAGTCAGAGTTAAAATTACTAATGTCAGAGCAATTTACCTTTCATAAACACTAATCATTTTTAAAATTGCACAAATTGCTCTGACATTAGTAATTTTAGCTCTAACTATATCACTAGCCATATACTTGAACTAATCCAAAGTAGTAAGGGAATAATTACAAGCTAAGTGTAATGATGGTTGTCCACTGGGACAGCAAAATGAACCACAATTAATTAATTAACTGGATTAATTAATCAACTAATACTACTAGTAGCAGTAGCATATATACTATATATACTACAGGGGCAAAGTCAGGAAAGAAGTCTAGAGGGGGCAAAAATAATTGACACTATATTTAGCAAAATTATAATTTATTTTATATATTGATAAATACTTACAAATTCAATCACAATTTCTTTCGACGAGAATGTTGCAAAATAGTCTAGTTCCGGTGAGCTCTGCAAGCTCAGGTACCGGAATTTTTTTCGGTACTAGAGCTTTAGAGAATAATTAAGAAGACTTTTTTTTAATTATCTTGATTATTTTTTAATTTATTTTATCATTTTGTTTAGGTTATTTTTTATACTTATTTAATTTTAAGGATTGTTTGGCAACCCAAAAATCAGAGCTTTTATCAAAATTGTTAAGCGAGATTTGAGAAGAAAAGTGTTTTAGGTTTCATCATGGTGTGTAACGAAAGGTGTGTAACGAAATAGAGTGAGTGATTGATTTGGTAAGGAGTATTTGTGCTTTATTGTATTTATTTGCATAATGAGTTTTAAGTTTTGCTTTCATGTTTATTATTCCATTTTGTTTTACAAAGGACTAGTGTAGATTTAAATTGTATTTCAGAATACCGGGGGAAAACAAAATGTGAGGTGGGTCAAAATTGAAAAACTTTTATATAGAACTAAATAAAAAAAAGTTGAGTGGACCCGCTCAACATATGCTGGCTTCGCCATGTATACTACTGATACTGTATAAGCTGAATTATTGATGTTTGATACTATTTCATGTAATTATGTAATATTAGCCAAGGTCAGTGACACTAGAAAAGAAGAATAATAATTATATAAATAAATAAATATATCTGGATCGATCAATCTAAGTTTTGATCTGTGGTTTTGCCTGCCCAAAGATTAATTATTAAGTACTTCTAGGATTTTAATTAAATAAATTAAGGTGGAAAGTGTCCTATCGACAACATTGCAGGTACTACTCTTTCTTGTTCTACTTTTTTTCACAGTTTTTAGTACAAAAATATACTTACTACTCCACACACACCCCACTAATTTTTAAAATTAATAATTTCACAATCAATTTTCATTTAATACCACATAAATAGAGGCTAAATAAATTAAATCGACTCATATGATACAAAATATACTTGATAATTTTTCATCTTTATTACTTTCTTTATTTCATGTATATTAGTATTTGTTATTTTAAATTTAAAATATTCACAGCGAACACTGTCACATTTACTTGTCAACTACTAGTACTAAATTAATTTAATTAATTAATTAAAGAGATAAGAGAAAAGAGTTGAGAAGTGAATCCAATCAAATCAAACACATACTTTATACTTTATGCGCGCTACCTGACTACCTCTTTAATCAATTAATTATTACAGTAGGTGTGTGATTAGTAATGACAACCTAAAATAGTTTAAGAATTTGGTTCTTCTTGGGATTTTGGGATGTCATATAAGTAGGTCCGCATGGATGACTCAGTAAGTTAAAATATAAAATACTGTATAATATTGGAAATGTATTGGAGTAATATTTTTATTTTTATACAAGTTCAAACTTTATATCACTATAGGATTTTCTGAAATTTCTGACTTTTGTATCAAGTATGGTGGACTTGTTGAGTTTAATTTCGTTTTTATGGTTTGCGGTCTATTATATTAGCATGTAATAGAATCTATCCAATGCAAACTCAAATAGCAACGGTGACGTGACGAATTCCTACGTAATTAATAAAAAAAGGATGTCCCACCGCACAACTTTAGCGAATAATTAGTTCATTCTTTCATCATCAAACCAAATCATTAACATATCACATGTGCGCGCCCCATATTCTTTATTTTAGTTTTAGGTGCTTGCTTTTGATCACTTTTTTGTCTTTTGGAAATTAACTACTAGTACTACTATCATGAATGATTCAAAGTATGTAAATAGAGTATGTTTCAACACATACCCATTAATTTTCTTTCTCTTTTTGCCGCTTCTAAAAAAAATGAATTTTCTTTCTTTCTCTTTTAAATTTGGAGATTTTATTATTTCGATTTTCATATTATCATAGTAATTCATAATACAACAAAAAAAATCTTCCAAGTTCAATTTGCTGATTAACCAATGGATCGTTGGTGTAATATTTAGCCACCCTTTACTTATGATTGTTGATTGAGCCCAAAATTATTATACGAGCAAAAGAAAAGGAAAAGGGAATATTATTAATGAATGCATGTTCCATCCATGCATATTGGTTGAAACTTTGAAATGAACAAGAATGAAGTGTCCACGTTCACTCATGAACATTTCGTATGACCATACAGCTAAAAATGGAGTATTTATTTATTAAAAAAATAAAGACAATTCTCCACTGGAAATATTATAATTACAAGTACTATTATTAAATTGAATTAGATAGATAGATGTTGGACAATGACCGAAAAGATGTAAAATGAAAGGGTCACGAATGGGGAGAAGAAGAAGAAAGTATATGAGGCGTCTTCTAACAAAGCTTGATTCTAACATAATAGTGCTTGGTTGATTCTCAATCTTTCTTTATGTAGATACTCTGTCAACACCACAACCATTATTATACTTCTACTAGTTATAATTTAAAAATATTGATGATTTTATCTATTTAGAAATGTTTTTTTCCCCACTTTTATTTATTATAAAAAAAAAGAGACAACAAGGGAAATGGAGCAGTCATATATATCATTGTGCTGGGCGGACTTTGGTAGCTGGACCATGAGCCCAGTGCAACCCATGCCAGCCAGACAACTGACAACCCACTTGTGGCCCAAACGTATTTATTTCTAACATAACCCAACAAGTAAGACTGGCCAGGTCAACAGAAAATTGACATTTAAACCTTCTTTTAGACTTTCATCAATCCCTGCTATTTTAAATTTTCTACGTTCACTTTTAGAATAGTTTTGTTTTAGTCAATCAAAATCAAAATATTTTTAATGAAGAATCTAAAAGAATGGAGGAGTGGAAAATTTTGGAAAATCCAACGAGTGATCGAGGAAGGGGGACCCTATTCGATTTTGGATTGTCTTAGATTACCTTACGGCACAAACAAAAGGGCAAAGCTAGTATATATTTGAGTAATTAATTACATTAATACTTAATAGAACTTTTGCAAATTAAAACGTCAGTGAGATCGATCGTTAACCATAAATTAGCAACTTATTTGGTCCAATCTCTGTAGCTAGAATGTCATTGCTAAAAGGGTTGACATGCTAAATTAAAAATATTAGGAGTAATACTCTTTCCATGAGTGCCGAAATTAATGCGTTTCGTCATGCTCTCATGTTGAAGTTGAACAAGAATGGTACTAGCTTGGAATGACAATATCAACTGGGAATTGACCAAATTTATTCTGGCTATCTAGAATAATATATTATTTTGGTCAATTTGTTAATCTATATAAGCAATTAATTAAACTTAAATTTAAGTTGTACGTCGATCTCGCCACGTAATTCTTCACGTCTGCTTTTTCTTTCTTAGTTTAAAGTTTAGGTAGCTTTTGACATTCAACAAGATTCGAAAGAAACAAATAAACGGCCAATTAGTTTAAATTTCACACTAGCTAGTCAATTTGACAATTAAACAATTAGTTGAATCTTCTACATACATGACATAGAATGAATTTTGGTGGGTTTTAGATGAGAAATGACAATATAGTCATAGTCAAATTATCATCATGACTCGTCATGGGTAGGCCTGGCAATTCTGGCCCAATCCTTGGATTTTGATTCGATCCGGACCGGACCGATTTCATAACTGACGGATTGAAGAAAAGTCCGACCGATTTGGTCCGGACCGGATTGGACTAAATCCGAGGATCAAACGGATCAAAAGTCGATTCGACGAAAAATAAGGTCACTCAGATAAAACAACACAGAGATTTGTTTTTTTCGTTTTCTAAACTACAATCACTCATAAGCAGCCGCTTTCTCTCCATGGATGCCGCCTACAAGCTCGATTCTGGCTCTGCTAACCAGGTCCAATCTCGATTTGATGTGCTTTTATTCTACAAACTCGATTCCATTCCATGGCCGCCGCTGAATTCTGCTTTGATTCAACCACTAGTTTACAAGAAATGGATGAAATTTCATATCGTGTTTTTACTTCTCACCATCCATCTCCGATCTGGTTGGTGTTATCAAGAAAAAAAAAGGCAAGTTAAGAAATTTCATGACTCATGGTATCCAATTTATTGGACCATATTAATGGTTCACCTTTCAATCTTTCGGAACAAGTAGCTAGCCCTTGTTGGAATAAAAATACACGGCGGTACGGGTCTAGCTAGCTTTTCAATTGACACTTTGGATGGAGAAGAATTGCACAAACTTACAAAGGCGTCTATGCATCTTGGACCACTGCTCATGTTTTCGGAACATCTTTAGTGTAAAATTATACGTTTCAGGTCATATACTAACATCTGTGCTGGAAAAAGATAGTCCAACCATGATTTGACTAAAATTTCAACAAACGCGGAGTTTAATATGAGTAAAAACATAATTGAACTTAATTACTTAAAGAAATATTGTGTTTTAAGTCCTGTTAAGTTGTTGGAAAATTTAGGGAGTAAAAAGGGATGTATCGAAGTGTACAAACTGAAAACTGAATAAAACAACAAATCTGCAAGGTCGATATCTACCATACATGCATGCTAGAAAGAATTTGCTTAACTTTTCAATTCCAAAGTACGGCTAGAGTGTTTTAGTGTATGTTTATATATTTTCAGATTCAGGTGACAGTAATTAGACCTAGGGAAACATAGATGATCAAGCGTTGTCATCATCATCATCTTCTATGTTAGGATAATCATCATTATCATCCTCTTCATGATCATTTAGTTCCCAAGAGCCATTCTCATTCTGAACCATACCCTTGTTTTTCTCAATCCACCATGACACTGGGATCATATACTCATCTTTCAGGGCACCACAACTCTTATTAACTAAATGTATGCCCCTCTCAAATGTGCCCTTTCTCCCCAGAATCGACGGTATATAAGCTCCCTCTAAACCATGCCAAGTGTCAATATCTCCAGGCCATTTCAGGAAATCCAATTTTAGGCTATCAACGCGAAGCTCCACTCCAGCATTCACATACGGAATTGGTGGTAAGTCGGGGACAATGTCTGCAACATTTTGGATGTCCAACATGTGAAGATTGTCCAACGAATTAACAATGTTCTTGTAATGACAATCTCCTACTCTTGGACTACCGAATTTAAATGCAGTAACCATACACGGTGCGTCATGATCTGCATGTACGCCGACAGACTTGTTAAGGCCATTTGAAACTATATCAGCTGCATTCATATTCGCTAGGGCTCCGCCTAGGCTGTGACCTGTCACGGTTATGCTCATCTCTTCATTCTTATACTTTTCCACTTGTCTTCTTACTTCAGACATAACCTTCAGTGAGAAAGAGAACAACTAGTAATGAAACGTAAAGAATCTATTGAAACTGACGAAAAGGGAATACACATTATAAACAATCTAAAAAAACAGATGAGTAGTGTTAATTAACATATATAGTGAAATGGACCTGTATCATCTGATCAATTCCGGTACTCATACCTGATCACGAGCACTGGCTTTGCCCACTAGTGAATCGGGATCACGTGAAGTGTAAAGAGAAAAAAATCCTTGGTGAACATGTGCATTGTTACAGCCTTTTCCGAGAATTTCGGTTGCTGGCACAAGTGGCAATTGAATGTTTGTAATCCATTCAACCGGCAAGACCGTTCCTCTCCAAGCAACTAAAATGTCTCTTCTTCCTAGCGCTTTTTTCCCTTGTTTCGTTGCTGCAGCCACATAACCAATCCAATTGGAATTCGTGAGGCACGGATTAGGTGACATTGATCTCAACATGAATGCTTGCGGAAGTATAACGCTAGATGTTGCGTAAATGTACTTGACAACTTTATATTTGTAAGGATTTCCTTTAACTAGTCCTACCCTCTTGAATAAGTTCCGCTTTGAGTACCTGCTGCAGCCAGTATACCTTGATGATAGCTCTACGTTGAAAGTGTCGTAAGTTGCTTGAACCATGGAACCGTAGTGAGCAAGGTATTGTCTTAGATCATCATCTAGAGGATTTAGGAGGTTCTTCCAATTATTGGCGCCACTGAGCTGTCTCCATCTCTGAGATATGTTCGGTATAATTTTCATGATCACTAGCTAGCTAGCTATATATATGATCAGGCCCTGCTGGTATATAGTTTTATGAGCTAGGATATATGAAGATCGAGTTCATGCACCAACTCTTGAAAAGTTTGAAGCGTGATCTATTAGAAATGGTGGTTTATGCAGCTTGGAAATATCTAACATTAATTGTTCCTAACAACAAATCACACCGATGCCATGCTCATGAAGTTAGTTGGGAGAAGAAGAAGTAATCCCATGAATCTTGGATCAAGTTATACACACTAGATCAGTGTGTGTGTGTTTATGAATGCTAAAATTATATGATTATGAAATAGAAAAGTTGAAATTTTACTACTATTTTAGTATTTAGTAAGCGTTTGGTTATGTAGATAACGGGGATAATTTACTGTTGGAGAATACCATTTCTCCATTTGGTTGCCTAAATAACGTAAGAGAAAATAAATTAGCTGCCCGAGATAATTACGATGGGCATCTTCTTATTGGTTGGGACCTGTGAGGTGGCAAGGAAGATAATTATCTCTTCCATTATCTTTCTCCCCGTTTTACTCAGATAACCCATTATCCATGAGGCATGGCGATGTCACGGGCAATGGCCCACCATTTCATAACCATTTTGGACCAGATAATGTTGAAGTTAGATGGACCAAATCGAAATTTTATCTGGTCAAATAGAGAATAGAGAAATACCATTATTTTGGAAAATTCACTATTCATCAGTTTCTCTCATTTTGTATTCTCTCAATTTGATAACTTTTGCCATAGCCCGTAGGATGCTTTTGGTAGCAATACTTATGTATAATTAGTTAAGAGAATATTCCAGCAGGAGCTAGCGATCGAGCATCATCTTGAAATCAGCTCTAAAAAGATATCTGCAAAAACACATATTTTAATTTACTTACTTTTGTTTCGTTTATTAGATGTTAGGGGCGTAATCACTGCGACACCCTCTCATATAGGATGTGGGGTCCACACATGGGGCCCACCATCTCTATTAGAGGGTGTCACGGTGGTTACCCCCTAGCATCTAGAAAAGGCTTTTGTTGAAAATATCAATATCACTTGGGGAACTTACAAACCTGACTGATAAATTAGATAACTTTATTAATTAATTTTTTTTTCAAGATAATGAAAATTAGCTTTTGATTATGACCCTGCAACTACAACTAATTACCTCTACTCTTTGTCTCTTTCTATTTTTTTTTAAACGACAAATATTACAACTTCTACTACATTATACAAATTTTTTAAACCACCTTATTTCTCCATATCTAAACCAACCTTATATCTCCGCCACCGCTGAAGACCGAACCCTACACATCTACTTCACTATCCCAACTCCAGACCCTTATGACTCCAATTTATATTTAGTTTGGTAGCAATATAGAGAAATGAGAAAATGTGAAAAGAAGAATCAAAATTAAGGGTATTGTGAATTTATGATTGCCACTTTAGTCTAGTCTATTCAACGACGTGTACTGTGTACACATGTCACCATCCATCATAGGACAAGATATTAATTTGTGAACATGTACACAAATGTTAAATCATGTCACGTAATGTTTGCCTAATTACATAAATATATATAACTCATGATCATCCCCCTACTCCACGGCATTTAGAAACTCATACATCAATACAACAAGTAGATGCCAAAAATAATAATGTCTCGACTGGACAGATAATAAATACATATTTTTTTTTTATATAATATGTAGATTAAGATTGATTGTGATATTTTAACTCATGGTGTTATATAATTACGTACAATCAAATATTGACCGGCCTTTTCTAATTCTAGACGCTACAATCTTGAAATACTTGTACTAACATTTATTAATTCGTCCAAAGTCCAAACAAATAACGATAGCTAGATTCTTTATTCAAATCAAAATAGACGACTTGTCACTTGAAAAGCTAGCAGGCTATTTGACCCTTAGAAATTAAAATGTCGAACATTATAAGACGTCAATGCTGTGATAAAATAAAATTAATATTGTAAGTCACGCAGACAAATTATAAGAAATTAATGAAGAGATTAAGTTAATTCAATTGCATGTCATTTTCGAATAATTGGTGTCACTTAATTAATATTATAGCCTGTCCATTTGGTTTGAATTTAAAAGTTTGATTCAATTCAACTTTGCTACACGGTTAAGCTAGCTAGTATATAATGGTGTCACATCCATCGTTTAGTATAATAGACCAAGTAATAATTATGACTAGTACGAGTATTATAAAAACCAATAAATGTTATCATCTCAAGTTATAATCAACACACCATTTTTTTTCCCGTTCCCCTTGTACGTGTGATCTGTTCTTTTCTTTTTGGCCTAGTTTTGGATTAATTTAAGTTGATGGCCGATGGGATAATAATAATGAATAAAAACCAAACCTGATGGTGATATATTATGATTGAAAGTGAAATTAATTAATTAAGCTTGTCTCATCTCGTATGTTAATTTGGGCTGCCAATTAACTTCGATCTTTAATTAATTAAATAAAATCATCATCCATATATGTTGGTCCATTAGATCGATTCGATGTTGACCTTTAATCTCGAAACTCATTTTTATTTTACTTTCATTTGGTCATGTTAATTTGTTTATGGGTCTCTTTGTTTATTGTTCATGGAGAAACTCAGCTATTAATTAAAAACGAATTAAATTGTTTATGCATGTGATGTTTGTATGTGACTGTGAGTATTTGGTGATCAAATTTGTTTGACTTGCAATTATCTATACTCCATAGTTCAATCAAATATCATGAATCATGATCGATCATCTAAATTTGAATTCATTCCAGTTCCACCTGGACTCCTCGTCGTTCCAAAAGTCGCCTGTAATCTTTAGTTGTCATTTGTCAAACTCACACGCCTTAATTTGGAAGAAACAAAACGGATTGAGTTGTCATCTAACCGCCACGAGCTGGTTGACTACTTTAAGCGGGCAGATTGATGGTATTACAAGTCAAAACAAAACATATATTTTTACGTTCGAAAAGTAGAACAAAGAATTTTAAATACAAAATAAAAGCATTCCACAGTATATCGTAAAGAAAAGATGTCAAGTGCAGTGTGAACATATTTCAGGTTTGAAGTAAAATAAAAGTTAACAAATGAAAAGGAAAAAACTTGTTGGAAGATGGGTGGATACTTTTTACTAAACCAAAGTACTGAAAGTAGAAAGGGATAACGATGGTTGTCCACTACGACATCAAAATGCACCATAGATAAATAACTGGATTAATTAGTTAACTAATGCTAGTTGTGACAACTCGAAATGTGAAGAAAATTAGTAACCGGTTTAAAGTTTTTTTTTTGTACTTTAGAGAGTATACTAGTTCCAACGGGTTTTAATCTATATTCAGATGGTGGCCTTGTTCGACCATAGTGCGAGACGTTTTTCTAAGCTAAAAACCCCATACAACATAGCATAGTGGAAGGTTGTTAAATGAATAATTTTTTCTACATGGAAAAAGGAAAAAAAATAAAAAAAATTCCAGTTGCCAACCGTGGAGCACTGGCCCAAATGTCCCATATGTTTTGTCTCTTCCCTTTCGGCCCAAAATCTAATCCAAGTCCAATTGAATTAACCCATTATTATGCATTGAATCCAATTGAATTAACCCATTATGCATTGAACCCTACTTCTCGCTTTCTCCATACTTAAACAAAATGTAAAATATTATAAAAAAAAATATATAAAAAAAATAACACAACTCTACTCGATTTCTCTCCTTTCTTTAATGTTCAAAGAATTATGGCTTCCTCCGTTGAATCCATCTCGTGATAAGCAGGCAATTGTCCATCCCTTTTTTTAATCCTCTGTTGCACCATCAGATAACCTATTATTATTGTTAGAATATATTATTGTAGAATATATTTGTTTTATTTAGACTCCTAGTTAGATAGGTCTAAATTACTGTCTTGCATAGCAAGTTTGTATATTGTATAAATATGTACATTCAATGGAATAATAATTAACAGATTACATTCTTTCATGGTATCATATATATTAGGGTTCGATCTCTCACCCTTCCGCTGCCTAGCTAATCGATCTGCCGCCCCCCTCTTCCTTCTTTCTTAACCGTTTTTTTTACCCGGTTCAATCACCATGGCTGAAACTTCCCCACCTCACGGTGAAACCTCCTCTTCTTCCAAAAACTCTTCTTTTCAGCCTGCCCTCACTGTCTCCAACATCAAATTTCACGTTCCTATTGTCCTTGAGATTGAGAATGCCCAATATGCAATGTGTGCAGAACTTTTCAAAGGTCACTGTCGTTCTCACAAGATTCTCTCCCATATTGTCCCTTCTCCATCCAAAGATAAGGATGGCAAGCCAATCGACCCACCTCCCAGATATGCGGTCGAACAAGAGCTATGGGATACTCTGGACGCCACCGTCGTCCAATGGATCTATGCTACCATCTCTTAGGATCTCTTGCATACAGTCATCGAGGCCGACGTCTTTGCCCAGGTTCTGTGGGAACGCCTTCGCAATTTGTTCCAAGACAATGAGCACTCCCGGGCCGTCACCCTTGAACAAGAATTCAATAACTGTTACTTGAAGTATTTTGCATCGGTGTCTCTCTATTGTCAACAACTCAAGTCTCTTTCTGACCAACTCAAAGACGTTGGTGCTCCGGTCCCGAATAATCGCTTGATTCTGCGTATCCTTGGCGGACTCACTCCGGCGTTTAATGGGGCTGCATCTGTCATCCGTCACAAGAAAGTACTTCCCTCGTTCCTTGAGACCCGCTCGATGTTAACGTTGGAAGAAAATAGCTTGAATGAAATTGGTCGAGAAGACGCCTTTGTTGTGCCTCCACGTGAATCTGAGCCCTCTCCTGATGCTCTTCCTCTGGTTCCTACTCGTGGAAAATCACAGAAAGGCCGCCAGAATAATCACAACCGTAACTCTAGGCCCCCTGCCGGTCAAGGTCAACCACGTGGTGGCAACACCTTCAACTCTCCCGGTTCCTCACATCCTGGCCAGTCATGGGGCACACCACCATGGTGGGCATGGATCCAGCCACCACCGTGGGCTGCTCCTCCGTGCCCCTATCCCACGCAGAATTGGTCCAGACCTGCTAGCCCTTCCGCACCCGGCATCTTAGGCCCCCGACCTCAGCAGCAGGCGTATGCAAGCCAATCTTGGACTCCGACTGATCTCGAATCCGCCATGCACACCATGTCACTTTCGCAACCGGATCCAAACTGGTATATGGACACTGGCGCTACGTCCCACATGACCAATTCTCGAGGTAATCTTACGTCTTATTTTAATGCGAGCAAAAATATTAATGGTGTTACCGTTGGTAGTGGTCATTCTATTCCAATTTGTCGTTATGGTACTGCATCGTTTCCTACCCCCAATCAACCCTTGGCCCTTAAACATGTTTTACACACACCTAATATCATCAAAAACCTTGTTTCAGTCCGTAAATTTACTACTAATAATCAAGTATCTGTCGTTTTTTATCCTGTGTGGTTTTTCTGTGCATGATTTACAGACGGGGATACGTCTCATGCGATGTAATAGTTCGAGTCCTCTTTATCCACTTCCATCCCCGAGCTCCATCCCGACCACTACTCCATCCACCTGTTTTTCTTCCTCTCCGTTGCATGCACGCTTGGGACATCCCGGAGACTCTATTTTATCCATTTTTAGGAAAAATAATTTGATTGATTGTAATAGTTCTTCTAGGTCTACTACCTGTCAATCATGTATTCTTGGCAAACATATTAAGCTACCTTTTGTTTCTTCTTCAACTTATACATCTATGCCATTTGATATTATTCATAGTGACCTTTGGACCTCTCCTACTTTGAGCTCCTCTGGACATAGGTTTTATGTTTTGTTTTTAGATGATTTTTCGAATTTCTAGACACATTGACATGCGTAAATCTATTAGAAAAGGAAGCATGTTGAGTACCTTAAGCAAATCATCTGTTTGACTTAGGTCCATCGAGCTCATATTGAGGTGCATGAGCAAGGAAAGACGAGACACCCACGTGAAATCATCGACCATAAGACGATTTTGACCGCTGAGATCAAGCACACTCAACGATGAAAGATTGCATAAAGCATGAGGAATGACACCACCAAAGTTTGCACCGGAGAGATTAAGATGTTGCAGTTGATTCATCAACCCGAGAAACGAGGGGATAGAAGTGAGGTGAAAATCATTCCCACTATCAGGTCTAGAAACGACAACTGTTTTAAGTCCAAAATGGAAGAATCAAGTGTGTCACTATGCACCATGTTGGAAGAGTAGTTATCATACCTCTGATTTTGGAGATGAAGATGAATAACATGCCCTGACGTGCCATCACACATGATACCTTGCCATTTGCAACAGTCAGTGCTACCAGTGTGCCATGATGACAATCTGTTGGAAGGATCTGAAAGGGTAGCCTTGAACCTCAAAAGAGAATTCCTTTCCCTTAAAATACAATCAAAAGGTGCATTAATTCGCTTCTTCTCCCGAGCAGCAAACCAGCAACTAGAAAATTAGCAAAAATGAGAAAGATGGACGAAATCTTCCTTCCCCATAGTGGTGATTGATGATATCCGAGAAATAATATTTTGTAGTATAATCAAATTTATTTTTTATTTTATTTATATAAGAAAATTCATTGTCATATGAATATGGTATGTAGAGAAGTCTATATTTATTTATATATATATGACAGCTTTTATAGGAAGGGTAATGTGAATTGTATTGTCCGACTAAAATTATCTATCTAGTGGGTGACTTGAGGTCAAGTTGTCGGAGTCGGAGAGATTGAAACTAAGAGAGTAATATCCTACTCCATCTTTGGTGTATTTTTAGGTGTCTATTCTTTTAGACATTTCGTCGAGCAGTTGGTGTGTGTCTGGCATTTGTTTAGAAAAATGAGCTAATTCTTTTAGAAATCTTGTGAATTCCCTCCGTCAATCATCATCATTTAGACTTTACAAAATGCATGCAGGAAGTGATCATAATTTGTGAGTGATGATATCTACGTGCATACTTTCAACTTAGCTCGAGGCTTCTCATTCGACCCGTTTTCTTGAATTTCGCAGCCGAGGAGTGATTAAGTTTGATGATGTTCAGGATGTATGGAACGGTTTTCATGCGCGTGGATCATGAACGACTTATTAACAGGTTTTGCTACTGTGAGGTTAAATGCCTAGCAAAATAACTTGTGTTTGTCTCACATTGCAATAAACATTTGGTGGTTTGTGTTCTTTCATACTACGAAACGTTCCTCTGGATTTCCCTACACCTGGCAAACGGGTTAACTGATCGAATTTGGATCGGGCGATTTCGGGTGACTCGGGTGATTTCAGATCGGATTCGGATTTGTTCGGATTTCTGGTTTTTATTGGATTCGAGTGTTATTCGGATTATAAATTTCAAAACATTTTCGGATCGCGCCAATTCGAGTTCATTGTTGATTGAATATTTAAATACAATTTTTTTAATAATGAAAATTTATGAAATATTATAACTTCAAAATATTTATTATAAGTTAATTATATATGAAATATATATATTTTAAATGAAAATGATTATGTTTTCCCTATAAGTTAAATTCGAGTCATTTCGGATTGAAAGAGATCGGGTCACAATTAATTTGGATCGGGTGAATTTCGGATTGAATTTATTCGGGAGATTTCAGATTGTTTAATTCGGATAAAAAAAATTCGGGTGCTTTCGGATCGGGTTTCGGATCAAAGTTCAGATGTTTGACCACAAATTTTCAGTTAAGACTTCGGATCGGATCGAGTCGCATTTCGGATTCGGATGAATTTTGATTTCCCCAAGCTGCGACTTTGCTATGTGTCTTATTTATAGGGAGTTGTGGATTATGAATCTATGATGACAAATTCAAAGCATTCCTATTCCTATAATTTGGATTAGTGGCATGGATTCATACTTTTTGTTATTTGGAATTTTGTGTGCTTTTTTAGCATATATATTATATCTTTTTTATGTCATACTTATGGAACTCAACAAACTTGTTCCCCTCAATTCTGTATAAAATATCTTACCCCGTTGATTCAAGTAGGCTTGCTTGCTTAATGATACAGCTCCTTACTTTCATCCTTGGATTCCACCAGCACTGTGACATAGTTATAGCCTATAGACCTTACATGAGAGCTAGGATAGAAAAAGTAAAACTGCAAATATGATGAACTGTTGAATATACTTTTGGAATTTCAGCTCGTAATATTCAGTACCAACATAAGAACTCTGTGAAAAACATTAACTGGACAAACTCACATACTCATCAACACTTTAATATCTTAATACAGATGCTGCTCATCAATAGTCATTGCATGGTCTTCACTCTTACTTGAGGCAAACTAGTCTGAGAAGTATATCTACAGGAGTAGTTATGAATCCATTTTTGCAACTTGGAATGCAACAGATTTAGAGATAGATGATCTTGAAAAGTTCATTCATTGATCATGTCTCAGGCTGACCAGCTCAATGTCAAATATGAGTATCCCTAGTGTGGAGCCTTCTCCATTGGCCATACGAGTCGGGTTGAAAATGGTTGTAAATAGCCTTTGTCTATCAAAAAACTGGAGAAAACAAAAAATTCAAACTTTCATATACAGCTAGAGTATAAGAATCCTGAAAACTGGGTAGAAGATGTCAGTTAGATAACCACTATCAGAATAAACTATTTAACTCTTGCAATAGGCTTAAGATAAAAACTTGGGAAATTCAAGAACAGTAGTAAATGTATGTATGCGTACATCAGGTGGAATAGGTTCTTGTGATGTATTTTGATATCCTTGAGATGGTGGGATAATGACTCGGCGAATGCCGCCAACTTTCATTGATCTCACAGCTGAATCAATTCCTGATATCACCTAATTAGATCACAAGTGTCATATATTAGAGTACCTGGTCTTATATGATAGATGAACTGATGATGCAGCTGAATCAAGAAAGATAAACAACTGAAACTCACAAAGATGCTAGTAACTTTTAGCAAGTATTTGAGATATAGATAAGCACCTATGAAACAGAGAAAAAACAGAGGTTATTACTTTGCCTGAGCCAAGGACGAATTCAAACGGAACAGGCTCCCCATTCTCGTCTTTATGGTCATAAGTGGAGTCGAAACGCCACCCCTGCTTTGCGGCCAATCTTCCATAGTAATGAATCACAGCCTGCTTTTTCCAAACTTGGAAGCATAAAAAGGAGCAGGTTACTTCATTAACTGCTCAGAAACAGTAGTATATAGATGAAGTGTAGACCTTATCGCCATTGGCAGGGTTCTCCGCACCCTCACCAACACGGAGGTCAAGAGCTTTTACACCACCGGAATTTGGAAGCTCTGTGAAATTTGAAATTGTTGTCGGTTTGGACCAACTATAGTTGGAACTGTGCAGTGCTAGCAACCCAGAGAGAATTGTGGTGGCTGAAAAGAGAGTGAGGTCCCTTCTTCTTGCGGCAGGGTTCAGTGAATGCGTACGAGAATCAGCACGAATTATGGAGCTGGTTTGTAAGTGTAGTTTACATGGATTGGTTAGAAAGTGATGAACTGCCATAGACATATTAGAAGCAGTTGTATTCTTGGTGCTAGATGTGGATAATAATATGCGGTTGTATGCTTTGTGATGGAGGAGAAATGGAGAATCTTACCTGGATGGAATTTACATTTTTAGACATTATCTTTTTATTAATTGCAGTTTGCACCTAAATTTCTATGCTCTGTTCTGTACTTGGGTGAAAATGGTTAGAGTCTATGTTTGTTGAACAATCAAGTTTTTTTTCCCTATATAAGAACCAATATAAGAACCAATTTATGAGTTGCTAACCCATCAATTTTTTTTGAGAATTTACGGTTTTATTTTAATTTATACCTACAATCAAGTTAACTACGCCTACATATTGCCTCTTCTGATTTTGTCTCTCTATACGTGGATGCTGGAAAGACGATTTAATTTATACTAGAGTAAAAGAAGAGATACAAGAGTGGAAATATGCAAATACAATTGTGATGTGGATGTAAAGTTTAAGTTGTACACTTTTCCAGTTTCCTCAAAGAAAGAAAAAGGCAAAATGAATATTTTATAACATGCAAGAGTGGTTGTTACTAACTAAAAGGGAGGATAACATACTTTTGGCCACATGTTTAAATCTGAGCTTGTCACAATTTAACCTAATTTACGTAGTTATGTGGTTTGCAGTTGACCCGTGGGGTTACCTCATTAAAAAAAAATTACAATCCATATTTGGGATTTGAGAGAGATGAATTTGCGGCAAGCATGATAGAAAACCCCAAAGACATTGTACATACATACAAAATCCCCCCTCGTTATCTAATCTTTTAGAAGAAGACCTAGTTAGTTCTTCTCCCTCTGACCTTCAGTGAAAATCTCCAGCAGCGAATCAAGCAAATCTAAATCGGGAATTAGATTTTACTAAAGCGAGCGTAGTAGACAAACAAATCGCGCTTCAAACACGCAAAACAGACACTCCAACAATTCATCATCTTCTTCTTATTTAGTCCCTGAACCAACCAACTGGGTGCTTCTAGAGTGAACAGAAGAGACTAGAACAATAATAACCTGTATTTCTTCAAGTTATTTCAACCACCTTTTTTCTTCATTACAATACTTTCGATTCGACCTAGCCAGATAGCTTTCTTATTACGGAAAGTAGAAGCTCAGTTCAGCTCCAAGAGGAAAGGAAAGGAAAGGAAGAGATGAATTCATCATCATCAAATGATTCCCAAATTAATTTGGACGTTCAATCGGTCGTCGAGGCCAACGATATGGACGGAGCGGCACATTACAGAATTGAGAGCCTCTGCATGCGATGCCACCAAAATGTATGTATTTTAATTAATTAATTGCTTCATTCACTTTTTGCATACCATGAATTTACATATTCTTAATTTACTCACTCACTCGAATATGTTAGTGTGTTTTTTTCGGCTGTTATAGCTATATTGGTGTTTAATTTGACTCGGTGAATAGTAGAATTCTGATATTGAGTTCAACTACTGATCATTAGTTTACATACTATCTAGTGTCATTGATTTCAATTGCTAAATACTCATTTCTATAGCATTGATTTCCCACATTATTTTTACTACTTGCGAACCGATTATACGTTACGTGTTTTCCCGGGGTTATAGTAGTGTTACAGTTATCTTACTTTGAGGTTGTACAAAGGGTGATATATATACTCTTAAGGTTCATGTATTTGACAGTTTAGTTGCTATGCATATGATGATGCCATGTCAATCTTTAGATTAGTTGAATTGAATATCTAAGCTCACTCCGTACTTTCATATCGCCCTGTTGATGGAAACTAAACCATATTATGTGCTGCATCCGAACAAAAAGATCAGTTATTCTAGTCTGAAGCCACAAGTGCTTTTAGTGTATATAACGTCTTGTTCTTCTCCATTACCAGTGAGATGTTTTTATCTGTTCTATGTTAACAATTAGATAAGGTTCATGATTTTGTGGTTATAGAATTGTGGCTGCTGCTTAGAAGATAATAACTCACTAATCCATTGACTTGTTTACAGGGGACAACCACATTTTTGTTAATTGACATTCCGCATTTCAGAAAGGTAATTCCTTTTATTGCCACCAACTATTTTTTCACCTTCTTTGTTGACAATTTTCCTATTCCCGGATGGTGAACAAGTTAGTAATGATAAAGCATTGATGATCTATGTTAACTTGCAATTCATGTCACGAATTCATGTTGCCTCTCTCTGTTCTTCAGAGTAGCATCCTTGTGTGATTTATGTAATATGTTCAACTCATTTTGTGTATATCATTTTACAGATATTGTTATCGGCTTTCGAATGTCCACATTGTGGTGAAAGGTAATTATTATATTCTTTTTCCAAGGGCGACTATAACTCGGAGCTACTATAGGTTTTATTTGGTACATTTCCTCTTCTCTTTATCATTTTCTTTTAATTGTATTTATTTTATTTTATTTTGCTGAAGGAACAATGAAGTGCAATTTGCTGGTGAAATCCAACCCAAGGGCTGTTGCTACACTCTCAAAGTTCCTTCAGGTGACAAAAAGGTTGTGATGAGGTTTAATTTTTTTCCCGTATATATTGGAAATGACAATGTGCTCCTCTGAAGCTTCTGGACATTTTGATCAAAGTTCAAACCCCCCCCCCCCCCCCAACTTATCATAGACATGAGTGTTGTTTAATAAGGAAGATGTTTATCTTGGGATAGGATTCAGTATCATATCTTTTGCCTTCTTCATGCAGATGTTCAGTCGTCAAGTGATAAAATCCGAAACGGCCACAATTAAGGTACATTGTTTGACTACTCGCCACAAACTGTGACTTACTTATTGTCGTTCGTCTTATATTATTACAGCTTACTGCTCAAAAGTGCTGATTGTGTCTGCTTATAAAATGCCACAATATATTTTGAGGAATGCATCTTAAGTTATTGTCGGTTGTCTCCTTTTTCCTTTGCTGTCCTTTTTTAAAAAAAAAACATTGTTAGACCAGTTCCACCCTCGTATCTTACCAAATTTATTTATGCATGCAGATTCCCGAACTGGAATTCGAAATTCCTCCTGAGGCTCAGCGTGGGTCTTTGTCAACTGTATGTCCTTCAATACCTTCATGTTTATGTTTTTAAAACCAAAATGTTGTGGCTTTCTGTGACCATAAGTTGAAGTTGCTGTCTGTTCTCCTTGTTATAATAATACATTGTAATAAGAGGTAAATGCAGGTATTAGTTTCAATGAGTGAGGTTAAAACTAAGAATTCAGCATACGCAATTTCCCGGTTACTTTGGATATCATTTTTTCATTTATTTATTTATGTTTGGTGCTGGAGGGTAGGATAGCATATCACTATGTACTTGGTGTTCGTGATGGTTTCTTTGGCAATTGATTTGTACATTTATCTCGATGGACCTAAATGCATAGGGAGTTAGAAAGGCCTGCTGTTTATATAACTGAGTTACATGATGCTTTGTGTGGCTATAAATGTCTTAGAAGTCCATTTTGTCCTGAGTTCTTTTAAATTCTGAATATCTTTTAGGTTGAAGGGATATTGTTAAGAGCTGTCGATGGGTTAGAAACCCTTCAGGAAGAGCGAAAGGTATGCTTTGTTTCATCTGTTCAAGTTTGCCATATATCCTCGCTTTCTCCTTGTCATGATTTTTCCTTCGTATCAGAAAGTGGACCCCCAGACTGCTGAAGCAATTGACAAGTTTTTAATAAAGCTGAAAGCTTGTGCTTCTGGAGAGTCAGAGTTTACGTTTATCCTTGACGATCCAGCGGGAAACAGCTTCACTGAGAATCCGTAAGTGACTTTTTTATTTATTATTTTACCTGTTTCTTATCTCTTTCCGTGAGGTGTTATTTGGAAGAAAAAAAGATGCATGGCTTATCGTTTTAAAATTCCTAGCCTTGTTGTGACCCTACGGGTGACTATGCAATAATTAAATGCATAATCTTCTTCATACTAGTCTTTCCTATGCTGTGACAGACAGTAATTTTTATTTTTCTCAATGAACTTTTGATTAGGTATGCTCCATCTCCTGATCCATCATTAACGATTAAGACCTATGAACGAACACCTGAGCAGCAAGCTGCTTTAGTCTATCTGGCCGCACCATCTCAAGAACCAGGCCAAGCAAGTGCAGAGGGGACGAACAATGTTGCACAAATGCAAGGAGAGGCACATGGTTCAGTTGGATTAAGAGCTGGTCGTCGTGCTATAGCAGAGGGTAATAGTGAGGAAATCGCAGAGGCTTTATTTCGGTATTCTGCACCTGAAGAGGCACGTTTCCAGATGCAACACCTCTTCTTATTTAGTTTTTGTTGCTCAAGAGGTAATCGTTCAACTAACTTTTTGATTTATAGGTCATGACTTTTCCAGCAACCTGTGGAGCCTGTGCTGTCAAATGCGTCTGTCGGATGTTTGTCACGAGTATCCTTTTTCCTATTATTTATCTCGATTCTTCTCATACATTTTTTTAATAGGTATTATTGGATATGGGACACTGCATATCTGAACACTACTATAAATACACTGGACTCACATGTAATTTTTTTTACTTTGATGCTTTATTTGTAATGGAATCAGTGTCACTAGAAATGGTAGCGTAGATTTATTCTCACTCAAAACGGTGGTGCAATTGCTAGTATACTATGAAGGTGTACATTGTTTAACATGTACACTCTAAAAAGTTGCCATGGTTGATATTATTGAGCTTCTTGGTTGTCGTTAGTTGCCCGGGTATTAAAATTTAGGATTCATATTTTTATTGTTGTTGAGTAGCTTTTTATTGTTCTGGTAGGTCAAGCATCTGTCCTTGGAGTTTGAAAAGTTTAAGCTCCAACTAGATTCGTAAGTGGCATTCAAATGTGACTTTTGACAGAAGTTTAGTGATTATCAACTCTGCCAACCTAGATCAGCTTTGTTAGCTTAACCTCAGACCAGATATTCCATACTTCAAAGAAGTGATTGTTATGGCGTCCACCTGTGATTCTTGTGGTTACAGGAGCTCCGAGGTTTGATTTGCTAACATCTTCCTACATTATTTCTTGTATTTCAAAACTATTTCTATTTCTTTTTTCGCAACATATTGATGTTTCATGTCACACTCTGCAGGTGAAGCCTGGTGGAAGCGTTTCCGAAAAAGGAAAGAGGATAACAGTTCATGTGAAGAACGTGAGGGATCTTAGCAGGGATGTGATCAAGGTATGAAAATCTAACTACTATTTATTAGCGGTTCGTGGATGAACATTAGTGTCAAATCTTCTGTTGGTCTTGCTGTGGTGTGTCACAAGTTGTTGGTTGCTACTCGGCGTTTGGCATACTGGACTAGTAGTGGGTTATGACTTGTGAGTTAGGAACAAAATTTAATGTTACATTTCAGTGGGTTATGGGCTGCAAGCCTGCAACCAGTACATCATTTCCCTTTATTCCTTCTTATCTTTTCCTTTCTTCTTTCTCTTCTTATTTAGCAATGCTGCGCTTCGTATATTTTAATTATTTCCTTGTTGATCATGTTAGTCGGATACTGCCGGTGTGAAAATACCAGAGCTTGAGTTGGAACTAACTAGTGGCACTTTAGGTGGACTTGTGACAACTGTTGAAGGCTTGATAACCCAGATTGGTGAAAGTAAGTAGATAAATCAAAACTCCCACCTGCTCCATGCACATCATTCCCAAGTCTTGGCTTGTTCCCTTTCCTGTGTTCCTCTCTTGTCATAATATACGATGTTTCTTGGACCACTAACTTCTATTTGTATTATGATTTTATTGCCTTTGGATATCTGGAAAAAAATAAATAAAATCTAGATGTATTGAGTCTTGACATGGATTATGGTCATGACCTATGGCTGTGTTTCATGGCAGTACAAATGTTCATTCTGATAGGGGAACAATTAATGTTATCTCTACATTTATGTTTTCAATGGACCAGTTGCTAGTGTAATATTTTTGCAAATATTTGCTTTCATTACAATCATCTTGTTTCCAAAAAATTCATTTGCCATGGTTTATTTTGACTTCTGAATGGAGATTGCCTGCTTGTATTGTGGAACTGATTTTGAACATTGGTGTGATGTCAGAAGCTTTTTAATATACTGGTGCAGCTACCTTGTGATAGTGACTTTCTGAACTTGTTTTGCAGATCTTGCGAGAGTACATGGGTTTACACTTGGGGATAGTATGGATGAATCTAAGAAGGGCAAGTGGAAAGAGTTTAGGACAAAGCTTGACAAGGTTTGTACTCTGGAATTCTGGCAAATATCAGCTAGATCCCGTTTTCTTCTCTTTTTCATGTCCATGACAATCTTACCATTGCTTAGGCAACATTCGTGGTGTGGTTGCTCCACGAATATATTATCCATTATTTGATTCTTAACTTGCAGTTGACTCAAATTCATCAAATTCAGACTTGTACTGGTGAGATCATAGCATTGTGACCAAATTTACCAATGATTTCATGATCTTTCCATTTTTAACAAGGTTAACATGGAAAGAAATAACCCAAAAATTTTTTTTTAAAAAAAAATGCATCTCTCGAGTATTATCATAGTACATTTATGTGCTTCTGATCACTTATGCTGGATTATAAGGTCTGATTGAAATCTGGTGACTATATGATCTTATAAATTTGTGAAAGCGTTTGAACCTAGGCAACTCAAAAACTATGTTATGCAATGTACGTATATTTTACTTACGATTCTTCATTTTATTTCAGTTGAAGACCTTATTATTGATGAGTAGACAATTACTTCCAGTATACATATTTACTTGTTCTTCCCCTTGTTACAGTTGAAAGCCTTGGAAGAACCCTGGACTTTGATAATTGACGACCCTGTAGACAATTCCTTCATTTCCCCTGCAACAGACGAAATTAAGGATGACCATCAGCTTATCTGTGAGTATATCTAGCTAGCCTTGTTTTTTTATCTTTTTAGTCTCTAGTGTAGCAACTGTTGTTGCCTTTGGTTATTAGTATAAATTTGGGGTTTCATTACTTGATAGTTTCAGTGCAACTTACTATGTAGTATGCTTATAAAAGAATGAAAGTATATTGACCAGACTGACATTCAGGTGAGTATTATGAGAGGTCGTGGGAACAAAACGAGGAATTGGGGCTTAATGACATGGATACCTCTTCAGAAAATGTTGCTTATGCTGAGAACGAAGAGCATGATACTTATATAATTTCTCATAGCATGTAACATTATTCGGTGACGAGATAAATTGTACTAACTTGTATCGTTATCTATGTAAACGAGCTGAGCCAAGCAATACTCGGCTCGGCTCATTAAACATCACTAGTCGTGGGGGTGGGGTGGGTGTGGTCGTGGTTCTCTTCATTTCAATATTTATTTTATTATTTAATATTTTGGTGCTTGGTAGTAGAACATGACATTGTTGTTACTCGATTAATAAAAAAAAAAAAAAAAACTAAATTTGTTGAAGACTCCGAGTCAGGGGACAAAAATACAATTTTCCCTAGAGTCAGCAACACCCTATCATAGCTCATATAGTTATAAAATAGTATTAAACAATATGTATATCTGGAGTGATAGCGACTCTTCTTCTTCTTCTTCTTTCTCCTCTTTACCCTTGATCTGGATCTTCTTGACTCTCGCTCTGAACTCGTATCAGAAGAAGGCTTTGATTGAATGCTACATTTAATAAATATGATTAGTCGATTTATCACAATGAGTAGTATATTTAATGAAAAGAAATTACATATGAGACCATCAAAACAACACAAGCGCATCCATTAGAAGGTAGATAAGGTCCCAAGCAGAAGAAAGTTGTCAACAGCTGTCCCCCCAAAAACATGGCCTACAGTCTAAAGACTATCCAATTCTATGAAAGTAACAATTGCATGAGCTAAACAACAACAACCACCTCAAAAGCGGCAAGACTACGATGGGTGAAATTATGAGTGGATAGCTGGTCGAGTTCACATTTCCAGACATCAATAACGGAAGATTCATCTTTGGTCTAAGGAATTGAAAGGTAAAATGGTTGATGAAAGAAAGCTGGTTGGGGCTCTGCCGGAGATGTTGATGCAGCCGAAGAAGGATTGAGGAATTGAGAATTGAGAGAAAGGAACGAGAGAAAGAACAAGGAAAGGAAACAAAGAATTTAATCGGCGGCGAAAATTTAGTATCGACGCGTGGAGCTCCACGCGCCATTCTGTATGTTATTATTATAAAAAATATATATATATATATATATTATAATTAAAAAATATGTATATCTGGAGTCATAATAAGGTGGTGCATGTTTGTATTCATAGTTCATACGGTTCTTTAAACGGTTCAGATGTACAAAAAAAAAAAGAAAAAATATGGTAAGAACCAATTTGGTTTAAGTGATCAAAATTGCAATTTCTCCCTTTTTATTTTATACTAAACTGGACTTTTCAGCATCAGCAGATTGGAATAGTGAGCTATGGCTTCTCAAATTGCAAGACGTGCCGCTGGAATTAGCCCTAACAACCTCCTCAATCGGTCTACTTTCTTCTCTGGTTCCAATAACAATAATAATAATAATCTGATCCGTGCCACTCTCTTTCCCGGTGACGGAATTGGCCCTGAGATTGCTCAATCCGTCAAACAGGTACGTACGTACGAGAGTATATATAGATTGATTCATCATTGCCTTGTTCTACATGTTACTGTCACTTTACGTTACGTTTGGTTTCTACCCATTACATGTAAACATGCAGCAAAGGAATATTCCTGGTTTTTTCATTAAGGCCATCTGTTCTAATTAAGTTGATTTTGTTATATTAACTGAAAATTAAAAAAATCAATCAATCCAGATATTCAAAGTTGCAGACGTGCCTATTGAATGGGAAGAACATTTCGTAGGGAAAGAGATAGATCCCAGGACCCAGAGTTTCCTAACATGGGAGAGTCTCGAGTCCGTGAGGCGTAACAAGGTTGGTTTGAAAGGACCTATGGCCACACCTATTGGGAAAGGTCATCGTTCTCTCAACCTTACCTTGAGGAAAGAGCTCAATTTGTATGCCAATGTTAGGCCTTGCTACAGCCTACCTGGATATAAGACCAAGTATGATGATGTTAATCTCATTACTATTCGTGAAAACACCCAAGGAGAATATAGTGGACTTGAACACCAAGTAAGTTAGTTATTCTCGGAACATATATATCATCGATGCAAATGTATGCTGTTTATTTTTTCTGAGGCACTTTTCTTGATATTTTTTTATCTAGGTTGTGAAGGGTGTTGTTGAAAGTCTTAAGATCATTACACGAGCAGCAAGTCTCAGAATTGCAGAGTATGCTTTTTACTATGCCAAGGCCCATGGGCGTGAAAGAGTCTCTGCCATACACAAAGCCAATATCATGCAGAAAACTGATGGCCTTTTTCTGAAAGTTTGTCTTTATACATACATACGCTTCTGCTAGCTTTTTTCCATTCATTTTACTGAGTTTATTCAACGTTTTAATTTTTGCTTTTTATATATATTATAATAATGCAGTGCTGTCGAGAGGTCGCTGAAAAGTATCCAGAGATACAGTATGAGGAAGTTGTAATTGATAATTGCTGTATGATGGTATGAGGAGTTGTTTGTCCTCCTATTACAGATTTTATATTCATATTTTTGGACATTTTGCATTAGAGTGGACAGTGGCATCAAATAATAGATTTACTGATGAACTTTCATGTAAACTGCAACTTAAGTGTTGGTACTTTTTTTCGGTTGCAGCTTGTGAAGAATCCCACGCTCTTTGATGTGCTAGTCATGCCTAATCTTTACGGTGACATAATCAGTGACCTCTGTGCTGGTTTGATTGGAGGATTGGGCTTAACACCGAGGTATATATGTGCTCCACCCCCCGGAAATGTTCATTGCTTGTGCTAGTTATCAATACTTATCTGATCTTCCTATCTTACAGTCTCAATATTGGTGAGGGAGGCATTGCACTTGCTGAGGCTGTACATGGTTCTGCACCTGATATTGCTGGAAAGGTGGGTATCTAGCTACTACATACTACTTCCTCCGTTTTAATAATAAGTTACTAAGGTTGACTTCTTAACGAATTTTGACCACAAAATACTCATAAATTAAATTAGACGAGATAAAAATTTAATAAAATTATTTTGTAAAATTTTATAATATAGTTTTGTTATCTTTAAGTCTTGTGGAACTTGGGATTCTAGTCTTGCTGTCTTATCAATGTCTGTGCTTTCCGTATACTATAACATCTGCAGTATTTTGTTATATTTTTTTTAACTTAATCATTGTTAAAACTGTGTAGAATTTGGCAAATCCAACTGCGTTGCTTCTGAGCGCGGTCAGTATGCTCCGCCATTTAGAACTCCACAATAAAGCTGATAGAATCCAGGGTGCTGTGTTGAAGACAATTGCGGAAGGAAAGTACAGAACTGGTGATCTTGGCGGTAAATCAACTACCACCGATTTCACCAAGGCAATCTGCGATCATCTCTGAACTGTAGTTTCCGCTCTTGTAGATGTTTTTTTTGGAGTTCAATTGGGAGGTTGTTTCTTGACGTGTTCTTTACTGAAGTAGGGAAATCACTATTTTTATTTTTTTTGTTTTGTTTTTTTGTTTCTTTTCCACATAATCTAATCTGATATTCTACAGCAAGGATAAAGAGAGGTCCTTGTCTCCTTGATAGGGCACATTTTTACTTGAGGTGATCATTTAATTGAGTTGAGGCTTACTAAATGTTGGTATGTATGCATGAAAATAAGATCATCACCAGTTGAGTAGAGAATATTTGAGAAAGTAGAGGAGGAAAAAGATCTCAAATGTGTTTATTTATTGTCACTGTACGAATTTATATTTGTTGGTGTTGGACTTGGAGTATGAAATTTGGCAGCTAAAACGGGCACATCCCTTGGGTCAAAATCAAAAAGACCATGAATGAAGAAAGGAAGACTGTGAATGAAAAGCAATGATACGACTTTATCTAGGCGATGAAGACTGAATATGATTTTAATGGGTTGTCAGGATATGGTCCATATATATGATGGATAGATTAGAGTGTTGTTGGTTATTCAAATAAGTTGATAATAAAAAATTACAATAGTTAAGAGTATTAATTGTTTCTAAAATTGAAGATTTCTAGCCGTGGAAGGACGAATAAATAATCTATCAACACTATGATGATGATGACTAACATCAGAACGAACCCACCAAGGATGATGGATGATGCTCGCGCAGAGTTGTAATCCCAAAATCGACCCTCTTTGGACTTCATTACAAGACCCCTCCCGAGTCATTCCCTCCTTAGATAACTCGTGCCTGGACCTATACGGTCGTGCATCGTGTCATTTTCTCTATGTTCAAATTTATTGTTTGCTTTCCGCTATCAACATTTAAATTACACAAGTGGATTGTTAGAAAAATGAACATCTATTTTGTGAAAGTACGATAATTTCGATTCAAAGAGTTAATATTTGTAAGTACCTTTCGTAAATAAGCTAGCAAAGCAAGGCTTTACAAGTATAATCCCAAGTTAAAGCGAAGCGAGATAGTCGCTAATATACACTGAGCTCGTGCTGTGCACGTGTGTCTTGATTAATCATCCCGAAAAGCGCGGGAAAATTGACAGAGATTAGGGTTGTCTTCTCATTTCATATTGTTTCCAGCTCAAACGAAAATGGAGAGTGAAGGGTCTTCAATGTCAACCACCGTGAAATTGAGCGTAGACGAGGTGACGAACCTTTCGGGGAAGGTGCACCAGCTCCCGTGCTGCATCAAGTACGACGGTCCCACCTCTGTTTCTCACTACTTCAAGCCCAAATCCACTGGTACACTTGGCCTAATTACATTACTGCATTCAACTAGCTTTTCTCAATTTTCAGATTCTAATTCTAATTCATGTTCGTTTCTGTAAGTATTTGATTGTTTGATTGGATTTTATCCCCAAATTTTCAGATATGGAGGTGGATGGGCTAAAAGTAGACGAAGCTTATTTTAGAGGCAGGAAATTACACGGCACCACTCTTGCGCTTCCACCAGGTTACTCTGGTAATCCACTAGCTTTTCTCTCCCTCCAATTGTATTCTCGAATTAGTTTTTTTTTTAAATAATTATTATTTCTGATTTTAGTGTTATTGGTATTGCATTTATTCCCCTTCACTTGATTTTTTAGTACTCCTAGTCGAGTCTCGACTTTCTTTGTTGTTAAGACTAAGAACATGTGTTCTGGTACAGTACTCGACTTGATTTTTGCCAAAAAGCATATTATGGAATTTGTTGTCTCATAAAAGTGTTAGTGGTACTGCTTTTTTTTTTTTTTTTTCTTGTTCCCTTCATTTTATATAATATAAGTAGTTCAGTCTTGATCTTATGAATCATGGTTATTTTGTTAATAAGAACATGTATATTACTATTTTTGGTAATTGCCTTGATATTTCGCCTCCAAGTGTTCTATGAGTCTTGACTTTGTGGTTATCTTTGTTGATAAGTGCATGTATACTGGTAATTAACTCACTTAGTTTTTCACCTCGAAGCGTATTCTGGAATTTGTAATTCATGACTCAATTGTTAGTGCTATTACATTTTTCCTTTTCACATGGTCTGATATAAGTAACCGAGTCTTGAGGTTATGATTCTCTCTGTTTTCGTATATATGGCTTCTTCTCTGATTTAATAAGACCATTTATTCTGCTAGGCTTTGTATTGGGAAAGAAAAGTACTAATGGGAAAAACAAAAATTCAAATTCTGATAACTGGGAGACCACTGCGACTTTTCAAGATCTGACTGTATGGAATCATGATGCTGTGCCCTCAAAAGATGATACTTTTCTACGAGCCTTTCACTGGTTTGCGGTTGCAGACACAGTAAGTTCTATATTGATGTTCAGGTCGTTAGATTGGCTTATTATTTTATGGATTGTGGTGAAATTTGAAATTTTGGGTGCTCTATGCCTTGGAATTCATGGGTCTTTTGCTGCGTGTTTTGATTGGATGTCATAATTGATCACATAGACTAGTAGCTGCAAGTCTGCAACATCATATGTCGTGTGTTAATGGATAGTGCAGCATCATATTACAAGTATTGGTCCTCCATTCATACAAGAAAAATGTGCCCAGCAGCCCAGATTTTGAACAGATTGGCTCCACTTAATTGCCTAAGAACTTGTTGTGAGATAATAAGTCCAGTCTTTTTGCAATCAAATGGAGTATTACATAGTTTTTCGTCTAATCCTTTACCTTTAGTTTCGTTTTCTAAATTAGACTCAGAATAAACATTTTACTATACAAAATAATTGGTGGGAATAGTCAACTCTTTGTTGCTTGATTTTTGTCCAGAGATGCTTTTCAGATTAATGTTTCAGTGTGCAATTAGCTTTTTTTGGTACTCCCTTTTCTATTCGGTAGATTGTCTTGTAAAGTTCTAAAAAGCCTCCTCTTAGTTATTTGCTGAACTCTGACCGCTGTAGGCTCATTGTATCCTGATTCATCTTTGCTTACTGTTCCCATTCTACTTTAACAAATTCATTCTTGGACATGAAGTTTCTTTGATGTGGAACCATCATTTGAGAATTGGTTTTAAATTGCAGCTGCATCAGACTGTCACCACTGAAGATCTGGAATCTACATCCTTCGATTAGGCTGGTGTAATTCATGGGCCCTTTTCTCGTCAGATGGATTAACTTGTCTTTCTGCCATTTGAGTGACTTGAAGATACCAAATATGTGTACTCCACTGTTGATTGCCTGCTTTACAATTCGATTGCACAACAATGGAGCTTTCCTTTAAATTTCTGGCTGATGCTGTTCCTATCATCTTGAAACAATGTTTATGTTCTACAGCTTCCTCACTAACAGTACTTTATAATTAGGAAAGATTCATTTTAGTTGAGCTTTTCAGTATGTAAACAGAGATTCCATTTGCTCGATTCTGCACAACTTCTACTGGTATTATTTACTCTTATTATATTGGACCTTTACATGTGACATCTTGGAGAGTCAGCATATACGTCATATGCATGTAGATATTCAGGTTAGCTGCAGTTTCAATATTGAACACGGAGAATCTGATGTTGAGAAAATTTCAAATCTCTAGCTGTTTTTCTTGATCTTTGACATGATGGCTATGAACTTTAGTCAGATTCTCTACTTTATCAGCCACCCTGAAAAGGTTTTGTAATCTTTTTTGTCTGTTGAGAATTAAGAGCATTTGTTGCTCGACAGCATCTGTGTTAGATGCTTTGAAGCTGTGAGAGTATTGGTTACCACGAACACTTGTACCGCCGTGTTGTTTTCTGTAGATTATTTATTACACTTGATAGCGGGGCTTATCAACTCTTGTAAAGTCTGTTGATATGATTCATTGGCCGTTATGCTTTATTTGTTTTCACATACGAAGTCAAAACCCAACTATGTTATGAAGTATACTACTTGACATTATTTGCTTGCTTCCACTCTATGACTATATATAGGTGAGGTGAGAACGTTAAATCCTCAAACCAACTTATTAACTTGTACTACCTACCCTTCTTTATGGCTTTATTTGAAACTGCAGCAATGGGGTCATATAGAAATCCTCACCATTTGGCAGAAACTAAAGCATCCATTAAGGTACGTTCCCTCCTGTGCTATAATTATATAATTCTCACTGTTTATATATATACACTTTCTACATTCATAATTCATATCCATGAAGGGATTGATCCATCGAATTGTATTCAAGTGTCTTGACAGGCATTTTTGTTTTGTGGCTGTGCAGGATGGAAAGATGGTGACAATATGGCCTAGAGGCCTTAATATCATTTGGGGCGGAGATTCAAGATACTGGAACATGCCAACCGATATGTGAGTACAGTACATGTCTCAATCGTCATCAGTTCTGTAAGTTAATACTAGTAGTATATATATTTCTGATAAAACTATTTTTACTGCAGTAACAAACCTGCGTCACTACGTTAAGTGTGTTGGCTTGAGGTTACTACTAGCGTTAACATTAACAAGAGTGACAGAACAAACAAGTATGAGGTGGGATTCAACATATCATTCGGGCCGGATGAATTCGGGTGGGGTAGTGACTATCCAATCTACATGATGACGAAGTGCGGGAAAAGAGGGAAAGTTTCATGGAAGAAAATAGTATTGGAGGTGAATGATGCAAAAGCTATCACAAGAATGGTGGAAACAAGAGATCCATCAGACGACGTAATTTACTTTGGTTTGTACGAAGCATGGAGCGGGAAGTGGAAAGGAGGGCTTAGGATTCACTATGCATTCGCTAGGCCAATCATTACTAATTAGTTTCCTGCTGATCATATACTTATAATAATACACTTATAATAATATTTAGGAGGTTTCACTTGACCTTTCCTGTGCTACTTCTCAAAATGCTGCTGTAATGTATAAGCAAAACTGGTAGTTCATGCATAACTATCCAGCACTCAATATTCCCAATAACATACTCCTGTTGTAAGAGGTCTAATTCTGAATGTGCAACTCAGGGAAGTGTTCGTTTACTAGCTATAGCATACGTGCATAACATCGATCAGAAGTTCAGAACACAAGTTGCTCAGATCACAATATGACTCTGTTATACAAACAGTTTATCCTGCATGCATGCAAGCCTTTGAGTTAATTTTCTGTCTCTCATCAGAACTCAGAAGACCATTGTCTATCAGACATTTTGGATTCAAACAGTGACCTGGAAACAACTGGTATTTGAATTTGATGATCAACTTCTCTTTCTAGCTTGTTGTTGGTGACTTGATTTGTGAGCGCATATTTAGAATATTGGAGTTCTTGTCAATTTCTGCTTTCTGAGTTTCTGATCGTCCATTTTACCCATTTTTGTTTCATCTTATATATATTCTACAGCTAGCTTCTTGCAGTTATTAAGACAAAACCTACTAATTAAGTAGATTCTTTCCTAGTTGAGCTGTATATATGCAACGCCAACGTGTAACCTCAGATTCTACATGCCTATTACGGCATGCATGAATACTTAGTTATTTTCACGGATCTTGCAAATGGTGCTTTCAAGCGTACGTCAGTGCTTGCTTATTGAAAGTCAGCTGTCAGCAGCAGTTTCAACGTTGCACGCGGAGAATTAATCTTCTTGTACTTATCATAACCATTATGTAGTGATGAGTCATTTTTGTATCTTTTATATGGCTGCCTATTTGATAAGCATTAGCATAAGATTCCCAGCCTATTTGTGGAGAACAGCATCATAAAAGAGATGCTTTTCTAGCTAGTAGTTAGTTATATATCAAAAATATATGAAGGAATATTTGTACTTTTAAGAATTGAACATCTGGATCGATGTACTGCATGCTTCAATATACAGCATTGTCATATTTCTTCTATATATACTCCAATATCAAGATATCAGCTCCTCAACTAAACTAATTCATTCATTCATTCATCAACTGAGTCAGCAGTTCTTCCTATTCTTCAATAGCTTTAAGTTCTATCTGTACACATTTGAACCGATTATGGCCGACACATACACAAATCCTCACTACCTGGCAAATGCAGGCGAGAAATATAAGGTACCTTTTGTTCTTACAGTACGTACTAGCTAGTTTCGTTGTTGAAATGTATATATATATAGACATCAGATCAAAAACAGTATATATTTCATTACTTGATGTATGTATACATGACATCCTTTTGTTCCTGTTGCAGGATGATGGTGATCATAAGACAATAATTGTAAGGCCTAAAGCTCTTAACATCGTTTGGGGCGGAGATTCTCGATACTGGAACATACCAGACGACAAGTGAGTTCAATATCTAGCTAACTTGATGTGTGAAATTAATAAAACCATTAGTTAAATTTCAACTGAAAACATCTAGTATTACAAATAGTACTCTCCTGGGTATGAATTTGTTCTGATTGAACTGTTTTAACTACAGGAACAAACCCGCAGAACTACGTCAAGTGTGTTGGCTTGAGGTGACAACTTCCATTGAGATAGAAGGGAGTGATAGAAGGAAGAAGTTTGAGGTGGGGTTCGAAATATCATTTGCAGTAGATGCATTCGGTTGGGGTAGCGACTATCCAATCTACTTCATGGCCAAGAGAGGGAAAGATGGGAAAGCGTCGTGGAAGAAGATTGTATTAGATGCTAATGGTACGAGAAGAGAAATCACCAGGGAAGTGGAGAGAACTGGCTAATCAGACGACGACGTGATTCACTGGGGTCTGTATGAAGTATGGAGTGGCAAGTGGAAAGGCGGCCTTAGGATTCACAAGGCTTTTGCAAGGCCACTGTAAACAACTCATACTACATTTTTTAAAAGTAGGATAATTCTTTAATTTGTTTTGTTTGTTCAAGTTTTACGTTTACACTTGTTGTTCATCATGATTAATTTCTTCACGTGTAATGTAATGTAATGTAATATGAATATCATTCACAGATCTGTACGTATAATGAAATAAAACTCAGACACTTGTTCTCTGTTGCTACATTTTAGTTAAGTTTTCTGTTTATATGCAACATCCATCTTTACTTCAAGACTGCTAAATTAAATTCTATATAATTATAATATTAATCAACTCGAAAAGAAAATGATGGGCCGATGTGACACTAAATCTTTTAATCGTAATTTGTTCGTTCTGACCATTAAAATGCATGTAGAAACATTACAACAGGTTTCATGATCAAGGATGGCTTTTGTTTGTGGGACTAAATCATGTAAATGGCTAGCTAGGATCAAAGAATCTAGCTATGGCATTATGTCTATCTTAAATTTACACAAACGCGCCTTAATCTAGAACAAGTAGATTGGATCGATATCTGATTGGTTCACCCCCATAACAAGGATCCTTTCACATACGAGTTGCTAGCCAGCTAGAGTTACCCTCACCCCCATCAGTGGACAAAGATGATGATCTCGATTATACTGCATGCTTTCACAGGACTACTGCATGTGTTAATAATATTCTGCTGTTTTAAATGCATGCATGTGTTTCCGAATGTAGATGATCAGCTCATCAGGGAACTAATGAACTGCCTATTTACATAACAATAAAAGTTTTTTTTTTTTTTTCATGAGTCTCAGATTACATGATGACACTGTTATATATGTAGTATACAGTTTGACTCAGATTATCAGAATTAAGAAAATATATTACTATTGTCTATCAGACAATATTCTACCAGTGACCCCGAAACAACTGGTATTCGATCATCAACTTCTCTTTCTAGCTTGTTGCTGAACTCTATTTGAGAGTTGATCATATTAATTTAGAATGAACTTCTTGTCCTCATCTATCTGCCTTCTGAGTTAGTTTCATCTTATTCTACAACTATATTCTTGCAGTAATTAAGACAAAACCTTAGATTCTTTCCCAGCTAGTAAAGCTATATATGCAACATGTAACCTCAGATTCTACATGCCTAGTACGGCATATATGGAGTCGTTGTCAAATGGTGCTTTCAAGCGTATGTCAGTGCGTGCTTATAGAAAGTCAGCTGTCACCAGTTTCAACATTGCCCGCGGAGAATGAATCCTCTTGTACTTATGATAACCATTATGTACTGATGAGTCATTTTTGGAACTTTTATATATGGCTGCCTATTTGATTAGCATTAGCATAAGATTCCCCAGCCTATTTGTGGAGATAGAACATCACCACAAAAGAGATGCTTTTCTACTTTATATATCAAAATATCTGAAGGAATATTTGTACTTTGCACTGGAGTGTTGATTTGTCTGGCAGCCGACGCTTAAATTATTATCCAATAAGAATTGAAAATACAGCAATGTCAAAATCGCGTTGTATTGGATTGAAAAGCGAGATCTGTATGGCTGTGCGGCTGAAATGACTCTCTAAACCACCATGACCTTTACCTGTTCAAATATAACATATGCATGCATATTTCTCTTCTATATATACTCCAATATCAAGAAATCAGGTCCTCAAACTAATTCATTCATTCTTTCATTCATTTCATTAACTGAGTGATCAGCAGTTCTACCTAGCTAGCTATACGCATTTGAACTGATTATGGCCGAATCATACACAAATCCTCACTACCTGGCAAATCCAGGCGAGAAATATAAGGTACGTTATGTTCTTACAGTACTAACTAGTTTCATTGTCAAAATGTATATATTCACATCAGATAAAAACAGTATACTATATGTATACATGACATCCTTTTGTTCTTGTTGCAGGATGATCATGATAAGACAATAATTGTAAGGCCTCAATCTCTTAACATCGTTTGGGGTGGAGATTCCCGATACTGGAACATACCATACGACAAGTGAGTTCAATCTAGCTAGCTAACTTCATGTGTGAAATAAACCATTTTGTATTTTCAACTGAAAACATCTAGATAGATATATAGCTAGTATTGCAAATAGTACTCTCGGTATGAATTCGATCTGATTGAACTGTTTTTACTCCAGGAACAAGCCGGCAGCTCTGCGTCAAGTGTGTTGGCTTGAGGTGACTACTTTCATTGAAATAAAACGGAGTGATAGAACGAAGAAGTTTGAGGTGGGGTTCGAAATATCTTTTGCGCCTGATGCATTCGGTTGGGGTAGTGACTATCCAATCTACTTTATGACCAAGAGTGGGAAAGCGTCGTGGAAGAAGATTGTATTAGATGCTAATGGTACGAGAAGAGAAATCACCAGGGAAGTGGAGAAAACAGTCGAATCTGACGATGTGATTCACTGGGGTCTGTATGAAGTATGGAGTGGGAAGTGGAAAGGAGGCCTTAGGATTCACAAGGCATTTGCAAGGCCACTGTAAACAACTCATATCACAATTAATTTAAAAAAGTAGGATAATTCGTTGTTTTGTTTGTTCAAGTTTTACATGTACACTTGTTCATGATTCAACTTTTTAAGCTAGAGAACGAACGGTTCTCAAGCAGGATTTGCAGAATTTCTTCATGTTTATATCAATATCATTCATTCACAGATTATAATGAAATAAAACTTACACTTGTCCTCTGTTGCTACATTTTAGTCAAGTCTTCTCTGTTTATCAGCAACATCTTTACTTTAAGTCCTCAAAATCATTTCACTTCTTTGAATGTATCTTGATATTTTAGTCTTGAGACCAGGAACCGGGAGAGGTTTAATTAGTCTGCCTCGCAGGAGGAAGCCTAGCAACTTCTTTATCTCTGGATAAATCTTATCACGTAAAGCTGTTCCATATGTTCCAGTCCGGTGTCCTCGATCTGCTATAATCAGTACACGCAGCAAGTAAAGATTTTGATGCCAGAAAATGAAAAGCTTGGATCCTGTAGGGGGAGGTGGAGTGTTCTGAAATATTATCTCTGATTCTTTTAAATAACCAACATGAAGCTGATATGTTGCAGTCGAAAACCCTGACAAGGTCTTCTTTTCAGCACCAAGAATCTTTACATCAGACATTTTGGCTAACTGCGAGAGGCCACCTGTGAAGCAGATAAGTTTAGCGGCAACAGCGGTTCCAACAAGAGCAGACAGATTCAGGGAAATGTAGATCATCTCATCAGGAAACTAATTGTTTACTAGCTAGCTATATATAAGCTATGTACATAACATTGGTGGAATTAAACAAATTATTTTGAGTCTCAGATTACATGATGACACTGTTTTATAGTAGTAAAGTTAATTTAATTTGTCCTGCAAGTCTTTGAGTTAATTTTCTTTCGAACTGTTATATACTACTATGATCCTATCAGGATTAAGAATATATGTATTATTGTGTATCAGAACAATATTCTAACAGTGACACGGAAACAACTGGTATTCGATCATCAACTTCTCAGCTTTCTAGCTAGCTTGTTGTTGATTTGATCATATTAATTTAGAATGAACTTATTGTCCTCATCAATTTGTGCCTTCTGAGTTTCTGATAGTTCATTTTACCCTTTTTCTTTCATCTTATTCTACAGCTAGCTTCTTGCAGTAAGACAAAACCTACTAAGTAGATTCTTTCCTAGTTGAGCTGTATATATGCAACGCTAACGTGTAACCTCAGATTCTACATGCCTAGTACGGCATGATCAAATACTTGTTATTTTCACGGATCTTGCAAATGGTGCTTTCAAGCTAGTGTACGTCAGTGCTTGCTTATTGAAAGTCAGCTGTCACCAGTTTCAACGTTCCACGCGGAGACTGAATCTTCTTGTACTTATCATAACCATTATGTAGTGATGAGTCATTTGTGTACCTTTTTTGGCTGCCTGGGGAGGTTTTGATAAGCACTACTGCACTAGCATAAGATTCCCAGCCTATTTGTGGAGAACAGCATCATAAAAGAGATGCCTTACAAGTAGTTCTTAAAATATTTGAAGGAATATTTGTACTTTGTATTGATTTTTCTGACAGGCGACGCTTAAATTATCAAATAAGAATTGAACATCTGGATGTATTGCTTCAATATACAGCAAATCGCGCTGTTTTGGTTTAAATGAGGAATCTGTATATATGTCTGCGCGCACTTAGCATCAATCTTTGCTGTAACTTGTGGAAAAATATACAGCACTTGCTTGATTCCCTTGTGTTTAATTATCATTCTCACACATGTCAAAATCTAAACCACCACGGCCTTTTTATCTGCTTGATCAAGATATATAACACACATGCATTTCTTCTATATATATACTCCAATATCAGATCTTCAAAATAATTCATTCATTCATTAACTGAGAGATCATCAACAGATCTTCCTATTCATTAATAGTTTTGAGTTCTACCTATACACATTTGAACCGATTATGGCCGACTCATACACAAATCCTCACTACCTGGCCAATCCAGGCGAGAAATATAAGGTACTTTTTGTTCTAAAAGTACATTGACTGATTGACATCAGAGGATCAAAAACAGTATTCCATTACTTGATGTATGCATGACATTTTTTTGTTCTTGTTGCAGGAGGATGGTCATAAGACAATAATTGTAAGGCCTAAAGCTCTTAACATCGTTTGGGGCGGAGATTCCCGATACTGGAACGTACCAGACGACATGTAAGTTCGATATCTAGCTAACTTGATGTGTGAAATGAAACCATTAGTATTACCAATAGTACTATCCTCGGTATGAAATCGATCTGATTGAACTGTTTTAACTGCAGGAACAAACCCGCAGAACTACGCCAAGTGTGTTGGCTTGAGGTGACTACTTCCATTGACATAGAAGGGGGTGATAGAAGAAAGAAGTTTGAGGTGGGGTTCGAAATATCTTTTGCAGCAGATGCATTCGGTTGGGGTAGCGACTACCCAATCTACTTCATGACCAAGAGAGGGAAAGATGGGAAAGCGTCGTGGAAGAAGATTGTATTAGATGCTAGTGGCACGAGAAGAGAAATCACCAGGGAAGTGGATAAAACAGGCGAATCAGACGACAACGTGATTCACTGGGGTCTGTATGAAGTATGGAGTGGGAAGTGGAAAGGAGGCCTTAGGATTCACAAGGCATTTGCAAGGCCACTGTAAACAACTGATATTATAATTTTGAAAAGTATAGGATAATTCATTGTTTATTTTGTTTGTTCAAGTTTGTACATTTACACTTGTTGTTCATCATGCATGATTCAACTACTTTTACAGCTAGAGAAGAAACACACGCATAATTAATTTCTTCATGTAATGTAATGTAATATGAATATTATCATTCACAGATGATGATAATGAAATAATACTCAGAAGGCACTTGTCCGGTCCTCTGTAGCTAAAGTTTAGTCTTCTTGTTTATATGCAACATCTCTGTTTCCAGGTGAGATATTAGCTGGATAAATACTCATCCGCTTGCCATTGAAGTCACTGCTCCAGTTTAGGACTGTTCGCAAAGACTGGCAAAGTATGATCTATTATGATCCTGTTTTTGCCAAGCTTCATTATTATTACAATCGACAAGCTGCAGGCTGTCGTGTTGTTTTCTATAACAATAAAAAGGAAGGAGGATATATATTGTTAATCACTTCCTGCTCCGACTGCGTCTTTCTTTGCTTTACTCCATAACAAGGATCCTTTCACATGCCAGTTGCTAGCTAGCTACCTAGAGTTACCCTCAGCACCAGTGGACAAATTCAAGACGATGATCATGCATGCATCTCGATTATACTGCATGCATGGTTTCATGCACAGGACTGGGTGGGCTATATGTTAGTGCTCCTGCATGTGTTAATTTCCTGCTATTTTAAATGCATGCATACATGTGTTTCCGAATCAACTGATCAGGGAACTACTAATGAACAAGTAAGTTATTTTCATGAGTCTGTCTAAGATTACATGATCATGAGTCATGACACTGTTATATATATACTCCATCCAGTAATTTAACGTCCTGCAAATGTCTTATACTGTTATGATCTTATAGAACTAAGAATCACACAATATTCAAACAGTACTGTCTGTACTGACCCCGAATTGAAACCACTGGTATATATTCGATCTGTTTCTAGCTTGTTGGTGTCTTGGTGACTTGATCATAAGAACTACTTCATGTCCTCATCTATGAGTTGGTTTCTGATATGGACATTTTACCCTTTCTGTTCCATCTTATTCTACACCTAGTTTCTTGCAGTAATTAACACAAATTTCCTATAGCTAGTTGATGACCTATATATGCAACTTGTAACCTCCATCAGATTCTACATGCCTAGTACGGCATATATGAAGTAGTTGTCAAATGGTGCTTTCAAGCTAGCGTACGTCAGTGCTTGCTTATTGAAAGTCAGCTGTCAGCAGCAGTTTCAACGTTGCACACGGAGATCGAATGAATCTTCTTGTACTTATCATAACAAGAATTATGTGAGTCATTTTTTGTAACTTTTACGTGGCTGCCTAGCTATTTGATAAGCATTAGCATAAGATAAGATTCCTCAGCCTATTTGTGGAGAACATCACCATAAAATTAACAGATGCTTTTCTACTTTATATATCAAAAAAATATTTCAAGGAATATTAATTTGTACTCTGTACTGGTCAGGAGTATTGATTTGTCTGGCAGCCGACGCTTAAATTGTCCAATCGCGTTGTTTTGGATTAAAAAACGAGGAATCTGTATGGCTGCGCGTACATTGCTGAAATGATTCTCTAAACCACCATGACCTTTATGTTCAACATACAACACATGCATGCATATTTCTTCTATATATACTCCAATATCAAGAACTCAGCTCCTCAAACTACAGATTCAGCAGTTCTTCCTATTCTTTAACAGCTCTAAGTTCTACCACCTAGCTATACACATTTGAACTGATTATGGCCGAATCATACACAAATCCTCACTATCTGGCAAATCCAGCCGAGAAATATAAGGTACTTAATGTTCTTACAGTACTAGCTAGTTTCGTTGTCAAAATGTATATATTGACATCAGAGGATAAAAAAACAGTATATATTCCATTACTTGATGTATATATATATACATAACATGACATCCTTTGTTCTTGTTGCAGGATGATAAGACAATAATCGTAAGGCCTAAAGCTCTTAACATCGTTTGGGGTGGAGATTCGCGATACTGGAACATACCAGACGACAAGTGAGTTCAATCTAGCTAACTTGATGTGTGAAATAATAAAACCATAAGTTAATTTTCAACTGAAAACATCTAGATAGCTAGCTAGTATTACAAATAGTACTCTCCTCGGTATGAATTCGATATCTGATTGAACTGTTTTTACTGCAGGAACAAACCCGCAGAACTACGTCAAGTATGTTGGCTTGAGGTGACAACTTCCATTGAGATAGAACGGAGTGATAGAAAGAAGAAGTTTGAGGTGGGGTTTGAAGTATCATTTGCAGTAGATGCATTCGGTTGGGGTAGCGACTATCCGATCTACTTCATGACCAAGAGAGGGAAAGATGGGAAAGCGTCGTGGAAGAAGATTGTATTAGATGCTAATGGTACGAGAAGAGAAATCACCAGGGAAGTGGAGAAAACAGTCGAATCTGACGATGTGATTCACTGGGGTCTGTATGAAGTATGGAGTGGGAAGTGGAAAGGAGGCCTTAGGATTCACAAGGCATTTGCAAGGCCATTGTAAACTCATACAATTTTGAAAGGATAATTCATTGTTTTGTTTGTTCAAGTTTTACATATTGTACACTTGTTGTTCAACTTTTAATTTACAGCTAGAGAACGAACGGTTGTCAAGCAGGATTTGCAGTTTGCAGAGTTTCTTCATGTGTTGTAATATGAATATGGTCATTTACAGATCACAATGAAATAAAACTTACACTTGTCCTCTGTTGCTACATTTTCTTTACTTTTAGTCCTCAAAATTATTTCACACTTGTTTGAATGCATATCTTTCTTTTCTCTTTTTGGACCTTACACCGCCGCCTCTTGATTTTTTAGTCTTCAAATCAGGAACTGGAAGATGTTTAATTAGTCGGACTAGCTCGCAGGAGGAAGCTCTTGCAGCTTCTTTATCTCTGTATAAATCTTATCACGTAAGTGTTCCATATATTCCACTAAAATCAGTACGCGCAGCAAGTAAAGATTTTGATGCCAGCTGAAAAGATTTTGCAAATTTCCTCCATATTATGGCTATTCCTTTACCTGATGATGATAGTGCTAGCTAGGAAGGATGATTTTATTTGGCCTCATCATCCAATTGAAGATTTTTCCATCAAACTGCTTATAATGCTATGTGTGACAAGGTTATTACTAGCTAGGCTTTATAAGTTTGATATTATTCAACATAATGTTTGTAAAATTTGTGGCAGATGCATTAGCCAAAGTAGGAAGCGCTCATGATCGAAGAGAACATTGCCGAGTCTTTGTTAAGACTTTGACCTTATTTATTCGCCATCTAGTTTAATAGTTTGGTTCATTTGCCCTAGGTGGCTTATTCGGTATGTAACCAATAATTTGCTACATTCTTCGGTTTTTCTAGCAAAGTCTGACATAACTCGAAGCATGCTTGTATGAACTCCTATGTAGTAGTCTGGTAGTAGTACATTAGTACCTTTCCAACAACAACAGGAAAAAAAAAAAAAAAAAACTTATCAGAATTAAGAATTAGTATTGTCTATCAGACAATATTCTAACAGTGACCCGGAAACAACTGGTATATATTCAATCATCAACTTCTCTTTCTAGATTGTTGGCGACTTGAGAGTTTCTCATAGTTCATATTACCCTAGCTTTTTCTTTCAACTTATTCTACAGCTAGCTTCTTGCATGCAGTAAGATAAATCCTACCAAGTACATTCTTTCCTATTTGAGCTATATATCTATCTGTACAACGCGCGTGTAACCTCAGATTCTACATGCATGCTTATTACGGCATATATAGTCGTTTATTTTCACGGATCTTGCAAAATGGTGTGTGCTTTCACATCAGAGCTTGCATATTGAAAGTCAGCTGTCACCCGTTTCAACATTGCACGCGGAGAATGAATCTTTTTGTACTGATGAATCATTTTTTGTACCTTTTTTGGCTGCCTGGGGAGGTTTTGATAAGCATTATCATAAGATATATTCCCAGCCTATTTATGGAGAACAGCATCATAAAAGAGATGCCTTACAAGTAGTTATTAAATTATTTGAAGGAATATTTGTACTTCGTATTGATTTTTCTGACAGGGCGACGCTTAAATTATCCAATAAGAATTGAACATCTGGATGTATTGCTAGCTTCAATATGCAGCAGTGTCAAAATTGCGCTGTTCTGGTTTAATATGAGGAATCTGTATAGATGGCTGCATGTACTTAAGCATCAATCTTTGAGATGTAACTTGTTGAAAAAATATACTACTACAACATGACTTGTTTGATATATTCCCTTGTGTTTAAGTAACTATGTTTTCTCACACATGTTAAAATATAGAAATGGTTCTCTAAACCACCATGACCTTATCTGTACAAGATGTAATACATATTTCTCCTTCTATATATACTCCAATATCAAGAAATCATCTCCTCAAACTAATTCATTCATTCATCAACTGCAGATTCAGCAGTTCATCCTATTCTTCAATAGCTTTTAAGTTCTACCTATATATATATAAACATTTGAAGTTTGAACCGACTATGGCCGACTCATACATAAATCCTCACTACCTTGCAAATCCAGGCGAGAAATATAAGGTACTTTTTGTTCTTACAGTATAACTAGTTTAGTTGTTGAAATGTTTATATTGACATCAGAGGATCAAAAACAGTATTTCATTACTTGATGTATAATACATGACATCATTTTGTTCTTGTTGCAGGATGATGGTGATCATAAGACAATAATTGTAAGGCCTAAAGCTCTTAACATCGTTTGGGGCGGAGATTCTCGATACTGGAACATACCAGACGACAAGTGAGTTCAATATCTAGCTAACTTGATGTGTGAAATAATAAAATTATTTTAGTATTACCAATATATACTATCCTCGGTATGAATTCGACATCTGATTGAACTATTTTTACTGCAGGAACAAACCCGCAGAACTACGCCAAGTGTGTTGGCTGGAGGTGACAACTTCCATTGAGATAGAAGGGAGTGATAGAAGGAAGAAGTTTGAGGTGGGGTTCGAAATATCATTTGCAGTAGATGCATTCGGTTGGGGTAGCGACTATCCGATCTACTTCATGACCAAGAGAGGGAAAGATGGGAAAGCGTCGTGGAAGAAGATTGTATTAGATGCTAATGGTACGAGAAGAGAAATCACCAGGGAAGTGGAGAAAACAGTCGAATCAGACGACGTGGTGATTCACTGGGGTCTTTATGAAGTGTGGAGTGGAAAGTGGAAAGGAGGCCTTAGGATTCACAAGGCAAATGCAAGGCCACTGTAAACTTATAGAGGATATATATATATATATAATTGTTTGTACAAGTTCTTCATTTACATTTGTTCATTCAACTTTTACAGCTAGAGAACGAACTGTTGTCAAGCAGGATTTGCAGTTTGCAGATTTTCTTCATGTAATGTATATGAATATCATTCACAGATCATAATGAAACAAAAACTCAGAAACTTCTCTGTTACTAAAATTTAGTAGTTGCAACATCTTTACTCTTTAAAATTGGCTGAACAAAACAAACTTTTGGTATTACGAGATATGAATTATATGGTATTACGAGAGCTTTAATTTTATTTGTCAACAAGTTCATTCATCCATGTAGAAATTAATGGACCTCATTACTGTTTGGAGGATAATGGTAAAGTATAACGGTTGCAACCACACATTTGACACCTGTTGTACCAATCAATATGTGCAATTGTGTTTTATAATTAATTTTGTGTTAGTTTTAAAGAACAGGCAGGTAAAATTATAAAATACGGACACATATGCACCAATCACCAACATGTTGTATTTCGAATGTGTCATTTATTTAAAGGCTCATTTCGCAATCCAAACACACATCGTTTTGGCCACCAATCACTGACAAAACACACGTTTTTTAGACCCGGGTCAGATGCGCGAAAGTTTATGTACGTACGTACTTATTTGAGATCGATGGAGTTGGTTAATTAAATAGACAGTCTATCGATCAGACCAGTGGCGGATGCAGAAAATTTTCTTTGAGGGGCACAATTTGTAAGAGGAGTGCCGACAAAATATTGTAGTTTAATTTATTTTAAAACAATATCTTTTATCATTTTATCCTAGTCAAAGTATTTCATAAAACAAAAGTTATCTTGAAATATAAAGAAACTTCATTAATTGTAGATGTATTTCCAAATTTTGTTAAAAAAAGATTATCTGAATATTATAATGGGTTTCCCATATATTCATTTAGTTAAAACCATACACAATGGATACTTTCTAGTGTTAAATATGTTTATTATTTAGAACAAATGATCATGTCTAAATAAGTAATAGTATTATTAATTAATATTTGAACAATGAAAATACAATGATTGAGTTTTTATTAAAAAGGAAAAATTATAAGCTAAATTGCATAAATTGAAATAAGGGAGAAGGAAATCTTTGGTTGAAATAAGGATAAGGATATTATGAGAATTTGAGAAAAATAAATAATAAAATAGGGAGGAGGAAAGAAAGATGCTATAGGAGAATTTGAGCAAAATAAATAATAGTGAGGAAAGGAAGAAAAGAAAAGAACAAAAAAAAGTACAATTGAGCAAAATAATAAATAAGAAGTAGTAAAAAGATAACGAAAGGAAAAAACAAAAAAGAAAAGAAAAATAATAAAAAGTGAAAAGACAGGGAAAGGAAGAAAAGAAGGTAAAATAATGACACATTGAAGAATCAAACCCTAGACCTAACGGGTAGAATACCAACAAAACAACCACTACACCACTTACTTTATGTGAACTTTACAACATACATAAAATATATAATATTATTTCGACATTGTTTTCTGAAGAAGAGTATAATAGTAACTTCAGGTCAAAAATCGAGGGGGGGCACTTGACCCCCCTGCCCCCCTTTGAATACGCCCCTGGATCATACCATTGCAAATCAAATACTACTACTTAATATAGTGTTTTTTTTTGTTTTTTTTTCAAAATTATTTTGGATATGCATAGTTGTTATAAACAAAGCAAACGCCTTGGGTAAACATGTAAAAACCCATTATGACCCTCTGGAGTGTAGTGAATTCTAAACCACCAAGGTATCTAAATACTACCCGCTAGTGAATTTCTCATGGCCCACGAACTAGGCACAACCCAAGCGTGTGGGAATTTCTGGAATTGCTACTCCGTTAACAACATACTCCCTCCGTCCCAGAACAGTTGCACCATTTTGCCATTTTGGGCGTCCCGTTAGAGTTGCACCATTTCATTTATTTGCCATATTTGGACATGGTTATAATAATTTTATATTCCATCAACACATTTTTGTGGCCACAAATCCTCCATAAAGTAAAAGCAACACCCACTATCAATATAAATCAATATTTAAATCTTCTCCTTATTTTCTGTGTCCAAAAGCAAATAGTTCAACTGCTCTGGGACGGAGGGAGTAACCATTTACTTGATAATATTCATATTTTTATTATTAGATGATCACTCATAATACTTTAGTTTGTGAATTAAATTTGATAGGAGCTAAGGTTAGAAAATTAAGATACTATTATAATGGTTGAGTGAATTGAGTGAAATGGTATAGTATTCTTTACTTGGTGTGGAGGCCTGGCCTGATAGTTAATTAAGGCACTACTTCCTTTTTTTTATTCCCGCGGTAAGTAAGTGTAGGCATTAGCCAGTATCTGAAAATAAACAAACGATGGAGATGCGGTGTAGTAGTCCTTTACGTTTTAAACTTTCTTAGCTCAATTCTTTTTCTAGTTATTTTGCAATTAATTTAAAAGTAGTCAAATTGAGAAAATGATATTAATCTTACCATATTTAAAATGAAATAGATGGAAGGATTAATTAGTAAATTAATTCTGTTCGTGGGTGCGTGCGTGTATAGTAGTAAATTAATTTGTGGAAGAAGAATAAATAATACTACTACTAATTATTTGAGTTATTTCATCATCATGACAATTGACAAGTAGTACAAGTAGGTAGCTAGGTGGGCAAATGCGCGATTGATTATCATATCGAGATCATCTACCTTTATGCTTTTCACATCTACTAAAATTCTACTCCTCTCTCGGTCCCCAAAACCATACGTTTGATCAATTTCTGAGTTGTTATATTCAACGTGTATTTGATTTAATAAAAATATGTTGAAGTTATAGTACATAATAAATAAACATTTTGCAATGCTTTAGTAGAAATTCTGATAGCTTAAAAGGATTTAGAACGCTGAACATACCAAAAATCAAACACCTTTTTTTTTACTTTACATTTACACCACCACCACCATATGTGATATGTACAGGGGATCGATCCCATCCTTGTCCTCCTGTCCTGTCCAGCCTCGCACACGCTAACTAGAGCAGAGAGATAGCTCAGTCGGTCGGTGTCTATATATATACTAGTAGCTACTACCATTATTATTATACATTTATCTATCATGTTTAAACTCCAACTATTAAAATCCTCCTACTTAGAAGAATTATCAATCAGTCAGTAAACAACAATATCATTCATTCATTCACTCATTCATAGTAAAATAATACTCACTTTATTGATCGATCATCCATCGATCCATGGCGGCGGAATATTCAAATCCTCACCATTTGGCAGGTACAAATACACTTAAGGTATGCTGCACATATATTTCTTCTTCTATTATATTACCACCAGCATGCAGTTCGATCCCACCCCTATAATGAATGAATTAATTAGCTATAAAATCTCATTTTGTTCAGTTTAATTCAATTCAATTCAGTTCTGTTCAAACTTACTTAGTTATATTTTATGCTACAAATAAATTATATTCAGTTCAGTTCTGTTCACACGAAAATATGATCTCTCTTCTCTTCTCTTGTGTCCCGCGCGAATGCATTAATTGCAGGATGGTCCAATAGTAGAAGTATCGCCTGATAAGCTTAATATTGTTTGGGGAGGTGACACCAGATACTGGAACGTACCTGAAGAGTAAGTCATTCATTACCCACCTAGCTACTAATTCATTAGTACTAGCTAGTAGTATAACAAGGAAGTAAGGGTTAATCTTAATTGATAGCTAGTAAATAAATTACTCCTATATATGGCATCATGCAGTGGTAAGGGGCCTGCAGAACTACGTCAAGTATGCTGGCTTGAGGTAACAGCACAAGTTAAAGATGCTAAGCCAAACAAGAGCTATGTTGTGGGTTTCAAAATATCGTTCGCCCCAGATGCATTCGGCTGGGGTGATAACTATCCCCTCTACTTCATGACCAAGAGAGGTAAATCCGGTAAAACATCCTGGAAGAAGAAGATCTTCGATCCTACCATGGAACAACAAATCACAGGGACAATTCCACCCGTCGTCCTCGATGAAAAATACAAAACCGAACAACAAAACAAAGTTACTGAAGATGACGACGAAAACGTGCTTCACTTTGGTTTGTATGAAGTTTGGAGTGGCAAGTGGAAGGGTGGCCTTAAAATTCACCATGCTTTTGCCAGGGAGGAGTAGGAAATTAATTAATACTAGTACATAATTAATTTCCTCATACTCATATAAGAAGTAAACATTACCTATTTCAGAATGCATTCTCAACAATATATTAATTGGATCTGTTTCTACTTTGTGAGGTTTTCAAGCCCCTTAACTGGATTATGTGTGTGTGTGTGTCACTCATTCAAATAATTTCCTTTTTGTTTGCATATTCTAATGATGTAATACTACTAATTATGTGTTGTTATGTTATGCCACACACTTAAGTGGTTTGTTTTTGTAATTTCCCATTATTATTATTATATCAATAAATAACAGATCTTGCTTGCTTGTGAATGATGATGATCTGCTGCAATCAAACTTCTTGAATGAAGTAAGCAATATTGTTGCTTGTAATCAACACAGCTTTTTATTGTTGTTGTTGTTATATTTCTGACTCCGCATTTCAGACTAGAAAATTCTTCTAGGGATCTATTAGGCCTACAAGAGCTTAATTATGATTGAAAATGATGTATGGAAATGATTATTTGTAAATCCACATCCATGGGTTTTACTATTAAGGTGTTGAATGACTGAATTCTCTCAAGGCAAAGAAATTGCTATATGCAGAATCTGCTTTTCTTACTACTACTACTACTACAATTGGAAAAAGCAACACTACTCTTCTCTTTATACAGAGTTACAGACACACAAGACAGATTTGTTTATCATCATCAGAAGCAAAGAATAGAATAACCTAGCCTATCCTTTTATCGATCACTATTTACCACGCGCCTCAGAAAATAATTAAGCATAGGATTGATAACATCATAATTTAAGTTGGTTGCCACTTGCAAGTTAACTACTCGAGTTACAACCCTTTCTGGTAATTAATAATCTTCTCATAATCCAAGCTCACTTTGTCAGACAGACAAGCTTAATTCTATTAGGACAGTTAAACTTTTTCACACGTGTGGTTTGACATTGTGATATACTACCAGGAAGAGGATAAGCCTAAATAATGCATGGAAATATGTAAACCGAGCAAAGTGTGCAATTTAAAGCTATTATTCTTTCCTGCAGAACAGAATCGTATTCCATTTCCACAGAGACAACTCTGGTTCTGATTCTTATAATTGGACAAACTTTATATCAAGATAGGAACGAAGACCCATGACCCGACACAAGTAGTGGCACATAGTTTATGTAAGATTATATAGTATGTCAATGCACAAAAACACTTGTCATTTACCTGAACCGCACTAGTGTAAAGTATAAACGTACAAGTTCTAAGAACATATTCCAGTTTATGCAGAAGAAGCCTAATTGTGCGAGAATAAAGAACATGTTCCAGTGCCACGCAATTGTCTATAAAACTAGACTAAGAAAATATCATTAATCCTCACATAAGAAGATCATTTCCTGTCTTCTCAAAAAAATGGGAGCAGGGCAATCACAAGACAGTGTTCAAGAACAAAAGTACGAAGAGCCAACTAACAACTTACCACAGTGCAGTAACACTGATGCCAAAGCTACTCCAGGAGCTCCAGTAAAAGCTAAATCCACTGCCACTGAAGCTCCAGCTAGAGTTAGTCACACAAAAGCAGAAGCTCCACTTCCTCACAATTGTGAAGAGATACTGAAACATGCCGATTCACCTGTAGACAGGACATCAAGAGAGAAATTGTATGAACAGCTTTACGCTGGTGTGTACTTGAACCAGAGAAAAAAGGTAAGTGCTAAACACCACTTGAAATTACATATGATCCCACATAATGTCACATCGATCTTTGCATGCATATAACACTTTTAAGCCTTAAATTTACACTATATTCGCTTGTTCAGATGCAAGTTTCAGAACTTCTGTCGTTCTCCACTTATCTGTCCTGCATATTAGGTTATTAACTTTTCTTAAATTTACTGTACAAGTCTCCAAATCATAGGTAGTAAAACTATTATTTTTGTTAATGCTCTTAGAAATTTGTGGTTTGCAGAAGTTTTGGGTTGAGAAAGAGTCGAAAAGAAACTGCTTCGCACTATTTGCTCCAGCTCTCTTGATAACTTGGGCAGAAGACCCTCGTTTCTGGCACTGGCCCTTGCTGAACGACTCAAGGTAGTGACAATAATAGACGGGCTATAAGTCAAACAAATAACTGGAAAGACAATAAAAATTTCATGTTTTGAGTTAACGCTGGTTCATACTATTTTACAGTGATGAAAGCCATACAGTTGCAGAATTGGTCAATGTTTGCTGGCTAGAGGTACATGGGAGATTTGAGATAGCTAACCTATCACCAGAAATAATGTATCAAGTTGTATTTGTTGTTAAGCTGGCTGATCCTGCTTATGGCTGGGATGTTCCTGTGAACCTGAGACTTACCTTACCAGATGGAAGCAAACAAGAACACAAAGAAAACTTTATCGAAAAGCAAAGAGAACGATGGATAGAAATCCCAGTGGGTGAATTCAAAACTTCCATTGGCAAGGTTGGAGAGATGGAGATTTCTATGTACGAGTACGAGGGTGGGAAATGGAAGAGAGGGCTGCTGATTAGAGAGATCATCATCAGACCAAAAGCCTCTTGAGTCCAAAATAACTCAATTGAATAAGTGTCCCTGGTCACAAACCACCCTACAAGCTAGGCTACAAGTTTAAGTTCATAATAGAACAGTATGCAAACACTTTAGATATTGCTCCTAGGTTATGGAGTAACTATGGCTTCCATTTCCAGAAATTATCTACATTGTATCTAAAGTGGCTATGCAAACGGAGTTTTTCTGTCTCAAAAAAAAAAAAAAATAATAATAATAATAATAATAATTAAAAAAAAAAAACACTACAGTGCTTCTGTCTATAACTTGTTCAAAACAGATAGATATTGATGCCAAGCAGAGAGAGCAACTGTTCCTGTTTATAATTTTCTTCAAAACAACACGAAGTTCATGCCAGACAGAGTTAGCTGCGACAACAAACTATGAGTATCTGTAACTTATCTGGCAAGAAAAAAGAAAATATGTACCGTTCTAATGCCAGCAAACATCAATTAAGTTACTTTCTCAATTTCCGAAACCAAGAAAGTCATAAAATTTTAAATATCCCAAACCCTGATAGTATGTATATCGATGAACATTAACCAGAATAACCAGATCATAAACTAATATTTACAAAGAATCCAGAAGATTAGTATACAGTATTACCTAATTCCAGTGTGTTGGTTAACTGCAAGCCATCGGAGGTGAGTGACATCAGAAATCTGTCAGATAGTTTTCTGGCTTATACCACAGTGAGAAATCAATTCCTTTGCCCTTCAAATTCTCTGTTGCGGGACCAATTCTCTCCAGAAGCTGCATAAAATGAGACATTAGTATTTCACTATTGAAGTTTGGTTGGATAATTTAAATTTTTTGTTATATAGATGAGACCCGTTAAATAGGTTGCGAAAACTACTGCATATACTAGACTCTAGAGTCACCCTGGCTCATGCAGGAGATAATACTTGGCTATAAAGAATTGTAAAGCAAACTTTGTGCTTTTGTTTCAGATCTGATGGGTTCAGATTGACTCAGACGTGAAAATAAGAAACAAGGTTCAAAATGTAACTAACCTTAGCATGAACCACTCCATTGGATACCAAGACAGACCTATCAAAGACGCAAAATTTGCCTCCGTCCATGCACGATACGACTCCACCAGCCTCTTCCACTATCTAATCAAAAGCATGTAACATCAGATCAATGCAAAAAGAATATAGCTAGCCAGCTGGGGGGGGGGGGGGGGAAAGGACCAAATTCGTATCACATGAAGCAAGCATGTCTAAACAGATGTGCCATCAATAATAAACAGGCAATTACCAAAACTCCAGCAGCCATATCCCATGGTTTCAGACGATACTCCCAATAAGCTTCTACAATCCCCAAAGCTACATGGCACATGTCAACTGCTGCTGCACCAAGCCTTCTCACACCCTTGAATCAAACACCAAACATTAAAGGGTAGAAATTTGACCACAAAAAAACACTATTACTGGATAGATATGAGAAGCAGCGGAAGATGCAGAAAAGGAACTTATTTTTACCCGACTAACGTCAGTGAATTCCTTGAACAGCTCTATATTGGTTGCCCATGCATCATCGTGTTCATATCCAAACCCAGTAACCAGTAATGACTGTTCAACCTAGTATTGATTGCAACATGCAGTTATCAGAACACCAATAAGAGTAAAAACTTAAATTATCAGTCGGACTCGCATTGTATTGCATACTAAGTTACCTTATCAGTCTGACTTGCATGAATGATATCGCCATTGCAGAATGCACCTTTACCTGGATGTTATTAATACTACATTAGCAGAAGATGTACAGCAAAGTTAAACAACAAGGTACATTGAACAATTTTTTTACCAGCAGCTGCAGAAAAGGTTCGAGTATTCCAGCATTTAGGTCCACCAACAAATTCTACCTACAAATAGAGAAAAATGATCAACCTGATGCTCATGGAAAAGAAACAATTGTTTTGTCATTCAAAAAATACGCACCACTGTAGCAGCAGCTGGCTTCCCTTTATATAGGACGCCAACAGAAACAGCAAAGCTGGGATAACAATGGGCAAAATTTGTGGTACCGTCTACGCATATGGAGGGAAAAAAGAGAAAAGAAACTATGATCATGACAAACTTTTAACTTTTATAAGTCATAGTATACTGTAAACCAAAATCACAAACTAAGCAGCTACAAATTACTACATGTAACATAGCACTGATTCGTGGAAATTGCCAATTATAACATTTTAAAAGTATTTGAATCGTGTATTTTAGCAACCTGCTTTCTAATTAGTTATACTGTGATTTTATAATTTAGACACCATGTTTACTACGTTCCACAAACCAAATGGGGCTGGCAATACTAAAAAACATTGACATCAAAAAAAGTTCTTCCAGAAGCAGGCACAAAAGATGTATCCCATAAGAATTCACAAGCATGAACTAGGAGTTTAGTGTGGCCAACCTAAGGGATCGATGCACCAAAGATAATCCGAAGACGAATCTCCAATGAGACCTCCCTCCTCCCCAAGAATAAGGTGATCTGGAAAATTCTTTCGTACGACATCTAGAATAGCTGCTTCACTCATTTTATCTGTGCTGCAGAATATTTTTTCAAATGGCATAAGATGAAACATGCAATGAACAACTTTTTCAACAAGCAGAAACATGAGATAGTAAACAACCAGAAAGGCGCTCTTGACATTAAATGACAGATGTTCCACAACAATGAGATGAATCAATCATAGATGTTAATTAAGTGCTGAAGGTCTTACTCAGTGACCAGGTCAGTAAGTCCCTTGTAGACGATATTTCGAGGTTTGTTCACTGCCTCCATCACTACCTATACAGGTAAAATGATTGATTATCATCAGCATTCACCACCATTCTGAAAAGCAGCTAACTTAAACAAAAAAATTAATACTCATCTGTTCTTTTAGATGGTTTACCTATTTATTTATTTTTTATTCATTTTTTTAGATTGTTTACTCTATATCACTAACTTTACTTTATTGTGGATCCTAGCATTAAACCAAACACTCCACTCATACTACCAAGTTCCTAATAAAGCAAGCAAATGTAAACTATCTAAAAAAAAACGGATGAGTAAATTATTAAATTAAATTAACCGGAACAAGCTCGAATTCTGAATGCTACCTGAGCGCCTGTCTCGGCAGCTGATTGAACCACCTGAAGAAGCTGATCAGAGGCAAGTGGACCAGTTGACTCGGCCCCAACTTTAAACAAGTGCTTTTGAGACAGAGCAGCATTTGTTGTTGTTGCTGTAGATGATAATGACTTTGTGTTGAGTGTTGATTTCAAATATCTCAGGGGGTTTGAATTTAAGCTCTTCAATGGGTTAATCGAAAAGGGTATGTGAGAAATTCTTGAAGGGCTGAGGATGGAGGAAGATGATACTAATGCAGAGCAGCACTTGGCCATTTTCTTGAAATGAATTTTCTTCTTCTTTTTCCAAATAAATTTATTATATGTATCTTCTTCTTCTTGTTTCTGTAAATTGATTTACAGATGAGCTGTGTTTGTGTTTGATTGTGTGGTAATGAATTTGGGAAGAGATGAGATTTTCTCAATTAACTCCCAATTTTGGGAGAATTGAATTGTACCTCTGCAATTCTAAAAGATTCCTGTCAAGAGTTTCTTTGTCCTGCTCTAAAAACAAAAAGTAAAAAAAGGGCTATATTGTTATTAACTTTTACCTCCGCTCCAACTTTTAAAAAATAAAAATGATTATGAATAATTACAAAATTAGTGTTACTTTTAAATTTTTATGTCAAATTAGTGTGACCTAATTTTATTATTACAATTTAGTTAAAAACTTGTTTACAAATTAGTGATTATACTAATTTTATTTTAGTATTTAAATTGTTAACTTCTCTCCTAATCTTTTCTAACAAACCTCATATTTAAACACTACAGTTAAAAGTGGTCACATCTAAGTTTTGCCTTGGTTTTATCTACTACTCTACCAGATTACAATGCTTATAAGACTTTTACACCTAGTGTTCTAATTCAATTATCATATCATATGTAGTGTTTTGGTTTGAATTTTATCTTGCATTGTGGAGATATATATTTCTAAGAGTATTCCTTATACTCTCTGTAAAAAGACTTAAACGCTTATAATGAAATTTTTTGTGTTGTAAAAAAAAAAAAAAAAGCACCATTATATATATTTCCAGCAACACAATCTCAACAAGAACAAGCACCATTATGTGCAAAACGATTGCGTAAGATCAAGGGGCACAAAATGTATAAAAGCACCATATATATATATCAAGTAAAACACTATCAACAAGAACAAGCACCATTATGTGCACAACCATTACATAAGATCAGGGATCGTAATCAAAGCATCTACAATCAAGTATCCAACTCTACATGGAGCATATTAGTCATCCATTAAAGCACAACCATAAGGAACACAAGCACCATTACAAGATAAACGCACCATTATATCAAGCAACACACTCACAACAAGGGAGATGCTTGCCGAACTAAAAGGGCGGTGTAAAACAGAACCATTCGAAATTAAAAGTCAATAATATGAAGTTAAAGGCTGGGTAAGCTTTTATGAATTCGAAATGATTTTTCTACTAAGAGACATCCGGGGTTCGTCAATGGAAGGTTGCTTGTGAGTTTCCAAATGTCTAGAATTATTAGAGCTTCTTCAACGGAGAGAGAAAGCTTTGAGTCTAAATATAGTAGTATATTGGTTCTTGCTGATTGTTGCATTAGAAAAGTGAAAGCTTTGAGTCTAAATATAGTACTTCATATTAGTACGTTGGTTGTTGTTACTTGTTATGCTATAAAAGTAATCTAAAACTAATATTAAATAGTTAGTTGTTTGATTAGTTACTAAAATTAAGTAAGGTTATTATAGTCAACACATATTTAAACACTAATGTGTAATAAATTTTTCATGTATCACTAATCAGTAATAAATTATTAGGAATATCACTAATTTATAATTGACTCTATATCTAATTTCGTCTCACCCCCAATTTTAATTTTTGATTCAGCCCCTAAATATGTATGAATGCATTGATTTAAAACCTCTACTTTTATATGCATCATGTGAACCACTACATTATTAAATTATCAAACATCCACATAACAAATTGACCCCTCAAATTCTTACGAAACGAGAACAAACATCCACACAATGAAAACGAAATGTATTAAAAAAGTAGACCGCTTTCTCTTGAAATTATTCAAAATATGCAATACCTAAAAGGAACGGAAAGGGAAAATACATTAAAAGGAAAGGGAAAAGAAATAAAAAGAAGAAAGCTAACACGAAATTATTTTCTATGAAAATGCACAACTTTTGGGGAGCAAATTATCCGTAGGGTGTCATATTAACCCCACAAAAACCTATTATTGCCAATGGAATCAAAAAGAAAAGAAGAATTAATTTCCAACTTCACCCTCTCTTTCTATTTGTTTATTTCTATTTCCCTCATTTTCATGCTTTTGGGGGCCTATGGATCAAATAATATAGAAAGGGACGTGTGACATCAATTGATCACCATTCACCAAATATCATAGGTTCAAGCACAATTGTGAATGTTCATAATCAACATACTATATGGAGATCGGGTACAAAAATCACCAAATGTATCAGCAGCTAATTTAACTTTCAAATTTATCAGGAAGTTGATCTTATTGATTTGGTTTTGGTATTTCGTGATTTTATCTGGATAATTTGGTTATTTTGACAGGGATGGACATGTACTTTCTTGATGGGAGCCGTTGATTTTGGTGACGTTCTCTTGAAATTTTGATTTTAGTCCCCGTCCATTTAAGCATGAGGGTGAATTTCAAACGGAAACTGAACTTGATTTGACTGTCGCTCCTATGAACTGGAAGTGGGGTTGTGATGCTGCATCATTGCCCCTGGGAGCTGTGCGAGTGAGAGCCTGATTTCACTTGGTTCGGATCACCGGCATTGTTCTGAAGTTCGAAGGCCCATCGGCTTAACTAGAGTCTTTTGAGTTTCGTGCCGTTTTGATTTCTCAATTAGCTTTATTGGCTAATTGAACCCTCATTTGTACTTGAGGTTAGTGATACACCTTGTATCATAATTGAGATATACCCCTCTTAATCTTGTACATTAATTTAGGTTTAATAAACTTTTTTTGTTGTTTCATAAAAAAAAATTCAAATTTATCACCAAAAGAATAATTTTGCTTCTCTATTAGTATTAAAGAAAATTTGGTCAACCCAATTGTAATTAAGTGAGCGTTTGTAAATGCTATAAAAAGTTATTCTGTGATTTTGGAGTAGAGAAGCTGAATTTTTAGTGTTTGATTTCAGCTTTTGCGGTAAATTCTCCTAAAAAAGCAGGTACCCATCAAAAGTTGAAAAGTAACACAAATGATACTTTTGGCTTCTACGGCTACTTTTTTTTTTATCATAATTCCAAACACCCCTTACTTTTATTTAAAATCAACTTTATTCAACTTCAAGCAGAATGAAGTTAAAAACAGGTCCCAAAAATATTTGTAAACACTCACTTACTCCATTCCTAAATTAGGCATGGTTTATGAAATCAACGCTTTTAAAGAAAAGAAAAGAAAAGCTTTATTTCGAGAAAAAAAAAAAAAACGCTTCTAAAGAAAAGCTAGATGCTAAGTATTTTACGAAACAGTACTCGAACCTATAATAAATATGAAATCACCCCTTCTATTAGTGGCAATAAAAATTTAACCTCTCTCAAAATGGGTGTACTTTCTTTCTAAATATAGTTTACATACTTTCTACATTTATAGTCCACTTTCTTCTTCTTCTCTCTCACACTCACACACACACGAGCAGAAATGAGATGATGATAATTTGCAGCAGCCTCAACTCAACAGCCCCACACATTGAGTGACCCATTCCCTGTTGATTTTCCCTGTAGAATGGGATATTATCATTATTATTATTCAACTGTTTGCCCTCAATCACTTGCCTTCTCTTTTGGGGACGAATTCTTCTTCTGTGTTAGGTCATGAATAGCACCTTTCTTCTTCTTCTTCTTCTTCAAAGGTCAGATTGAACTGTGAGTATAGATTGAATATTTTTGTTGCTGCTCCTATTTATTTGATTTTCTTTCAAGATTCTCGCTTTTCATTCTAAACATTATAAATAAACTCTCTTTCTTTTGTTTTAATGATTTGCCTTTTTCTTGCTAAACTTTTGTTGACTTGGTTATCCTATTTATTTCTCTTGCTAGCCTGCTTGGATAAAATTTTAAAATAAATAAATTAGTAGTAGATTATTATTATTATTATTATTAACTTAGTAATGCATGTGCTTCTTAATTAGCTGCCAGTTGTCACTTGTTTTTAGGTTACATTGCTAATCACTTTATAATATTGCGTTTACTAGCTACTTAGTTAGTTGTATCTAGTTGCATTGCTTTCTATTCATGCTTGGACAGGTTATATGATTTTTTTTTGTAATTGTATGTAGCAGCAGTGTGTATAATATGTCTTTCTTAAGGTACTTAATGGCCTTGACATATAGTATATGGCAGTATTACTTCTTTCTGGATTGAAGTATAGTGGATTGAATTCATCACTATATCTTTCAAACTTGTCACTTTTGACTCTGTTTTAGTAGGACCGTTGTTTTCCTCGAATGTTATTCTGCTAAACCAATAACTTGAATATGTTCTTGCAGGGTGGCTGACACATGGATAGGGCTGCAATGGATACAGGTGCCCATCACTCTGGTTCAGCACAGTCCGAGGATGATTCCGCATTGGATTTAGAACGGAATTACTGCAATAGTCTTGATATTGTAGAACCAAGTCCACCACCATTACAACCCTTTGCATCTGGTGCTCAGCTCTCCGAGAGCAATGCTGCTTTCTTGTCTTGGCCTTGCCGGATAGCTGATGCAGCTGAAGATAGGGCACATTACTTTGGGAATCTCCAGAAAAGGGTTCTACCTGAAATTCAGGATACCAGGCCAACAGGTTTTCAGGCTTCTACGTTGCTTGAATTGATGACTATTAGGGCATTTCATAGCAAGCTTTTAAAGCGCCATAGTCTTGGCTCAGCTATTGGTTTCCGTATCAAGAAGGGTGTCTTGACAGATATACCAGCTATACTCGTCTTTGTAGCTAGAAAAGTTCACAGACAGTGGCTCAGCCCTGCTCAATGTCTACCAGACGCTCTTGAGGTTTATCTACCTATATGTCTCTCTATGTTAGTGTTTATTACTTTTTCACCTTTTATAAAACAAATTTCAAAATGTGAAAAGATATATATATGTAAATGTGGTATGCCTTTCTCAGGAGTTTTCTCATGATATAGTGTCTTGGTGTAATTTTATCCTTTTAACAGATTGGGCATATATATATATATATATATATATATATATATATATATATATATATATATTCTAACTGTTAAAAATACTTTTTTTTAGTAAGAATATGGTATTTGGATATTTCCTTAAATTTACAAGTCTTATATTACTGTATCTAACAACCTTCCGAGACTTGACCCCTTCCATTATTGTTTCTGCAGGCACCTGGAGGTGTTTGGTGTGATCTTGATGTCGTTGAATTCGCTTACTATGGGGCACCTGCAGCCACTCCAAAAGAACAACTATATACAGATCTTGTTGATGGCTTTGGTGGAAGCGATGACTGCATTGGTTCTGGTTCGCAGGTAAAAAAAAAACTATTTGCATTTTAAACTGAGTATTGTGCTTTGAAGTCTGTGATGTATGTTATTGATAATTATGTTTCTTGTATAAGAAAATAATTCCTTTGTCGCTGATATGTGCTGGAAATTGTGTTTTTTCTATTTAAAAGGAATACGCGAGTAGCTAACTGATTGTCTTCTTCATGTTTAAATTGCTTCATTAATTCAAGATGTTCAGACTGTGATGCATTGCTTTCCTTTATGCCGCCTAATTTAAGATGACAGTTATAAATTTGCTAAAAAATGTACAAGGGTCCAGTGTTATTAGGAGAATCAGAGAATGTTCCCAAAGTGCATAGAAGATATTATCTTGGCAGCCAACATGCAATCCATAATCTATTGTTTTCATGGTAACCGTTAGCTACTTAGCTTTCACTTACCTGACTGCTCTCTGTATCTTTTACTAGGTTGCAAGCCAAGAAACTTATGGAACCTTGGGTGCTATTGTTAGAAGCAGGACAGGCAATAGGCAGGTTGGGTTTGTCACTAATCGGCACGTGGCAGTTGATCTTGACTACCCAAGTCAGAAAATGTTTCACCCATTGCCCCCAAGTCTGGGACCAGGCGTTTATTTAGGTGCTGTGGAGAGGGCCACGTCATTCGTAACAGATAACCTATGGTATGGTATTTTTGCTGGAACCAACCCAGGTAAAGTTCACCATAGAATTCCCTGTTTCATTCTCTTATTTTGCAAAGGATGAGGTTTCCAATTTTGTTTGGGTTCTGACTGTGTGATCATATTGTGTTCACGCAGAAACATTTGTCCGAGCTGATGGTGCTTTCATTCCTTTTGCTGAAGACTTTAACATGGCCAATGTGACAACACTAGTTAAAGGTGTAGGTGAAATAGGCAACGTCAATATAATCGACTTGCAGTCTCCTATTGAGAGTGTCGTCGGAAGGCAAGTTGTTAAAGTTGGAAGGAGCTCTGGCTTGACAACTGGGACCATAATGGCCTACTCGCTCGAGTACAATGATGAAAAAGGGATTTGCTTATTTACTGATTTTCTTGTTGTTGGAGAGAATCAACAGACTTTTGATCTTGAAGGTGACAGTGGAAGTCTCATTCTGCTGACGGATCAAAATGGGGGTAAGCCTCGTCCAGTAGGAATCATTTGGGGCGGGACAGCTAACCGAGGCAGACTAAAACTGAAAGCTGGCCAGCCACCGGAGAATTGGACAACTGCAGTTGATTTAGGGCGACTTCTTGATGTCCTTGAACTGGATCTTATATCATCCAGTGAAGCACTTCAAGGTTCGATCCTTTTGACGAATTTATTATTTCCTGGATTGAGCAAAATCTTTTGCCTGTATGGTTTCAATTAGATTCCAGATCTCCTGCATTTTTCTCCTTCAAATTTCAAAATCACAGCATGCTTCTAGGGATGTCTATGGGAGCTTTTATATGGAGCTCATAGACATAAGCCGTTTTGCATGCAACATGATGCTCATCATTTTTCATAGGTTCCCTCCCCCTCCTCTTTCCCATCCGGTGCTGTTAAAAATGTGCACAGAAAAAACCAATGGAAGTATTATTTTCATAAGCATATACAAGCTATGCTACTTTTCATCATAGTTCCCCTTTTCTCGTCTCCTTTCCTTCTGCCATGTAAAAAAAGCTCTGTGATTTTTCCTGACTTCCTTTGCTATTTAATCTCTGATTCCAACATAGGTGCATTGCAAGCGCATAGAAAAGCATCATTGGCACGGACTGATTCGACTGTTGTGGAATCATCACCACAAGAGCAGCAGGTCATTACAAAAGATAGATTCGGTGAGCCACCTGCTACAAGCATTCTCCAAGTCTCTACAGACGAGGATTCCCATATGGCACATGAACAAAATGATGAGTTCCGTATAGTAAGTGGTCCTGAAACGGGTCCAACTGTAGAGCACCAATTCATACCCAGCTTTGCATGCAAATCTCCAGTAAATGATGATGAGTGTCAAGAAGAACATGACAGCATGAAAAACCTGGCAGTATTGCTGAAGGAGCCTGAAGATGAGATATCTGTTTCTTTGCGGTTAGGAGGTGAACCAGAACCCAAAAGAAGAAAGCTATCCGATTCCGTTGCAGAAGATTGATAATAAAGAGTGCATTCATCAATCCCTCCCCATTTTTGTTTGTAAAGTTATCTATTGGTTATTGACTATGCAAAAAGTATTCGGCTAAAGATTTATTGGCCAACTCTCAATTGCCAGGCTACTATCAAATATTAATTAGTAGACGAGGATAAAGATAAACAGGCTTGGCAAATGGTGCGGAGAAAATACTCTCATTTTGTTGCATCATTTTTGCCAAGGCCTTGTAAAAACTCAAGAAGCATATTATATGAATCTGTATATCTGCCAGAAATGTATATGATCAAGTATCATGGACAGGTTCCACTGTTTAATGAAAGCCGATTAGGTGCTAATTTCTACTTCACCTGTTGAAAACCATGGTTAATAATACTCTTGAAAGTCGGTGCTTATATAGTAGTAAATTTAGTTCCAATTGATATCAATGTGAAGCACCTTCACAGGCTTCTACTTCACAATTGTATTACAGGGTCATTCTCCTTTAGATTACAGCAACTTTTATTATAGTGGTATGTACATTGATGATAGACCGCAGGTCATTACTTAGTACTAGTACTATTTACATATAGTATAGTAATATTACAGTACTTGTCTACCATGTAATAACAGCACACAAGGATTCTTTCAGAGGTTTTATGTACAGACAGCAAAGCAATGCAAGGCTTTCTAGGCACTTGTTGAGATGGACATAGCATTAAGCTCCACATGTGTTTTACCATGATCCTGGGGCTGAACTGTGACAGTGGCATGAGCCTCTTCCTGCAAAGATTTATCACCTCCAACACGAGACAAGGTAATCGAACCAACCAAAGGCTTGTTGTTAGCTGTATCTTCTTCACTCTTTTGGTCTTCACCAACAACTTCCCATTCTTCTCTGAGAGAAGTGACTTCCAAGCCTTTTGTTTTGTGTGTTTCCATTTCGAAAGCTGTAGGTAGAATGACATAATCGTTTACAGGATTGTAGAAAGGATCATGATCTGCCTTCAGCCAGTGCTTGACAATTCTGAAGACATGACGGTCACAAAGGATCCCTCGGTGGTCTCCTGGGACTCCAACTCTTGCTTCCGCACGAAGCCCATCTGCCTGAAAGTGAAAGGGATGACAGTTCGTCAACATAAAGTTCAAGCCGTTAATAGCCATTTAACTAAAGTTCAAAATCTAAATAGGAGTATATATATTAGCAAAAGCTGAGGCAGTTTACCTTAGCAGATTCCATTGGCACAGTTCCATCACCATCAACACATATGTACTTGGCCTGGAGTTAAAAAAGAATTGTATCCCAGTGCGATTCCATGTTAGGTAAATGATCACAAACAGTCAAACATGAAAGGCATAATAGAATAGGAAGATAATCATGGCAGATGGCGCAATGGTACATCATTTCTTTACCTGGAGCGTAGGCAATTCTCGCAAATCAGATATAGGGGCATCTTCACTTCCATAACTGCAGCATTGACCCAGGGAAAAGTTAACACCACGAAGTACATTTGAGATGCAGGAGCATGTTAAGAGATTCGTATAGGTAAGAATTACCATAGACTATGAGGCGTCTCGTTATTTGTGCCATATATATTGTAGAATTTAATTTGATCAGGGACCTTAGCAGAGCTCATCAACCTGCGTGTCTCATTCGCCCATTTCAAGATCTCCAGATTAAAAGGTACATGGATATCAGAACCACCATAGCTGACCTGCATATATGACCTAAAACACGTAAGCCGTTTCTAGAATTCATGTAACTACAGTAAGCCTTATCATAAAATTTGAGAACAAGCTGGTTAAATAGACTTCATTAATGGTAAACCGATAATCATGCACGTCCACTAAATGCTTTTAAGCTTGTCTTTGTTTTCTGTGCTAGCAGTCAACCATTGCCACCTAAGCTCTATAACACTCATTTCAATTCAGTAATAATCATTTTCCATCCAAATTATATTTCCATTTCACATTCAAATTAATGAGATACCCAAAATATTTCTCAACATTCACAAAGTACTATATATGTGTTATGTGGACTCTGGACATCAGTGGATAACACTGATTTTCCTGATTCCTTTTGCTTTTGGTAAGAAAATCATTCAGCAAGTAAAGATTAAATAAGATAAGGTCTTAAAGTGTGAGAAACAATAGCTGCCACATATATTCATGCTATTCCTACAATGAATTAGCAAAACATAGTACGATGTAGATCAATCTTACATTAATTATTCAATAAATCGAGGTTTGGATATTTCGGACACTGGTCTTGTGTCTAAATATCAGAGAGACATCTCACCTTATTTATGGAAAGAGCTTCCATCATGATTGGTATAGCTTCAACAGGATCATAAGACTCGAGCATCACAGTGGAATTTTCATCATTATCATGCTTTTGTCTCCAGAATTCAAGAAGCGGAGTGTGTTCCCATTTAAAATCCAAACATGCCATCAGCTCATATATTGAAGGGCATTCAAGAAGCTGAAAACATAACAACAGTTATTCATGTCAGAAGAATTGAACATGGTAAATTATAGTATATATATATCATGCATGAAGTTTATCATTCAATATAAATGCACACATAATCCGAGCCATGCAAACACTAGAGTTCCAACTATTAATAACGATTGAACAGATAAAAATGTATTGGAGCTCAAACATCAAGTGTACGAGTCATCTAATAAAAGAAAAAGCGATTTATTCATACAACAAAATACGAACAGATGCAAGGGTCAGCTACATCAGTTCTAGGTAATATGAGCAATGTGAAAAAGCACTCCGAAGAAATTTAATAGGGATTAGGGAGACATGGTTTGCATGATTGGAAGCAAGGGTGGGGGAGGAGGACGGAAAAGCAAAGCAGCAAATGGAGCTGATTGACCTATAAAATAACATACATACCAGTTGCTGCATGCTCCATTTTGAAATGAAAAAGTTCTGTTCCCACCCATCAACAAATGAACATCCATTCAAAAATGCGGAGGTTATATATCCAGGTGCACCTTATAGGAAACAAATTCAAACGTACTAATCAGTAGTTGAAACATTGGAGTATGTGTATACAGTTTCTCTAAGCCTCTTAAGATTTCACCAAAGAAAGTTTCAAAGACATACCTCGAAATGGAGCAGCTATTGCTATCCAGCTTTTCACATATTTCTCAAAGATCTGTAAAACATGACAAGCATTATTAGATGCCAAATTGTTCCACAAAATAGTAGGTAGCATAAGTCGGCCGGTAAATCAATGAAAAAATGAGAAAACATGTGAAGGTAGTATATTACATCAGTGTGAAGGGTCATGAAACATTTTGTTAGAAGACCACCCATAGAGTGACTTATTATGGTTATTTTCCGTCCACCGGATGCATTATATACAGCGTCAAGCTTTGCTGCCAGTCGGTCCAGAGTTTCTTGAAACCTGAACACAGTAGAGCAGAAATATAAGGCTGAATGAAGCATTGAATCCATACAAAAATATAAAAGAAGTGTAGTGAAGAATGAAAATCCATCAGGCGAATTCATATTGTTTAGATGTGAGAGAGTTACCGATTACTCTGGCGGAAATCATATCCAAACCCAAAGAGTGTAGTTCCCTCCTGGTAACCCCATTTCTGAAGTTGAAGAATCATGTCATGGAAATAATATACACAATCACTACCAATGATCTGCAGCAGAGCAACACAAAAACACAAAGAGAGTTGAATGAATCCACTCCACTGAAGCATTTAAAGATATATATACAATTAACAAGCAAATGAATATATATTCACCATGTCAGGGTCCAACATGTCAATTGCATAGAGTCCATGTCTGTCCTCGGGAACCTCAATGTGCGTGTCATCATCTAAGGTCAATGTAGTACCTGCTCGTTTCAATCAATAGTGTTTGAGTAATCTATTCCCAGGTACTACTAGTTAATACTAATAATCTTCACAGCTAAACATTTAAGTTGAGAATCTAATAAGTAATCCAATCATAGAATACAGTTAAAAAATGAAATTTACATAGTAAGTAATATTAAAAATGAAATTATAAATAAATAAATATATTAAACAAGAGAAAATAGAGGTGAAAATTACTAAGTAAAAGCAAGGACCTGTTTGAGGATCAAAGCGAGACCAAAGCTTGTGGCGAAACTCATGATCAGCCCCAAGGATCCGGACCCAGATCCGCTCCTTGTTGCCGGTTTTCTCATCAACAGCGTTGAGAATAGAACCGGCAATACCAGGAATAAGGAGAACTGGGTCGAGAGTTGGGTCAACGAAAGATTGCTCGTCGCTCTTGTTCCTGATGAGCTTGAGAAGCTGTTCGACAGACTTGACTATATCCTCCAATAAAATCGCCATATCCAATTGACTGATTGAGCGATGATGTCTATACTTTTTTCTTTCCCCCAATTGAAAAACCTCCTTAGCTCGCTGGATAGATTGATGATTGTTAAATCCTTATTCAAATCTATCATGTATTTACAGTACGGATAGATTTTGGGGGAAATCTTTAAGTAAGATTAATGGATTGATTGATTGATTGATTTATTTATTTTGTGGCTGGCTCAGGAAAGCCGTCAACAATATCCATAACCTGTGTGTGTAAAAAGACTCTAAAACCCCCCTCAGTTTCACAAACTACAACATTTTTATTTTTAACCCCCCATGTATTTTATTTTCATATTTTGGCCCTTATAACTTTTCAAAACTTCAAACAAGGGTTAGAACTTAGAACCTTGCTCCTTCTCTGCTTAGCTGCAAGCCTACAATAAGTAAGGGAACAATACAACTTCACAACCACACGACTAACATACCAAAAATCACAAAAAATAGGAACCCAAGATTGCAAAAAGACTAGGCAAATATGAACATTTTGGTACTTCGGATTTTAATTTCTAACCGACATGTTTCTTTAATTCAACTGGCAAACGGGCAACTCCGTAACAAATGGACTTCAGAACATGCTGTGCTGTCCTGGTTCTAAAACTCCACCAGTCGCAACATCCATATATTCCATGTATATAAAGTGATCCACAATTTGCACAATGTAACCAACCCCAGATATATTAAATACTCAATGGCTCAATGAAAAAAATATATATATTTGCTTTCATAAATAATATTACTGTACATGTGACGTGCAAACTCTAAACATCTCTACATGTTTTCCATTTTGCCGCAATGATGAACGATTACAAAATTTGTAAGACTTGTCTTAGAGAACATCAGAGCAACGGATGCAATATCGATTCAGAAGCTTATAAACAAGGCTTTCTGGCTCTGGGATCAGGGCAGATGTTAAACTGTTCCACAAATGAAACGTGGCCGCCTGTTCCAAGATTTTGCTAAAGATAGCATCATGTTCAAGTTTCTGAGTCTCTGTTCCAGGTGCAAAGAAGTATCTGTGACATATAATATGGCATCAGGACACTATGTATATATGTATAGCAAACTAGAAATTGTCATGGCGTAATCACAAAATAAGCTAGTAAAATATGCAAATAATAATGAAGAGAACTCAAAATTTGAGATCATGGCCGTAAGAGTTCAATTTCTGGTATATTTTTAGGATTGATAGCTTGGGAGAAAAATTAGCAGGATGGGGATTTCTCCCCGATTAGAAAACAGGAGGCACTAACATGTAGAAGATAAAAAGCCCCACATTAGAGGAAGCAAATCATACCTTGAAATGTTATTTTGACCAAGAGGGAAGAAGATAGTAGATGGTTGCAACACAAGCTCTGTATTTGTATCTGAAGTTTCTTCATTGCTCAAAAAACTGTTAGCTACTCTGGTCAAGAGGTCGGCTCCATTCCACCGCAGTTTATTGTCATCATATGATGCATAAAACTCCTCCAAACATCTCCAAATAAAAGAACTGCAACCAATGAGAATGAAAGATTTCACCTATGAGATAATATTATGACCCGAAGGTTAAGCGTTTGGGTTTGGTATCAGAGGTAAGGGTAAGGGGGATTCAATCAAATCCCATTGGATTTGGAACCACTCCTTTAGAGTTGTGTGATGTGTGTCATATGCATGACCATTTGGCCCCACGATTACTAAAGAAATAGGTAAAGGAAGATTCAAAAAATTCACATCACTCACAGTGATGAATGACGGCTAATTTAAGAAGACACTCTCATATGTGATGTTAAAGGAAAAAAAACCACCTAACATTCTACAGACATATGACATTCTCCTTAGTTATTCATCAACCATCAGTAACACTTCGTTAATAAGACAAAAAATATTTAGATGTGACAAGGAGGAACATAGAATTACCTGTGCCTTTTAAATGCCATCACAGCACCATTTAAAGTTTTTCCAGCAATTTCATCCTCAAAACCAGCGGTATTGTTGAGATTAGATAATGGCTTCAACACTATCACATCAGAATCAAGATAAGTTCCGCCATATCTACGATTCACCAGTAAAAGGAAGGATCAGTGGTGCATCCATAGTGAAACAAATTGTTGCAGCAGAAAGAGTTAGACACAAGGACTCCAAAATTCTTGTATTTACGTTTTATGTGATAAAAAGGAATTATCCAAACGTCTCAAAGTGTACTTCTTTAGTAGCATGCTAGTTATAAACTGTCCACAAACCTATAAATGGCAAACACTGAATTATAATGCAACTTAAAAGATCTTACAAGATTCTACTTATTGTTGAAAAGGAATTTATAATGTCCCCTTGGAATTGAGGCTTGCTGGAATATATTCACTCGTAGAAGAAATTGAACTAAACTCCAGAAAATTGTTTGTATCATATCATGCTATTTAAGTTTCTTACTTGTAAAGAGCAGCCAGCCTGATTAGTTCGCTGTAGTGAGTTGGATAATATTTTGTCTTCTTCCAATCATGCCACACCGAAGCAAATATATGTACTGGTGTATCTTTCAGTAGCTCGTCAAGATTTGGCATTGCAACAGCTACCTTATATCTGGACAAGACAAAAAATGCATATCTTCACTCCTAACAGTCGATATTAGAATACATATCAACTACACTAGACTAAGAACAATAGTGCATTCAAACCAAGATTTAACATACTCATATATAAATCTAAACAGATGCAAAAGCTAGAAGTTTCAAGGAACATACCCATCTTTTGCAAACCCACTGAAGAAATTGAGCTCTATTGTTTCAGAGAACACCACCACACACGCATCCGGGTGATGATATAGCAGGCTTTCCAACCCCCTCTGCTGGCGAACACCAAACATCCATGCTGGCAAATTCCAAACCATAAACACTCTCATACTACACCTCCCTTTCCTAAAAAAAGCATCCATAAAATTGTCAAAGGACAAGCTCCGATCCAACCCCGGATAGTACCCCCACCTCTTCCCATCGGCATAATACAATCTCTGATAACCATTTCCCAAAGTCCTCCTGTGAGCCCCCCCCTTCCCTTCCTTTTTCTGAACCTCCTTGCGCTTAAATCCACTGAAAACACCCTTAAGAAAAATCCTATCACCTCTAGTAAATCCAGAGACACCAGGTGCATGAGGATCCTGCAAAATGGGATTACTCAAGGGATTCAAAACCTCGACATTGGACTTAAACATCCTGTCCTTCCTCAAAAAATCCCCCTTCTTCTCAAACCAGTCTCCCCAGCCTTCCCTCAACACAGACCCTTTCAACAACAATACATCCTCAAATTTGGTGACATCGCTCAACCTCTTCCTCAATTTCTCATCAACCAAAACATCATCAGAACCAAACGCAAGCTGATCGGTACTATCAGCAAACCCTAAATCAGACGACAACTTGGAGCTGAAAGGCACATAGTCCTCCCACTCCTCAATCGACCTCCGATTAAAGGATCTACGGACCACACCTGTGACAGGGTCAAAAAAGTAATTAGAAGAAGAAGAGGAAATTAGGTTTTGGTTCTGTTGCGAAGCGGCATCTTCGTCTTCCTCTTCGGCGAGGGTTTCCTCATTGTTAGTGTTGGTGTTTAAAACGACGTCGTCAAGCTCGTCGATGCGGTCTTCGGTGGATTTGGCTAGGGGATCGGAGTCGAGATCGTCAAGGAGAGGATCGTAGGTGGAGTCGTGGTGAGGGTGCTGGGGAGGGGAAGTGAAGAATGATAGGCGGCTGTGGAGGAGACCGACTGAAAGGAGGAGGAGAACTGCGGAGATTAGAGCGCAGATGTGAGCGCCGTAACGGGGGCGCCGCCGTGTACGGAGCATTTCTGTGTCAGTCACACTAAACTCGAGTGCTGCCAACTTAACTGTGCCGCAACATCTCTTAATACTTCAAAAATACTGTTTTGCCCTTTCTAGTCTCTTCAAACTTCAATCGGGGAAAAAAATGTGAAATTAATTAAAAACTAAATATATAATTTTAAAATACATTTATTTTAGTCAAATTTTTATCTACCATATAGGTTAGACGATGAATTTGACGACTAGTACGTAAAATATCAAAGTCATATAATTAATTCCTTCTTACTAGCTTGGCATCGATGATAATCTCGTGTCATAAGGCAGCTTTATTATTATACTTATTCGTTTTGATGTTAACATAAAAGTTGTAAGTTCTAAATCACGTGTTAAAATAAAATTCACATACTTCTACATTATTCACTGACACAAAATTATGCAAATTGGATGAATGAGATATACTACGACTCTACTAGTACAGGTTGAAACATCATTTTAAATGCAACCTCAATTTTGAGTGCTTGGGAAAGTTCAATGCATCAACGTGTCAAGAGTTGGAACAAAGAGTAGAATAGGAAGAATTGAAATGATCTGGCAGGAAGGACGTAGCTCACTCATCAACGTAACTACAAATGAACGTTACTCAATAGTCAACAACAGCCAAACCCTATAATATACTCCCCCGTTATTTATAATTGTCGTTTTATACTCGCAAAATAAAGTAATGGATGGAATATACTACTATTATGCAAGTGGAAAGGACTACTAGCAAACTAGTAGTAATAAAAATGCAACAACACAGCATAGTATAGAGCAGAAAATGCAACAACACAGCATAGTATAGAGCAGCATAGCGGTAAAGCGAAACAACATTCTAAAACTACTATGGAAAATCTTCTCTTCTTGGTGGAATATAAGATCCAAACCGTAACAGCATAGTATTTAATACTGAGAAAGTGAAAAACAAAATGAGATTCACAAACCAAAACATTGCAAGCATTCCAGGTAAACAATCAGAGTCACCAGTACATGCATCAAACAGACAGACAAAAATGTGCAGCTCTCATGCTGGTTGCTTTTCATACCGCATTCCAACAAGCTCAAAGTCGCTACACTGCTACTTACATGTTATAGACCTTGAATATACGAGTAGTTCTGAGTGCTGCTGCTTCATATCACAAAGTATTGGGTAATTAAGCTATATCCAGAGTCGAACACTAACTCGTTTCTTAAAGTTGGAGAACCCCTGGAGTGTTATATCTTATATAGGATTGTCCAAAACAACCAGAATGAAATCTCAACTGGTTCTTCCCGCCACTTTGCCTTCATAAGGCAATATATGTCTTCAGGACTTCAAGGATGACATGGAACAAAAATCAGCAAAATCTATCCAAGTCGCATCAGGGCTGAAGTATAGGCTCAAATCATATCTTGATCGACTCGGATGGCGTATTAGCAAAACAAGAGTCAACAACAGTAGGAAGGAAACATGGAAAAAGTGGTTGACAGGATGCATTGATATCTAGGCTACTATATTGTACTTTAAGCCAGATCTCTTGGTCGAAATCATATGGTGCAGTACTGACTAAGAAAAAAGAAAGTAATAAATCAAACACGAAAGGTGAGGGGACAAAAGAAAAAAAAAAAGAAGGAAGATTGTGAAAAGGAGCGGAAAAAGGTGGCAACGGAAAGCAGAAAACCAATATAGTGACGAATTCTGACAACGCACCACAAGCTTCTCCTTATCATGATCATGATCTTTTACCGGACCTGCCTTGCAGCCACAACGTTATTAACTTTTCACATTCCTGACCGGTACACAAGTTCCGCCCCTTTCTTCTACAGTGATCAATTTTCCTGTGCTCTAGAGATTCATGACTGTGCAAAGCTAACTCATTAGTTTGTGCCTCATGCTGACGAATGACAATGCTTTCCTCACAATTTTGTCCATCATCACTGACATGCGATGGTTCTGAATACTGCAAAGCCTGATCATTGCTTTTAGCTTCATCAGCTGGTTCAATTTTTTCAAACACAGGTCTAATCAATCTTCTACGTTTCAAGGTCCTGTTCGTGGGCCTTTCAACCTCATATTCAGGATAGGTTATATCAGTATCTGTGACTGGATTCGTTTTGGTTCCAATCAAGCTCTTCTTTTGCAGACTACGACGCTTGAAATCCACTATCCTCATCTCTTCTGGCACATCGCCAGTACTCTCTAGCATTGCAATCCCCAGACACGACTCCTCAAGATTTTTCTCCTCAACTGTGGAGTGGCTAAGGTCAATATGGCTCAGGATCTGATTTTTATCCGAATCACCATTGTAGTGCTTAGATTGCACAACAAGTTTTGAATCATTTAGCTTCCGAAGTGACAAATTATTACACTGGTGCAACATCTCCATGACCTCATCAGCTGATGCATCCATGTACTGGTCATCAGGATCAAACTGAAAATCATCTCCATGTTCACTTGCCTGAACATCTTGACAAGGAGTCAAGCGAGAAAAGACGCTTCTTCTGATTGTATTGGGGCCAGATTGTGGAGCTTCTGAAATTTTGTGGTCTTCATTCATGTGATCAACACCTGATGTTTGGAGATGCTGATCACCATAACTTGATATATCGCTGGCAGGGTGATGAGAACCTTTTACAAAATCTTTTGAGCAACCCAAATTCTTGCTGTCCGTATTATTGCACCGAACATGCTCGGGAACATAGTGTGATGCCGTTTTAGGATGACCACTGGATGCAAAAGGATTTTCAGTTGATTTGGAAGGGCAAGCATACAGTCTCTTTCCTCCATCAATATCTTCATAAACGGTGGGAAGTTGGGAAGGTGAAAAACATCGTGACGACACAGAATTTTCACACTCGACGGTAGTGACATTCGGAGCTGCATGCATGGGCAAGCTTGAGTTATGAAAATGATTAGTGATCATACAAGGTATAGAACTTTGGCGAGTTGATATATTTGTTGGTGAACTTTTAATTCCACCAGCAAGGTCAACATTCATGGATCTGTCAGATTTCAGGGAGAATGACAACGGCCTTGACGAACCACTAGACAAAGAGTACGAGTTTCCCAAGGAACCAGGGTGATGATGAGTTTCTTGCCCTAAGCTACACTTATTATCAAAAGTTGCAGATACAGAGCACCCATGAGTAGCATAGGGAAGTTCAGGAATATAAGGTGGATCTCTTGAAATAGTTGAATGGTCATATCCTGGATGAGAGGGGTCATAACCATCAGCAACAGAGAAGCTAGAGATCCCCGTTTCTGGTAAAGGATCGTCATAAGATGAAGAAACTAACTGTTTTGGATGTGAAAAAGATGAGTACTTTGACATTGCAGGGCCCACAAAGCTGTAATGTGCCTCAGAGGCGCTGAAAGGGACACCTCCAAATATGTTTTCCATTTTTTCATTCATCAGATGCTGGTGACTAATCATTCTCATCTTTTTCACATCCAAAGAGATGAGTACTCTTTCTAAAGCTTACGTCACTAACAGATCCTCCGTCAGTAGAGGAAATATATACATCCTTCCTGAAGGCGGCTGGGCATGGAATGTTGTCCAGTGTATTGTCAGCAACCCTTTCTTCAGCAAAATGTAACTTCCTTTCATGGTCTAATTGGTGCAGAAAATTTTCAGATTCTGAGGGAATTACTGAAGTAACAAATTTATATGGATTCTCCATCCCATTGGTATTTGGGAGCATACCACCTGCAGTTTCTCTTGATTCATGCAATAGATTGCTAATCCATTCAGAGGCGCTGAAAGGGACACCTCCAAATATGTTTTCCATTTTTTCATTCATCAGATGCTGGTGACTGCCAGACCTGCTCATAGCTTGTCCTAGAATTTTTGAGTCATGGGCACTGGGGACCATAGGCCTGACACTGTCACAGGCATCAAATTCCCCATGTTTGAACAACTTGTCTCCTTGATTAAATTGACGAACTCTTGACTCTCGTGGATCTATTGGATATTTACCAATGGCATTGTTCGGCATGCTATCCCTTTGATTTTCATCATAAATTTTGCCACTTATGCATGACTGCTGACTGTCCATTGGTCTTCCCACTTCCACGGTATCAACTAAAGAATCAGTGCATGTAGATCTCCAAATACCATAATCACTGCATTTTTCATATTCTGCTTCATCATTATTCAATAAAACCTCGTCACAATCTAATCGCCTTCTCTTTGACAGAGAAGAGTCATGGTAGTTAGACAAGATATTCTGATCGATAGGATAGACTTTCCCTTCACCATTAACCACGTTGTGCCTATTTAGTTCATCTTTGTTGGGTCTCATTGATGAAGCCATTTGGACATCAGATAATGAAGAAGGGTTACGGTCATTATCCTTCTTGTCAGCAACTTTACATAACTCAGAGTTGCCACTGGTACATACTTTGCCTGTGACATCTTTGGGTACACGAGGGGGCAATTTTTGTATTTTTCTTGAACTAAACAAATATAGGAGTTTGCGAACCTGCTCGATAATAATAATTGAGATAAAAAACTGAAGAAACTTCATAGGTATTCACTCCAGCTGAAAAGATCATCCTCATACCTGAACTTGGGTCAGGCCAAGTTTGAATTTGTTTGGAGTAAAATAGTTCTCTCTGATAGGACCTCTGAAATCTCTCTCATTAAGTGGATGACAATTCCATACTAGTTTAAAACGAACCTGTAAGGATAAATAGGAGACCGGAAACAAAAGGAAAATATAACAATTGCTCATACAGTACTACCAAACTCCCAACACAAATCACAATAAACTGATCGAACGGCCTACCTGAGCAGGAAAACGCTTTCCTGGGTAATGAAACGCATCTGGAACAATATCCATGGCACCATTGGTGGTCGCCTGAAAGACACCATAAAGCTGCCTCTTGTCGTATTCAAACAAGAATAGGAGCATACCAGCTTTAATGTGTTTCACGAAATGAGCCTTGGATGATGGTAGGCCTAAAATACGACGCCTAAGGCACTCTTTCTTGGTTAAGGTACTTGCCATGAAAATTGCACCACATTGAGGAATGTTCTCGAGAGCATTATGTTGTCCATCAAACTTCATTGGTAATCCAGAGAAGCTTACTGGCCATTTAAGAGTATGCCAATGCATGCTCGTAATTAATAAAATGAAGTAGTAAACAGCCAGCCAATACACAGGTTAAACACTAGGAATTGTTTGTTTGAAACATAATTCTTTGATTGAGAAAAAATGCTAAGCGAAATTAGTTACTTGACAATCAACCAGCCCAGACAAGCATAAATTAACCATGCTCAACCAATCCATCCATCATTACAAAGTACTCACATACTACACGATAAGAGCATACTAGACATAGCTTGCACATAAACACGAATAGGTCAATGACAAAGACAACCAATACATGTAAGTGCAGGTAACCAACCAGCCTAGACAAACAGATATGAGCAGCATAGTCAACCAATCCAACGATTACAATGAGCACACAGAGCTGTACATATTTTCGGCAGAAAAAGCACAGAGTCTACTAAGATAAACAACATAAGTAGAGTATATTTCAGCATATTAAGTAAGTACAGAAACATAATTCTTCAATGAAGAAGACTGGTGTGCAAAATTAGACAGGAATTATAGACAACTTGGAAACAAACTTCTCACAACAACTACTTGACGAATGGACTAAACAAAGTTGAGGCATACATTTCACAGGTGCTGAATCCATGTGAAAATAAAATAAAATGCATTATTATCAAAAAATATATATAAGTAAGATAAAATAGTAGTAGAGATTTAAGCAAAAGTAAATGGCTAAAATAGAATAGTAGTAGTAGGTAGGGTTAGTTACCGGCGGGCGGTGTAAGTGTTACAGAAACTGCTAAAAGAGACGAAAAATCCCAAAGGTTTTATCTATCGAGCGGCTTTCTCTTCTTCCAGGTTGATTGATTGAGAATTTTCGAAGAATATTATTAGATTGACAATTTCCTACTTGAATTGAATTTTCAATCTGTGGAGCTTTCCGATAGGGAAGAGGCTCGATGTGGTAGCTTCTCGGAGTTGGTGACCGAGTAGTATTCTATTCAGCACTAATCAAAATCTTTCCATCTTCTTTCCTTATTTGTTGCGAAATTATGTACTAATACCCTTCCCTTCCCTTCCCTTCCCTCATCTAAGACTAAGACCCTTAGATGATAAGCCTCGCCACGTTATCATTTTATCATAAAATTATAAGACTCAATTTTATCATTACCAAGACTCAAAATAAACATTTTTATTGTTTCATTATGTATTAACAAACAAATCAAATATACAAAGAAAGTACGAAAGTAGGAATAAAGAGAAAGAGAAACAAATAATAATAAAAAATTACATAAGACCTCATTAGATGGGTCTTATGTGGAAACATTTATCTTATGTATAAGATGCTTATGTATAGGATCATAAGACTTAATTTTTAACTTCTCCAACCATTAGTCTTATGAGAGTATTATACATAATAATTTCATTAGGCTTATGGTTGGAGATGGTCTAAAAGTTTCATATCTACATACCTTATTTGAAATCTTTCTTCACTACTCACTACATGGATAATTATAAATTATTTTTATAACTTTTAAAATTTCATACACTCTCTACTCTCTAGTCTCTACTACTCTCTCTATGTCACATCATAAGTTACTCATTATAATTTTTCTCGATTAATAATTTTCAACATTGAATAAAATAAGTAACAAAACTATATATATTATGAAAAATATAGATTCTAAATTCCCATAATATAGATTTGTTAGATATTTTATTATTATAATTTAATAGTTATAGGGAGTCAAATTTAAAAATAGATGATTGAAAAGGATAGGGATGGCATGGGCCGGCTTCCATATGCCTATTTATATTTTATCAACATAATTTTACTGATGCTTAGCAATTACAGTACGAGGATACATGACGTTTACTTGTTAAAAGAAAAAAAAGACCATCATTAAAATGACAGAATCATCATACTACTTGAGTAAACTGGAAACTAAAATAACACCTTTCAACTTTTTTTTCTTTTTATCATATCACCAAGATGAAGTGAGTATGGAATTTATAAATGTTTCAAATATTATTTCATCAAAGTTGTCTATTTTATATGTTTTACAAAATATAATGAAAGGTATCTCCAAATTTAAATTGTAATCCTAATTACAGTATCAAATTTCAAAACCTACCACAAACCAATCCCACCAACTTTGATAGCACCTAGCTAGTGGAGTACTTATAATATGTGTTTGTTTGGTGATACGTAAACGCACCATCTCCCTCATTATTTCTCCTGATTTCACCAATGGCATTGACATATACTCTGTAAATTATCACAATTTACTCCAAATTAACCTAGCTTTTAGGTGGGTTTCAAGTTTCAACTATGATCAACCCTCCCCAATCGTATAATTGTGCATATTGCATACATGCCCACTCTGGCCACTCATATGACAACACTTATTAATTTCCAATAACAACCAAACATTTAAATGCTCACGTGATATTCGATTTATAACGGTATTAATTTGGTTATAAATTAAAAAATGTGATATATAAATTTTTGTTTACGTAACAATAACAATAATCTAGTTGCATGGTAAGATATCACACAATGAAACAAAAAAGAAAGAATGAACACATCATTATAAAAAAGAAAGAATTTTTAAGTCACCTACCATTTATTTGTAAATACAACCCATGTAAACCACATTTTAAAATGACAAAACGGTTTACAAGTTTAATTGTAATTTGTAATAATGTATGTAAGGTAATAAGGTTGTAAATGAGCTGTGGTCAGTAGGAGGAGCAGAATAGGTATATTTTTTTATGTTAGGAAAAAGAAAATGACCAAGATATCATGTCGGCATATGCAAAGTTAAGGTTGAGAATTACAAGTAGAAGAAGAACGGGGTAATCTCATGAGATTTTGGAAAATATATGGGCTTACAAGTAAAACATAGGACTCTTACTACCAGGCTACCAAACCCTCATTTATTATTTTTGATTGATGATAATTAATTGATTTTAGTACTATTTTACAACATAGACAGACAAAATAAATAAATACTTCACTTGAGAGTTATTTATTCGGCAGAAGAAGAAGAGACTCTGCGCCACCTTCACTTTCACTTTGAGAGAGAGCAGCAAAAGCAAAAGAAGAGAGAAGAGATTGATTTGTTATTCTCAATCAACAATCAATCAAACAAACATGGCCTCAAAATTATGGGCAGTGAAAGCAGCTTCCTATCTTAAGATCTCCGTTCCTTTCCGAGGTTTCGCCACGGGTAACTACTGCATAGAACCTTTTTCCGTTTTCATTCATTTTGAATCTCTCTTTGCTGTTTTAGGATCTTACTGTTATTATTATTATTATTGTGTTATGTTATGTTCTCCCAAATTTTAGGCGATCTACTTTTTATTCTATTAAGGATCTGTCTTTTTTTTTTTTTTTTCACTAAGATTCTGTTTGGAGCTGCTGATCTGCCTTTCTTTTTTGGCCATATCGCATTCATGTTTTGGGATTTTGGATTGGATGTGTGTAAATTGGAATGAACGGTTGATCTCTTAAACTTGAGCTTTTTTTTAGGTTTGCTTGTGATTGTTGGAATATCCGCATTACCCCAAAATGATTATTCCAAGTTTCAGAAACGTAATAGTAATACTACTACTAGTACAAGTTTGTAATTTGTAAACTGGAAACTTCTAAAGTGGAATTAGATGTGTGCAAATTTGGATTCTAGTGGCTAGCTACTCCATTCAAAATGTTGGAAGAAATACTAGTGATCTTATTAACAGATTTTAGTTTAGCTTTTTAGGTGTGTGTTTTGAAAGCTCTTGTTCAAGTTTCGACCCCCAAAACATAATACTACCAAGTTTTCTAAGGTAGAAGAAACTTTTAAAACCTTGTACTTCACTTACTAGTTTTCTCTTCATTTGGTGCAAGGAAAAACTGAAACTCTTTTGGGGATTGCAATTGAATAAACATGTAAAGTATTACGACATGGAGATGGATCATTCGCTTATCATTACACATGTTTCTTCTTGTTCATTGTTGATGTTAGTTCAAGATGCTTGCAGCTTGTACAGATTTGCCACTTGTGGTGGTTTAACTTATCATGATCTTCTTGTTTTTTAAGGGAATGCTTGATTTTCTGATTTAGCACAATGCGCGCGCTAAGTTCTTCGATTAAAAAAAAACAATGCTAAGTTCTTAAACTCCATATGATTTATTATTGACTTTGAGTTGGTGAATTAAGTGAAATGTAGTAATTGATTTCCAGGTCTTTAGTCATATTATCTTATAGACATGTTTCCTTTCAACTTCATGCAGTCCTAAAGGATCTCAAGTATGCAGACTCCCACGAATGGGTGAAAGTTGAAGGCAATTGTGCGACTGTGGGTATCACAGATCATGCCCAAGATCACTTAGGTGATGTTGTATACGTTGAGTTACCTGAACCTGGGGCTGAAGTGAAACAAGGTGAAAGTTTTGGAGCTGTTGAAAGTGTCAAGGCAACCAGTGACATTAACTCTCCAATTTCAGGGAAAGTGGTTGAAGTCAATGAGAAGCTCAATGGCGAACCTGGTCTGGTGAGTTTCCTAGAAATTCCTTTTTCCCATCTTCTAAATTTACAAGTTTAAAAAAAAACGACTTATAAAGACAGGAAAACAACAGATAAAAAGAGTTGAGTGTTTATGAGGAAAAATGCATATCACAGATACTGAGATATTGGAATTTTATATATTTTGTGGACTGCCAAATTCACTATGAACACAGAGCTAATCTCGGACATCTCTATCCTTGAGATGAATTGGGTACATATAATCTAAGTAGTGGGCTCGTGCAAATCATCTTCTCGTGTTTCTTGTATGTGATGCCTTTTCTTGGATATTGGTCTCCAGTATTAAAGACTTTATTGAAATATCGGTTTCTCTTTGTAGTATCGTTTTAATATTTTTTGTTTCCTTGGATATCCGTTCTTGACATGTACCGTAGTCCTTTGTCTATCTTCTATGTGGAATTATATCCTTGTTTTCATGCATCATATATGCTTCTACATGGACAGTTGGGTTTGTTATGCTTATTTAAATATCACCATTCAGGTTAATGGAAGTCCATATGAGAATGGATGGATCATAAAGGTAGAGTTGAACAAAGCTGATGAAGTGAACAACTTAATGGGCCCTGATCAATACACCAAGTTCTGTGAAGAAGAAGATGGTCACTAGTACAAGGCGCCTGGCAAAATTTCATGAAGTCAGTCAGTTTGAGCGGAATCATTTGAACCTCTCTGAAGTTAATTGAATTCCGCTTAGAAGTTTTTGTTTTTGCCTTCATTTCAATTCAATTCAATTCTGTCCTTGTACTAATGTTTAGCAATTCACTCTTGTGGGAAATAATTGATGTATTCGTGAAGACTCGTTAGCTTTGAGTAAAATCCTTCACATAATATGCGTTGATGTTACATACTCCATTTATGATTTATGATCTTCGAAATTGTGTTTGATTTTACAAATTAAAAAAGAAGAAAAAGTAGCATGTCAGATTAAGCAATTTGCAAGTACACTAAATTCATAACTTTGGACTATGGAGCATAAAATTAGCACATTCGAATGACTCAAGTAAAAAACTAAAGGGTTGCTTTAATTAATTAAGTTTTATAAACATTGGTATATTGTGTTGTTAATAATAAGAATTGCTCTATTTTTACAGACGAAACGAAACCAAACAATGTGGAGGAGTATTATCTTGGTACTGTATAAAAATGCGATAATAAAATTTATATACTAGGTTAGGTTAATAGTATAAAAAACACGGAGGAGGCTATTTTATTTTATTTTTATTTTATCACCAAAGCCTCTTTTCTTTCTCCATTCTTCTTCTTCTTGTTGTTGTTCACCAATCCATAAACCCAGCTCTAAAACCCTACCCAACTCTAAATGTCAATCTCATTTTGCTCACCTTCCTTTCTTCGTTTAACATCACCATTTCCAGTAAGTATCCTTTCTTGTAAACAGATTCAATGTCATACTAGCAGTTTCGCCTCTAACTTAGCTCTTGATTTTGCAGGAGACTAGTAACCTAAAATCAAATTCTGCTGCTTATGCGATTTGCACAAGAAGGAATAACCATGTGAAGAATAAGAAAGCACTATTGGTGGTGAGAGCTGGTCCGAAGAGAATAGAGTTTGACAGAAAGTGCAGAGATGCTTTGCTTTCGGGAATTAATAAACTCGCTGATGCTGTTTCTGTCACTCTTGGACCTAAAGGTCTGCCCTTTACTGTGCAAGAAAGTCTACTTGTATTATTCTTGATTTTTAATATCTCTGGACTTATCTGACTTATTATTATTATTAATTATCATGAAATGTATAGAAACTTGTTGGAAATGCACACAATTTGAGTCCATGCTGAGAATTTTGAGCTCATTCTTTTTTTGTTTTACGAATAATTAAGTCTTGGGGTTATTCTGAAGTGATTGAATGAAGCAGAGTGAGAGAATTATTGGCTTCAAGGAATATGTATATGTTGGTTTAGAAAGGTGCTGGAAAGTGATAAAACAAACTTGTTGGAGGTGCACAAAATCTTACTCGAAAGCTATTATTTGCAAAAACTTTGGATTCTTGTTTAGTGATTAAATGAACCAGGATCAGGTCAAATTTAAGTTGGTGGGTGTTGCAAAAAGGGCTGAAAAATAGAGATTCTAAGTCACATATGAGAATGGTTTAAATAGGCGCCTTAGAAATCAGATTATTCTCAGCTGGAGATTATGAGAATCTGGTTCTACAGACACTTCTTTCTGGTGATTATGCTAAAAATAAGCTATATGACCACTCGGAAAGCATAACCGTGTATGGTTTACGTTTCCGCAGCCCGTAGATGATGAATGCATCCTTGATGCAAAGAACTTGCACTGGATGGCTTATATTTTCTCTGTTGAATCATGCAGGAAGAAATGTTGTCCTTTCGGAGTCTGATAAGCTCAGAGTGATAAATGATGGCGTTACCATTGCCGAAGCGATAGAGCTTTCAGACACAATTGAGAATACAGGGGTACAGCTAGTTCTTGAGGTACAAGTGAAGTCATCTTTGAAAATAGTTTGCTGCATTTACATTGGTTATGTGTTTTGATATATCATGTGTGTTGAATTGTTGCAGGTTGCAACTAAAACAAATAAATCAGCTGGTGATGGTACTACAACTGCGATAGTATTGGCTCGAGAAATGATCAAATCAGGGCTCTTGGCCATCACAAATGGGGCTAACCCTGTTTCCTTGAAAAAAGGAATGGATAAAACAGTTAAACACTTGATTGAAAGTCTGAAGGAGATTAGCTATGATGTTAAAGGAAGTGATGACATTAAAGGTTCAGTTTTTTTTAATCCTTTTTTGCACATTGGAGATTTTTCTTGGTTCACCTATTAATTTATTCTTGGATCCTTTCTTGCAGCTGTAGCTACTATATCTGCTGGGAATGATGAGTATGTTGGGAACTTAATTGCTGAAGCTATTGATAGAATTGGTCCAGATGGAATTATATCCATTGAAAATTCTCAAACATTTGAAACTTCTCTGATCGTTGAAGAAGGAATGAAGGTAATCTATGAAAATGTATCAGATTCTTTTTGATAATCGATTTTCCATTGAGATGTCATTTTTTCTTGATTTCTCCAGGAAAATTTTTCTTGCAGATAGACAAAGGCTATATCTCAGATCATTTTGTCACGAACAAGGACAAATCTACTGTTGAATTTGAAAATTTTCGAATTCTTGTGACTGATCAAAAGATAAACACCTTGAGAGAAATCGTTCCTTTGCTAGAAAAGGCTACACAGCTGAGTGTCCCTCTTTTAATTATTGCTGAGGATATTTCTCGTAAGGTGCTGAAAACACTAGTGTTGAACAAAACGCAAGGCGTTCTTAGTGTTGCTGTGGTGAAGTGCCCAGGGATTTTAGGAGGGAAGAAAGCTATTCTGCAAGATATTGCATTAATGACAGGTGAAATTATGTTCAATTTGAATTCTAGTAGTTTGAATTTGAGTAAAAGAATTTCAAAGGAAGGAAAATGCAGAAGTAAATATACAATACGCTGGACTTTGTCATTTTGTCCCCTATTTTCGTACTCTCTCTAGCATTATAAGTTCAGGAAGGAAATGAATTCTGGGTTTATCATCATGTTTTATGCAATAGTACAATTTAGTGCTATTTTTCTCCTTTCTGAATGATGTTGTGACTGTTATTAGGAGCTGATTTTATTTGTGGAGATTTGGGAATGACTCTTGATATGGCAACATCTGATCAGCTTGGTATCGCACGCAAAGCAACCATAACAAGCAATCATACAACTATAGTTGCGGATCCTTCAACTAAACCTGAAATACAGGCAAGAATTAAACAGATAAAGAAGGATCTTGCTAAGACAGATAACTCAAATCTGGCAGAGAAGCTCAAGGAAAGAATTGCCAACCTGTGTGGCGGCGTGGCTGTTATTAAAGTCGGAGCTCATACAGAAGTCGAGCTTGAAGATCGCAAATTAAGGCTTGAGGATGCAAGAAGTGCCACTTTTGCTGCGATGGCTGAAGGTGTGGTACCTGGGGGTGGATCCACTTATGTGCATCTCTCTAAGCAAATACCTGCAATAAAAGAGGTCTTTCATGATGCAGATGAACAGATTGGTGCCGACATTGTTGGAACGGTATGTTACTTGCTCTACTTCCCTTGTTTTCTCTCATTTTTTGTTTTTGTTTTCTTGCTTTCCTTTGGCTGTTGTTGTTGTTGTTGTTCTAGGATATAGAAACACAGGATTCGATGCCTGATTTTTAGGCTGATATAGATTCATGATCATGGTATTCTCAAAGAATGAGGAAAATAGCCTACTGTGGGTACATTGTTTTTCTTCAAGTTCTTAGATCTTTTATAATTACGTTTGTTGGGTACACAATGAACCTTGTTATATGCCTTTGCACCACATGGCTCTTATGATTCTCAAGATTTACTATCAAGATCTTCCACGTTATGTTCAATATTTGGATTGTTTGGTTCAGTTTGTAAATTCCTTACTTGCTGACTTTGATTTTCAGGCACTTCTTGCTCCTGCAAAGTTGATTGCTGCTAATGCAGGAATCGATGGTGATGTAGTTGTGGAAAAAATAAAAGCCTGTGATTCAAAAATTGCGTTTAATGCAATGAGTGGAAGATATGAAGATCTAATAGCAGCTGGAGTTATTGATCCTTGCCGAGTTTCAAGATGTGCACTTCAAAATGCTGTATCTGTTGCCGGAATGATCCTAACCACTCAAGCCATACTGGTAGAGAAAGTTAAGAAACCTGAACCAGCTGTACCTCATGTTCCTGGCATAACTCCTTAAGAAATCGCACCCTTGGAAAATTTGAGCCCCGAATCAGAATTACCAAAGGCCTGCTAATGCGCTTGTTCCTGCTATGCTGACAATACTTGGAAATATCAACAGTTCCAAGATCCTAACAGTGTTAACCTCATTGGTCTAGAGAGCATGGTGATTTTCTTACTTGGAGAAATCAAGATTTGCTGCTCTCCTGGCCATTGTAGACAATTATTTGGACAAGCGTGTACATTTAGCGATTTACAAGTAGAATGTAACGATTCTTGAACCGTGCATGAGTACCATGGCCCAGGTGAGTGTCATTTTCGAGTGGCAGGACTATTTGGAAAATGTTGGTATCTAGTATCTGCCAAGTATTTGGAAGTTGGGAAGTTGTTATTTACCAACTCTATACAAGTTTTGTTTAATGATAGAATTGTGGACTTGTAGTGGAACAGGTAAAACTAAGCAATCTAGCTAAGAAATTGTCTTATTGGATGAGTTTGATGGTGGTGGAAATGAAATGAATCATGTAGTACTATTTGATGAATATTAAGTTAGTGTGAGTTTTTTCCCAATCTTTAATATTGGAATGCCATGATTGATATCTGTTGTTTGTTCTCATCTTTTCCTTGTCAAGTTACTAAAAATATTGTGGGAAATGATTATTGGCGCCGGTTTCACACTGATTATTAGGGCTACTAGTAGTAGCAATCTGTGTGTATAGTGGAAAGAAGATAATGATGCAGGCTTGATGTCAAAGCTAAGTATACCCTCCATTTTGGATTTGGGACTTTCTTAATACGCATCAAATCACCATAACCATCCCTGCAAATGATAGTATTGCATCATGCTTAGGTCATTATCCATTTTATTTCTTTGAATTTATGTGCTAGCTTCGCGTTTGTTTTCCCTACCAGTAGCATACATGTTGTGGTGATAATATTTTCCAACATTCGCAGCATGACAATCGGATCAAGAGCAATTATGTGTGATTTACTTGGTGTTATTTCAATAATCGGTATACTATCAGTTGGATTCATTTGTTTGTTTTGAATGTATTGTACACGAGAACATATGAATGGATGTTAAAATATGACACTACTTAGTAAGCAGTACATGATATGATTTTGTTCAACCTATATTTATGGAAATATTTGTGATTTAATGGATGTATTTTGCGTTCTAACAATTTTGATAATTAAATTTTCATGTGTGCCTGGGCTATGATTTTAGATCATAACAGGATGATTTATGCTTTATTGAGAAGAGGTATGTGACCACCATATGATAGTGCTTTGATATGCAATGAGAAGAAACTTTAAAAATGATATTGAAATGAACAGTTTTTTTATATTTTAAGTTTGTAACCATTAGTTATTGTCCTATGGTGTAACAGCAGCTATCATGTTATGATGACAATGGTGTTGTGACTTGTGAGTTAGTTTTAACATTTTAACAAAACTGGCAAAATCCATGTCTGTTTGGGATGTGCTGATAGAGGCCATTAAGTATGTATCATTCTGGTTTTTTATAGCCATAATGATCATTCGATCACTTTACAAATATTTTTAATGAGGTCACCTAACAACTACTACATAATGTGTACTGTATTTGAGCTTCAATATTTTAGGAATGTAAATTATTATTACTCGTTATATCATAAAAATGTTAATTTGACATCTTACAAAGCCCACACATAATATATTTTACTAATTAAATTGGAATTAACTCACGAGCGACTTTAAATTTGTGTACAGTATCTTCTTTCCGACTTCACGATTTTTGATATCACATTGTATATAAAGAAAACGCTCGATTAGTAGGATAACTCCAAGACGAACACGGTAGAATTTCTAGTTGTCGGAATTAATTACATTTACTATCTTGATTATGAATTATGATATATATATTTTGCGCTAGTTGAAAATATTTAATTGTTAAGAAAAAATAAAAGAAATATTGGGGTGAAATTAATGAAAATGAAATTTGATACTAAAATCGAATATTGTTTTATTTTAATTTGATACATCGTGCGAATTGGTTAGTTTCTCTCGAATTGGTCTTTCTTCTCCTTCTTCTTCTTCACTTGAATCACTTGTGTCTGTCTGTCTGTCTCTCTTCTCTCTCTGTCATTCAGACATAAAAGCGAAAAGAAAGTCACCAAAAGGCACAAACTTATTTATATTCCAAAGCTGCTGAAATCTTGTCATTGTCAAAACTGCAGATAATAAAATCACTTCCCAGAGTCATTGCATCATCAGTTTCAGTAGCCGCAAGCAGATCTGAACCCCAACTACTTCCATTTCTTCTTCGTCTCCTTATGGTATACTTTACCTTTCTTTTTCAATTCCTCCCTCAAAACGCTCCTTTCTTTCCATTTGCTTTATTGATGCTCAATTCGAATTAATTTCAAAAGTTTGTCAATTTTTCAAGAATTTGTTGTTGATGGCAGAGTATTAACAATGTGATGTGGAGTCACTGTATTATATTATATTATATTTCAGCTACAATTTCAGTCTATTTTGAGAGAATTTCTTCTTATTATTTTTTTCTGAATTTCTCAAATGCTTATATTACTGCTTGTTTGATGCTCAATTTAGATAGTCCCTTAGTTTGTGGAAATGTTTGGGAAGAACTGGAAATGCTTATCTAGAGTTCACATTAATGTTAGGGATAATCACAATTTTGAGTCTTTAAAATGTCATGTTATGCAGGAATTGGACTAGTTCAGGGTTTATTACTTGTGTTTAACAAAGAAGGGAATGGCGAAATCGAGGCCTCATTTCCCTACACAAGACTTCTTATCATCCGCGCAAGCAGCAGTGAGGTCGAGGGAATGGGAAGGTCCAACTAGGTGGACTGAGTATCTTGGTCCAGATGTGGCATCTAAGGAGAATGCTGGAGCTGAGGGTACGGCGGCGAATCAAAGCTCGTCGCAAAAGGGTTTGAACATGCAGTGGGTGTACCAGCTTACACATGTAGCTGAAGGGCTTATGGCAAAGATGTATAGACTGAATCAGATTCTTGATTATCCGGATTTGGTTAATCATGTCTACTCTGATGCATTTTGGAAAGCAGGGGTGTTTCCGAACCATCCCAGGATATGTGTTTTGCTCGAGAAGAAGTTTCCTGAACACCATAGCAAGCTGCTGCTTGAACGGGTAGCCCTTTCAGATCCTTTAATTAAAACTCACGATCAGTCCGTTGCTTTCTGGATTGGGTCTAAAGTGTGTCATTGATTCCCTAAAGTGTGTGGCAGGTTGATAAGTTTGCTGTGGATGCTATGAATGACAATGCTGAGGTTCACTTGCAGAGCTTGGAACCATGGATTCAGGTAAACTGTTAATGTGCACTGGACAAAGCATGCTTTTTAAAATCCACATCGTTAACGTTATCTGCTGAACCATGAACTTGATACCGTTCTGTGTCGACTGTACATGATCACACTTTCTGTGGCTGCTAATGATTGCTCCATTGCTGCTTGTTCTGTTTAAACAATTTAGAGTGTTTTGAGTTGAGTCTAATACTATTAATGTTGTGTTGAAAAGATGAAACAGTTGCCAACCACATTCGCTCACAAAAGAAAAAAGAAAAAAAAAAAAAAGTAGAATAATTTGTCTAGGTGACACATTGGTAAGTCATTGTTTCTTTTGACTTGTTATAACTTCTTACATATGTTTTCTGTAAGCACTGAGTCTTCATTTTTCTAATCGGTTCAATTGTCTTGATCAGTTGCTTCTCGACCTCATGGCATTTCGAGAACAAGCATTGCGGCTCATTCTAGATCTAAGCAGTACTGTTATTACCTTGCTGGTAAGAAATGTTTGTTGATAAAATTAGGAGAAGCTGAGTTCTTATAATCTTGACATAGACACATAGTCCATTTTCATATATAGTGTAATGCGTTTCATGAAACATAATGGTACGAATGTAAAGGCAATCCTGCATGAGGAATTATGGAGTTCTTTGTCAAATTACAAGTTTCAAACTGTTTTACCTATTTTACCTATTTTCTTGCAGCCTCACCAGAACTCTCTCATACTACATGCCTTCATGGATCTCTTTTGCTCATTTGTTCGTGTCAACCTGTTTACCGAGAAGGCAAGTTTATAAATTAAGTGGAGCCGTTTCCCTTTGTATGTTTTTTATTATCTCACTCTTAACACTCATGAAAACTCTTGAACTGAAGATCCCTTGGAAAATGATGCTGCAAACATACAATCTCTTGCACGCTATGGCACGGGGTGATCGAGATTGTGATTTTTATCACCGGTGAGAGTGTAGCTGCTTTTCATACTTTTGATCATCTTTAAGCATGTCATCAGTGAAAACTTAAATTTCTGAATTATTATATGCACAACCATTATCCCATACTGAGGCAAGATGTAAACAATATATGGTTCTTTTTTCACATGATTTTGAAATTAACATGTCGAATATTTTGTAACCACGAGAACATATCAAGCCTGCTTGCAGCCACTTCCTATTATACTATGTGCAGTCTTAGCTTCTGTTCTTCCTCAGCGTGTCACCTTCTATATTGTAAATGAGAACAAGTTATGTCCTTTAGCATGATCTCCTTTTTTGTGATTAATGGTAGGGCATTAGCTTGAAAAATTCACTCCATATAATAACTCAAGGTGACTGACCTATTTTTTTTTTTTGTTGAATACCAGATTAATTCAGTACGTAGATTCATATGATCCACCGTTGAAGGGGCTACATGAAGATCTTAATTTTGTCAGTCCACGTATTGGAGAGGTTATTTCTATCTCCTTTTTAACTTATATAAGTAAATTCTGAACTTTAGTTATGTACATATTCGCTTGGCCCAGATCAACAACTGATCAGTGACTTTTGTGGACCTTGGCTTCCTTTCTATTCATCGAATCCTAACTTCCGATTTTATGCATGTTAACTTAATAGTTAATACTCTCCCTGTCCTGGTCCACAGAGTTATTTTGTTTACTTTAAAGTTTAAAAGTCAGAACCTAGAATATAACCAGGTTCTATGATTCCTTCTTTTTACCAGGTTTTGGAGGCTGTTGGTCCCATTATCTTTCTATCGACGGATACAAGGAAGCTGAGAAATGAGGGCTTCCTTAGTCCATTTCATCCGAGATATCCTGACATACTCACAAACTCTGCCCATCCAATGGTAACTAGAGCTATCTTGTTTTGTTTATTTCTACAACCCGGCATGCCCATATTTTTTGGTAGTATACTAGAACAAAAGCATGAAGCTTCTGTGAAAGCTATGCATTCTACAAAAGATGGATCTGTTACCCGTCTTGCATGCATCTTCCAATTAACCTTTTTATTGTTTGCAGAGAGCTCAAGACTTAGCAAATGTGACCTCTTACCGGGAGTGGGTGCTGTTTGGATACCTTGTCTGTCCAGATGAACTACTTAGAGTCACAAGCATTGACATTGCTTTGGTACCTTACAGTAATCTTACCCTATCTTTATCTATTTAGAGTTTTCGTAATTTATCCAATCAGATTTTGTGTAGTTTTATGCATACAAAATTTTGAATCTTAACACTATATTGATGTTCTACCTGTTTTCTGGCTTATGGGATTAAATATTTCATTCTTGTGGTTCTTGTAGGTTGTGCTCAAGGAAAACCTAGTCCTCACCTTATTCAGGGATGAGGTGAGTTTAACTTCCCAGTATAACAGACCGTTTCCTTTCCAGTCCCATTATTCTTATTGTTAATACATACAATGCTGAAAATTGTCCCAATTTTAAAAAGGATAAATGTGTAGTTTTCTTTTAACAGATCTTTTAATCTGGCAATTCTATTATCATTTCCTACAGGACGTTTTTATATAAAATGACTTGTCTTCCCCATAGCAATTTTTAGGCATGGGTGACTTGTATGCGCTGCATCTTTGCGACAGTTATCCTATTTAATGAGTATAGGCGCTGAGAACATTCTTTCATCTTGTTAATGAGTTCTAGTTGGAGATCTCTATATTAAAATATTAAATGGATGATTTTGGTCCTATCTGGATTGTGCAGTATATACTATTGCACGAGGAGTATCAACTATATGTCTTACCACGGATACTGGAATCGAAAAAGATGGCAAAGTCTGGACGAACAAAGCAAAAGGAAGCAGATTTAGAATATAGTGTTGCAAAGCAGGTAGAGAAAATGATAAGGTATTGACAATTTCCAATGTATTGCAACCTTAAATTGTGCATTTGCATCTGTCAGAATTTCTGCGTGCATGGCCATTTTCTGCAGATTCCAATATTGAGAACTAATACTGCCAATTGCCCATAATGGTTCTAAATTTTAGTTTGATGTTTAATATAGCAGTGATGTGCACGAGCAAGCATTGTACTCTTGTGATGCTACACACCGTGAGAGGAGAATATTGTTGAAGCAGGAGATTGGAAGGATGGTTCTCTTCTTCACTGACCAGCCAAGTTTGTTGGCTCCTAACATTCAGGTAAATGGGTGTATGAGTACACATGATGCTGCCTTACTTTTAAGAGGGTGTTTTCAATAGCTAATGAGTTGCAGCTTACAGCTTAAATTAGAGAGAAGTTGGATTTTGAGTGTTTGCAACAACTTATAAGTTGACAGATTCTGTTAAATTAAGCTGGATAAGTTGAAGTTGGAGAAGCTGGCTTGAAGCGTTCCTTAAACAACTTTTAAGTTGTTTTTACTAAGAAAGTTGGGTTTGCAAACACTCTCCTTGCAACTTTTAACAATTTGAAAGTAGTTTTTGCAATTGCAAACACCCCACAAATTCTCTAGTAAGCACCTTTTACCAACTTCTACTTGAACTAATATCCTTAAAATAAGTTGAAGGTATGGCAATCACCCCCTAAATATGATTAAGATCTTACAGATTTCTTAAAGGATATTTATAGTCTTTTTATACATGAATACATTTTATATGCATTTAGGTTTCGTTGTAGTCGTGGGGTATAGTTAGTGTTCATCCCTGTTGTACTAGTGTAACAGTCTTTTCTGTAATTAGTAGGACTTTAAGTCACGTGCTGATCCCCCAACACTTTTAATTAGGCGACTCCTTGTTTTCGCCACTGGGCATTTTGGTGTTCACTTGTTAACTCATACTACCCTCATCTATTCTGTTCTTTTGAGACCTTGTTTATGTGCTTACTGTTCAGATATTGATTAGAATCATGCTTGATCCTTATATACACATTAGTACTATATAGCCTACTAATTTACTCATCTGTCCCACTCATTTCTTTACGTATTCCTTTTTGGGCCATCCCAATCAATTCTTTACGTTTCTATTTTTGGAAGCTACCCCACATACCATTTATATTACTTTAATCATTGTCCCCACCTTCACACTTTACTTTAATCCTTTTCCCTACCACATATCATTTATATATTGGCCCACATTCCATTCTATATTAATAAATCACTACCAAACAAAACATCTCATTAAAAATCGTGCAAAAAACAAACATAGACTTCTCACTGGGACGGAGGGAGTACTATTTTGAGGTGCATGAAGGTATAAAGGCTTGGTACAGACATATAATTGCTTAGGTTTTGCAATATTTGCTTGTAGTATTGCATTATTTTATTTTGGCTACATGGTAAAAACATGGTCTTTGGTGTTTGTACAGATGGTATTTTCTGCTTTGGCATTTGCACAGAGCGAGGTACTTTGGTACTTTCAGCACGTGGGAGTAGCATCTTCCAAAAGAACTTCTCGGGTTGTACCAGTAGAAACTGTAAGAATTTATCTTGATATAATTTTGTTTGCTTGTTATTTCATTAGTGGACGTGGCTTTGTGTTATAAACTATGCTGCATTGAACTCTTTTTGGCTGTAATTTATTAGTCTGGAGCAATTTATTTGATTTCATCCCTTCCATACATTCTTGGTTGCAGGATCCCAATGATCCAACTATCGGGTTTTTATTGGATGGAATGGACCGTCTGTGCTGTCTAGTTCGCAAGTATATAGCAGGTCAGGATGAAAATTTTAGGTTTTATGGATCAAATTTGCTTTACTTATATTAGCCTTAGTCTGAAACTTGTGTCAGCATTTGCATGAGCTTGTAATGTAGTGAGTCTGTGGCTTGATCTTTTCTACTTCAATGGAACATTGTCAAGTGACTTGGTGATTCTCTGATTTTATTCGATCTTGTAACTAGTTGTAGATATTGATAATAGAACATGGATGACATAGATTCTGGTAGTTTGATTATACATTTAGCTGCAAATTAAATTGGAATTTTCTAAATCAAGTTCAGTTTGGAATCCATGGAATACTGATATGCTTGGTAGTACTATTAACTTGAGAGAGCAGCTTATTTCATTTAAAGACAATTGGCTCATTTGTTACTTCTACTGAAATACAATATTTTCATTTTTTCTCAGCCATTAGAGGCTATGCGTTATCATATCTCTCATCCTGTGCTGGTAGAATCCGATTTCTGCTGGGTACGCCGGGAATGGTTGCTCTTGACCTTGATTCAACCTTGAAGGGGCTTTTCCAGAGAATGGTTCAGCATCTAGAAACCATACCAAAGCCTCATGGAGAAAATATATCCGCAATCACTTGTGATTTATCAGTAAGCATTTCATTTTTTCTCTTCCTCTTATTTTCCTGATCATGATTGCATTATCCTTTTTAAAGTTCCTTTTTCTGATTTGTTGTTTAGGAGTTACGTAAGGATTGGTTATCAGTATTGATGATTGTCACGTCTGCTCGATCATCTATTACCATTAGACATTTGGAAAAGGCTACAGTATCCACAGGAAAAGAGGGCTTACTGTCAGAAGGAAATGCTGCATATAATTGGTCGAGGTGCATGTTCTTACTTTAACCTGTTTTGATATGCTTATTAATTTGAAAGAGTCTCGATAAAGCAATTCTCATGCTGTGTGGACTATGAACTGAGTGCTAAACATTGATTTAAGGCAGTCGTTAGATTTAATTCATAAGTCCCTTGACTGAAACTAATAGGGCAAGGTTCTAAGCTTATAAACATGTTCAACCATAAATTTTGTCACTGGGAATCTAGTTTCCCTTGACATTATTCCTTTGTGTTTGTTCAAGTTACATTAGTTTATGATGCTCTTACCTATTAACATGTAATTGAGTTTAAAACTAAAATTTAGGAGTAATCTTTTCCTGTAATTGTTTGTCTCCAGGTTGGTTTTACCTTCTTTTTTTTTTTCCCTTTCACTCATCCATCTTAAATGCCATATTTAGTTTTCATCCCATCAACTGTATTGATCGATATTAAAATTTATGTCAAATCATTTAGTTTTCTTAATGGTTGAAGAGATGTGACCAACAAAACTTTTGCAGATGTGTTGATGAGCTTGAGATGCAATTGTCGAAATACGGTAGTCTGAAGAAGCTTTACTTCTATCACCAACATCTTACAACTGTAAGCTCTGCACATTTAAGAAGTATTTTATTGTAACAAAAAAGAAAAAGGTAGTATCTTAAGACCAGCTGAGTTTATGGTCTCAATGGATGATGTAGGTTTTTCGTAACACCATGTTTGGGCCTGAAGGTCGTCCGCAACATTGCTGTGCTTGGCTAGGTGTTGCCAGTAGTTTTCCAGAATGTGCTTCACCAATTGTTCCAGAAGAGGTATTGATGAAACCTTCAACCATATTGTTGCTTGCATTTGCTCAATCAAAGCTGGAAATAGTTGTCGTGTTGTTTGTATAAGAACCACTACTATTGACCATAATCTTCTTGTCTTTTGAATTAGGTGACTAAAATTGGCCGTGACGCTGTGTTATATGTTGAGTCGCTTATTGAATCTATCATGGGAGGATTGGAAGGTCTAATAAATATTCTCGATTCTGAAGGAGGATTTGGCTCACTTGAGATGCAGGTTTTTCTCTTCTGCATGCTTTCAAGATTTATTCACGTGGTTGGTCTGTTTTGTCAATTAATTATATGAAAATTTCAGCTTTTCCCAGAACAAGCAGCGAATCTCATGAGCCTGACATCTAGAGCCTCCGTTCTTTCAAAATCTCCAAAATCTTCATACGGTTTTCACTTGCCAGGTTATGAGAGTTATCCAGAGAATAATAGTTCAATCAAAATGTGAGCTTTTCTCGCTACAAACTCTGTTTACTTTCTTTGTTTGTCCCAAGTTAATTTTTTTCGTTCTGTGTTTCAACCACAGGTTAGAAGCTGCAATGCAGAGGTTGACAAATCTTTGTTCAGTCTTGAATGACATGGAGCCTATATGTGTACTAAACCATGTCTTTGTTCTTAGAGAGGTAAAGTTAGTAGTGTCTTAAATCTCTGAACTGCACATGGTACAGATGTCAAAGCCGTTTTCCAATTATTCCAAGATTTGAATCCATACTCGTAAGCAACAAGATAGACTCGAACAGCTTATGCAACTCAATAAGAGTCTTGAGCTTAACTCCATTGGCTTTAGATAGACAAAAACGTGCACTGATCCTTAAAACTTGCTTGATTGGTCAATACCATGGTTTAAATCTCGGCAGGCAAAACTATCTGAGAATTCCCAAAACATCTCAGTTTTGCTGTTCACAGAGGTGAAATAAACATGGAATTTGAGACACTTTAAAATGAAATTTCGCTACATAACGTTACAAAATATCTCAAAAAATTTCAGTTTTTCAAGAATACAGAACACATCACAAGATTGAGATTTACATTGGACTACTTCTTGACTTTGTAAATATTGTGATGCAGTACATGAGAGAATGCATTCTTGGGAATTTCAAACGGAGACTACTAACTGTGCTCAAGACAGATTCTGATCTACAACGACCTTCTGTGCTAGAGTCACTTATACATAGGCACACTTCAATAATCCACTTAGCCGAGCAACATGTCAGCATGGACCTCACTCAGGGAATTCGTGAAATTCTCCTTACTGAGACGTACTCTAGTCCTGTTTCTTCCCTGCACTTGTTTGAAAAACCTGCGGAGCAGCAGACTGGCTTAGCTACTGAAGCTGTATGCAACTGGTACATTGAAAACATCGTAAAGGACGTTTCTGGTGCTGGTATCCTCTTTGCACCACTTCATAGATGCTTCAAGAGCACGAGGCCTGTTGGTGGCTATTTTGCTGAGTCGGTTACGGATCTCAGGGAATTGAAAGCTTTTGTTCGCACTTTTGGCAGTTACGGAGTGGACAGGTTAGACAGGCTTCTTAAAGAGCATACTGCTGCACTTCTGAATTGCATTGACACAACATTGCGTGCAAATCGTGAGAATTTGGAGGCAGTTGCTGGGAGTATGCATTCAGGTGATAAAATGGAAACAGAAGTAAATATAAAGCAGGTTGTCGATATGGATACGATGATGAGATTCTGTATTCAGGCAGGACAGGCCATAGCTTTCGATTCCCTCTTAGCTGAAGCTTCGGGTGGTGTGCTTGAAGAAGGAGCACCTCTTATATATTCACTACTGGCTGGGGTTTCAAAACATTTACCTGATGAAATACCTGAGAAGAAAGAGATTAGGAGGATGAGAAGAGTGGCAAACTCGGTTAATGTGGCTGGGGATCATGATTCTGAGTGGGTTAGGTCAATATTGGAAGAGGTTGGTGGTGCCACAGATGGTTCATGGAGCTTGTTGCCATATTTGTTCGCGTCTCTTATGACATCTACGATATGGAATACCACTGCCTTTAATGTGGACACTGGAGGCTTCAGCAACAACATCCATTGTTTGGGGAGGTATGAATTTTTATTTGTTTTTAAAGTTTTTATTGCTACATTTCTATAAGATACTCTCACTTGACACAAACAAATGTTATGGCAATATCGCTCACAATTTCCTGAAGTTTTCTGCTGTAACGTAAAAGCTACAGTTTTATAAAATAAGTGACACTGTCTGTTAGATGAAAATAAATAAATAAATAAATAAAGGTGCAACTTTTGTATTTTAGTTGCAACTGTTGAGGGATTTCACTAATAAATTTTGCATAATCAGGTGTATTTGTTCTGTGATTGCGGGAAGTGAATATGTAAGACTTGAAAGAGAATACCAACAGAAACAGACTCTATCAGATGGCAGCATTGGAGAAACATTGGATCCAGAGGCACAGAATTATTTGTCAACAGAGGCCAGTATAAAATCCATAATGCAGCTGTTCATCAAATTCTCTGCAGGAATTATTCTCGATGCTTGGAATGAAAGCAATCGGTGAGTTTAAAATGTGGCATACCTTGACACATGAAGTCGATTTTCATTTCATCCGAGCTGTTTGATATATATAACTGAACAGACTAGCTTTATAATATAGTAACTCATATTTCCTGTTTGCAAAATTTGAGATTATTGTGAAGTGATTAAATGAAGCAAAATCAGGTAGGTATAGCTTTTAAGTTCAATCTGGCAGGTAAGTGATTTCTTAAAGCTATTCTAGCAGATTATTCTCAGTTGTAAAAAGCCATAATCTTTATTTGCCAGCAGAACTTTCGGTCACCTATAATACTGCTGTAATAATCACTTGCAAGTTGCAAACACTGACCAAGCATGCACTAAATTACTATGTATGTTCAGGGCATGAACCTAATACTTGGTCTTTATTTTTTTGTTTGATAAGATTCTTTTTCCCTTGTTACAGTTCTCACCTTGTCGCGAAGCTGATCTTTCTGGACCAAGTATGTGAAATCTCTTCTTACCTGCCAAGGAGCACATTGGAGTCGCACGTACCTTATGCAATTTTACGCTCTGTGTATAGCCAATATTACTCAAATTCTTCGACTCCACTTGCATTGGCAACTGCTTCCCCGCGCCATTCACCTGCTATGGCACTAGCCCATGCTTCTCCTACACTCAGGCAGTCACGTGGTAGTGGAAGTCCTCACTCGAACGATTCAAGTTACTTCAAGCCTTCTTCAACTCATGGCCAGGATCAATACGATGTAGAAAGTGCTGCTGGCACTACAATGAGAAGCACTGATAATAAACAACGGCCTGTCAGGCGAATGTCTGGTCCTTTAGACTACAACTTGAGTCGCAAATCAAAATTTGCAGAAGGCTCAACATCTGGCAGCACTGGTCCTAGTCCTTTGCCTAGATTTGCAGTCTCTAGGTCTGGTCCGATATTGTATAAATAAGATAAGACATGAATAGTAAACTAAACTTGTGAAGAAATTTTGTATATTTGCTTCTTTCCAAGTTAACATTGATCATAATGATAATGTATTTAGCTAGATGTTTTATGTAATATTTGTCGATTCACATTTATGCTGCTTATTAATATATCCATTATCTACTATTACACGCATAATACACTACCATGTCTTGTAACAACTTACAAGTTGATATTAGTAGCCATTCATTCAACTAAAACATATTACTGCAGCAGATCTTCAGTTGAGCCATTTCAACTATTCATTTAAATGCAAGGTTTGTCATAAGATCTTCAGCTCATGAAGCTTGACACAGAGTAACCAGCTTAATGCAGCACATGGAATTCCTTCACGGCTCAACGAAGGTGATGCCTACAACATAAAGACGAAGCATTACTTGAGTCAGTCAGTGAAGGAAAATTGAGGAGAATGGGATGAGCAAAACCTCAAAGTAGCCTTTGTGCCACGACGAATCTTGCAGCGTATAGTTGGGAGCCCCAACTGCTGGTGAGCTTCATACCGATGGCAACCCGAAAATCCTAATTAAGGTGCATATAAAGAAAGAAAGCACAATATAACAGCAAATTGGTCAATATATATATAGCAAGACCATAAGCTCATTTTAACTACATAGAGTTATTATAAGATGACAGATTGACATCTATGATCTACTACCTACCATAATATTCCCCATCTACTTCCAGTACATCAATCTGCATACAATAAGATTTCCATAGCATAAAGTTATCATCAAATCACACCTAGCTACTTGGTAACACTAATTAAGTAAAAATTACTATCTTACTGGAACTTGGAGCCCAATTTCACTAATACTTTCCATGAGTTCCTTAACTTTGACTGGATCGTTGGCTCGTGTGCGCATGAGAGGTCTCCGAATTCGATCAAGCGGAAGCTCAAGAATCACAGGTCCTCCAAGTTGGGGTGCAGTAGGAGGAGATCCTGCAGGAATTATTAAATAACACAGTTATGCAACATAGTATTAGTTAGGCATAAATTTAAATAGAACAAGAAAATCATGCATATATATACTGCAGGAAAAACTGATGGAGGTACCATTGGAGAAAGCACAAGCAGAAACAGAAAGGGTTCTGAAAGTGTTTGGGAGTTGAAGAAGAAAATTTGCCATTCTTTCTCCACCGAGCTCAATAATACCAACAAACTAATGAGTGGACTAGAGTAGATATATATATGTTGACCGGACAGGACATGAAAGAAACATGAGGTTCATACACATCATATGGTCACTTGCGTGCGAAGTTGGTGCAAGATTATTTACAATCAACTTCAAGGGAACTTTCTACATTTTCCCATTGTTAATTTGTTATCCAGCACAGTAATCAGTGAACAGTGAAACAATAATAACAGCAGTAATTTTACAATAATCAAATCTGACTAACAAGATAATAACATCTTAACATGGGAAAAGAAAAAAATAAAATTACATCCAAGGATACCAAGTTCACCAAGTAGCTACAGTACATGAGTAGCTGTGGTCTGCTTTGCTTATATGTGGTAAATATAATACAGCTATAATAATATGTAATGTATTAGAGTTACATCATCAAATCAAATAAATAAATTAGGCTTCAGCACAAACAAACATTACAATGGCCTACATCTACAAGTAACGCTGTCCTTCCCTCAATGCAAGGCCGCTGCCCAAAACATTTACTTCATAAGCTTAACTCTAGCCGGCCTCGTTAACCTCTCATCAGTAAACGGGAATAAGCAATTTCCTCGTGCTGTTATCGAGCAGCATTGCACATGATCTCGTCCCACATCGAGGCAAAATTTTCTGATTCTAGACATGAAATTATCACCAGGATCACAGTATTGTGTGTACCCCTGTCTGGTTTGAGCAAAGGCATGAACAGTCTGGCTCTGTCAACTCCCGCTGTATAATCCGTTTGTCCCGATTACTCATCAGTTTGATGAGTGGCAACTTCGAAGAAACTTGTCGCAAAACTTCTTTCACAGTCCCATTTGGATCTTCATATTCAAAGTACCTTTTCACCTGATATAATACACATAGAAGATGAAAAACATAAGACTGGATTAAGAAGATCTGGCACATATCAGTTCAGTAACTTCTAGCTGCAAATTCAGAACTTAAGGCAGTCATCCAAAGTCCAAACGCCATTATTAAGTTTGCTCTGAATTTATAATGATTGCTCTAGATTTAACACCACCCATTTCATTTTCATCGTACTATTATTAGAACCAAATGTTAAGGGTAAAGTCTACTTAATTTATGCAGTTAGGAACTTTTCAAGTTTGGAGGGGTTATAAGCAAATGAGCAGCACTTTGACAGAACTAGAAGGAAAGCAATGATACGCAGTGTGATTAATAAATAGAATGAAAGAGTCATCTTTTCCAATTCCTTTTGAAACTCCAAAATCCTCTCTGAGCTGACTTTCCTCAGCAGCTTTACCAAGTACCCGGGTTTGACAGCAGTGTTAGTATCAACAAAAACAGCAATCTTTCTGTAGTCTATGACATCCTCAAAAGGCAACTCAATATAGTCGCTCACAATGACAGGGACACATAGACTCACTATTGCATCAAAAAGTCGACAAGCGGATGGAGTATCACCAGCAGGATGTAAACAAAACTTTGATGTATGCATCCCTTGTGTTGCCATACGACGGCTCTCTCTCGACTGTGCCCCATGTTTGATAACAACATCATTCTCTTTCTCAAGCACTTGGAAAAGCAAATCTCGAATCTTACCTCCCTACATCCAGTGAAAACAAACACAATTAGATGAATGCATGAGAGTATACAAAATTCAAAGCACTTATAAAAATGTGCATACTATGTTGTTGCAATTTGATGCCTTTCTATTTTTTTTTTTTAATTCACTTTTGCAAGTCCCAAATTATTGACCTATTAACTTGTTTCAATTCATAATGAAAGCAAAATTACATAAGGTCCCTAATTTGCATCACTTCCACAATACAATGTGAATTAAAATACTTAAAGATGTAACAATAATACACCTGAGCCAACCAAACAGAATACATTAATATGTGGTACATGAAAAGGCCAGGTACATCACATTGAGAGTAGTAATATCAAACAGAAAAGTATTCACGAGTTCAGAGTCCAAACAGACAATTGAAGACAATTTATCAAACACTTATCACGAATAAAACGAAAGAACTCTCTCTCAATGCTTCTACAAGAACAATTAAATATATCTCTCTATGCTACACAATCCTTAGTCTAATTATAACAGTTTCAGAAGAAGTGATTGAATGCAGGAGGAAGAAAAAAGAAAAAAAAGAAAAAAGAGAAGAGGAAGAAAGAGAAAAATTGAAGAATGCAGGAGCCATAAATTGGTGTATGCTTATAGACTAATAAAAGAGAGAATGCAAGAAAGAATTGAACTTTTAACAAGCTTAAGATGTATGCCCAACTTTATTGATAGCAATCTAGCTAACCATTAATGAGAAAGAAAGCACATTATCACCTCTTTCCGGTAACGGTTTCCCATAAAGAAGAGCAGCGACTTGCGGTTCTCGATTCCTACTTGTCCTTTGTAAGTGTTAATTCGATGTGAATATGGAAGAATAACATCCTTCACTAGTGAAGCCTGATCACGGCCCAACCTTCCAAAATCCGAAACCAATAGTACTCCATTCTTCACCCTGTCAATGACTTTGTAGAGGGCATTGGGATCCTGACATATAAATACATGATCCTATCCATTATTCCTCTTATAGTACTCCTGTTCTTCCAACCATTCCATCAACGCCTCCTACACCAACCATCACCAAAATATATGAGTGCATGAGAAACTTATCAATTTCATTACTACAGAAAGCAATTTGCACTCGATCCAAACATTAGGATGCCCAAATTTTCGATCTTGTCCTATTATGAGGAAACAAAACAATGCTTCCAGAACTATTGTTAATAAGAAATATTGCCCTAAATATCACAACTTACTTGATATCAGGCTCAATCTCCAAGTAAAACATGGAAAATTCATAAAGACATTATTCCATAGAATATTAAACTATCGGCAGTAAGAAACTCAAATAAGATAAATCCTACGCCATTCTGATTTCGTTCTCTTATAATACACAGCCTTCTTATTAATTAAACCCAATCACCAATGCGTATAGAACTAACAGTCAATAAAATATCCAGCTCAGTTAAGCTAGACAATGAAATCCTTCTCCATATCAATCATAAATACAGACAACAATTCACAGTAAAAAATCTTAACCGACTCAAACATGCTGATCTAACTGTAGGATTCCATGGCTTAGATCATGCCCTCCTATCCATAAATGAAAAAAAAAAAAAAAAAAAAAAGCATCCAGAACTACTGGCTACAACCAACCTTGCTGTAAATGTCATTTTTCATGACATATGAAGCTCTATTCTAAGTAAAGAATTTGGTTGATAGATGAAATCCTTCTCCATAACAATCATAAATACAGGAAACAATTCACAGTAAAAAATCTTAACCGACTCAAACATGCCGATCTAATTGTAGGATTCCATGGCTTCGATTATCACCTTGCTGTAAATGTCAGCTTATATGACATATATGAAGGCTCTATTCTAAGTAAAGAATTTGCTTGATAGATGCTAGATTGAACAGTTTGATTTCCTTGTCTTACTATAAAAATACTCCAATTCCTTTTCAATCAAACAATCAACTCAACTCACTAACTAACAGTCAATAATAACATATCCAGCTGAAAACAACTTAAAAATGTAAATATTGTCTATACTAAGAATAAATTAAAAAAAAAGGAATAATTACCTGAGTGTCCTCATCATTATAGAGGGGCAATGAAGAGAAAAAAGGGACGTCGAAAAGATCAGCCCCCTCAGGATCATGTACCCTAAGCACAGCGGAATCAGACCGGTCTTTACGGTTCAAATCGGAGAACAAGTACCACTCAGCAGGGTGCTGATTTCCAGGATACTTCAAATGTGTAGATTTTGACGACAACGCGTACATCCTCAGCAGCATCCTCCCTTGGAGAAGTTCTTCCTCACTAATTCCCACATTCCGGAAACCTCCCTGTTTCATCAGCTGTTTCCATTTACCAAACGTCTCGTGCCTTTCGAGCCTTTCCCGTCCTTCATATGCAATAATAATATTCCTGATTTCCCGCGCGAACATTTCTTCTACCTTCGTCCTGACCTGACTCTCAAGCGGTAGGGTTGAATCAATGCAATCGAAAATGGCAGAATAGTACTTCAGTGAGTTGGAAAAACGCCGGCTCAAGTTAAGAAATCGTGCTTCCTGCTCTGCCATAACAACGATTTCAGGCCTCGTGCTTGTTAGCACCCCTAAGAAATCGTTGAGTGTTCCTCCGGTGGTACGTGCATCTGAAACACATGCTACGCTCTCCCCGTCCTATCGTACAATCAGAGCCCATATTGTTGTACAGCTATTAAAATCATGATTTCATGTATGAGGTAAACATTGGATCTTTCCGGATTAATTAATGGCTGAGTCATTAGGATAAGATATAAAATGCATCAAACCCCTTGTATTCCTTGAAATGTACATAAGTTCCCCTTGTGTTTTATAAATTGCACACATAATTCCTTCGTGTTTTATAAAATGATGCACAAAATTCCCAAAAACCGTTAGATTTGACTAACACTGTTAACTTTTTCATACTTTTGATTAACTACCCTCTTTTATATTTAATATAAAAGTCGAATTACCCTTGTATTATATTTATGTATTTTTTTGAATAAATTACCATCAATACTCTAAAATAATCTTATAACATGTTTAGTTTGATCATTCTTATTCCCAATTAATCCAAAATTTATATTTATACTTACTTTGAGGATAAGGTTTCCCCCATTTGCACTCTGCTTCAGTACAGTCATGAATCCGACATGCTTGGTGTAGGTGCTCCAAAGGTTTTGAATTCTCCCGCATATGAGTTGTGTTCCTCTGCATCTTTGTTGCAGACGTCGTTGAGATCTTTCATTCTTGACTCATAATCTTTCCTTGCCTTATCAACTTCCTCCTTCGAAGTCGCCGGAGCCGGAGCTTCCACGTCGCTTTCTATTGCTGCGTCTCTGGCTTCTACCCAGGTGAATTCTGGGAGAGGCGCCCAGAAAACAACCCTCCATACGACCTTCGCCAACCACCATAACCCCCTACATACGATCTTCGCCAACAACCAGAACGCCCTTATAACCCCAAAAAGCCCTATTACCGGCATCAGCACTGCCCACCAGGGTAAGATAACAGGAGCGTCGCCGTTTCCAGGAGATTGCTGCCGATCGCCGTTTCCAGGAGACGCGTCGCCGTTTCGAGGAGAATTCTGGCTAGCGTCGTCGTTTCCTCGGCGTTTGCGGTGGGTTGTTTTCGCGTCGGCTCGGTAGGTTGGCAACATTGTCAAAATCTTATCAAACAAAAGACGGAAAGAAAGAGATGGGGAATTAGTCAGCCACACAAGCACACGTTAATAAAAACAGACAATACAAATGGAAAAAAACAAAAACAAAAAAAAAAGCCGATTTAATCTCCAAAATCATCCTCTAATGGCAAGGTGGGCAATCTATCTCCAAAATCATCCTCTAATGGCAAGGTGGGCAATCTGGAGGCGGTGGTGGTGTCACGGTAGATCCAATAAGACTGAAGCTGGTCAAAATCAACACAGCTATTAGAAAATGAGCTGCAACTGTGATTATCGCCACCAGTCCCCGCCAATACTTTGCAAATGTCTTTTCCCTAGAGCTGAGTGACGTAGCATCTATGCGCCTATTACCCGCAACTCTTATGGCCAACGCCTGGTTGCAGGGGCGAGCACAGTAAGGCGGCGCAAGGGGCCTCAAGTGATGCCCCTGGAATTTTGCCGTGAATGTACCATATATCATTTTTTTGTGTTTATTTAATACATTTTCATTGTAGGTATAGATCACATAATGGTGTTTGGTCTGGCGGCATTGTCATTAAGCCAAAAGCTTACCCTTTGTCACGTGTCTCAAGTTCGAAACCCAGGCTCTGCAATTTTTACATTTTTAGTTTTGGTTCTTTTCCATTATTTCATTTTTTTACATTTTTAGTTTTGGTTCTTTTCCATTATTTCATTTTTACTTCCCCCATATTCTTCATTTTAACTTTTCGTTTCCATTTTCTCTCTTTTTTACTTTCTAGCTAGTGTTATATTTTTATTTTCCTTTTTAATTCTAACTTTCTATATATATTAAAGTTTTCATTTCCTTACAACATTTTTTCCATCTAGTTAATATATTGTTTTTTAGTATTGGTTCTCTGGTTCTTGTTTTTCATTTTTTCATTTTTACTTCCCTCATATTCTTCATTTTAACCTTTTTTTTCCTTTTCATTTTCCCTATTTTTACTTTCTGGTGTTATGTTTTTATTTTCCTCTTTAATTCTAACTTTCTATATTGTTCACTTTTCAAGTTTTCATTTCCTTACAACTTATTTTTCCATCTAGTGAATATATTTTTTTAGAAACATATATGTAACTTTTATATTCAAATTTTACAATTTTGGGATATTTTTGTTTTATATGAAATACATTTGAAAGTGAAAAATATGATGTTAAATAATTGTTAAATTTGAAAAATATTGAGTTTACATAATAGTTATATTTTTCTTATTAAATTTTAAAAAAATATTAACTTATATTTTTTTGCTCCCCCTGACATAAAATCCTGCGTTCGCCCCTGCCTGGTTGATGATTGAACCCAGTAGATAGGAATCAATCACTGCAGTGCCAACTAGGAATTTCATATAGTGTATCTCCGCAAAGCTATACTGGAATGTGACCGTGTTCAGGAAGAGCACAAAGGAAGATACACAGAAGACATAAAATCCTTGAGTGGTGGATTGCATTGTTGAGGCTTCTTTGTTGCAGGCGTCGTTGAGATCTTTCATTCTTGACTCATAATCATCAGTATTAGTATTGTATAGCTGTTAAAATCATGATTTGATCTATGAAGTAAACATTGGATCTTTCCGGATTAATTAATGGATGAGTCATGAGGATAAGGGATAAAATGCATCAAACCCCATTGTGTTCTTTGAAATGTGCATAAGTTCCCCTTGTGTTTTATAAATTGCACACAGTTCCTTCGTGTTTTATAAAACGATGCACAAAATTTCCAAACTGTTAAATTTGACTAACACTGTTAACTTTTTCATACTTTTGATTAATTACCCTCTTTTACATTTAATATAAAAGTCGAATTACCCCTTGTATTATATTTATGTATTTTGTTGAATAAATTACCATCAATACTCTAAAATAATCTTATAACATGTTTAGTTTGATCATTCTTATTCCCAATTAATCCAAAATTTATATTTATACTTACTTTGAGGATAAGGTTTCCCCCATTTGCACTCTGCTTCAGTACAGTCATGAATCCGGCATGCTTGGTGTAGGTGCTCCAAAGGTTTTGAATTCTCCCGCCTATGAGTTGTGTTCCTCTGCATCTTTGTTGCAGACGTCGTTGAGATCTTTCATTCTTGACTCATAATCTTTCCTTGCCTTATCAACTTCCTCCTTCGAAGTCGCCGGAGCCGGAGCTTCCACGTTTCCAGGAGATTGCTGCCGATCGCCGTTTCCAGGAGACGCGTCGTCGTTTCGAGGAGAATTCTGGCTAGCGTCGTCGTTTCCTCGGCGTTTGCGGTGGGTTGTTTTCGCATCGGCTCGGTAGGTTTGCAACATTGTCAAAATCTTAGCAAACAGAAGACGGAAAGAAAGAGATGGGGAATATTTGTGTATTTGTTGAAGTGAATAGCTGCGGCGGCTAATTGTTGTAGATAAGAGATGAACCCTAGCTTCTTTACATACCGGAGAAAGACAGTAAACCTACCTAATTTACAAAATTACACAACCAATCAGAGCCCTATCGTACAACTGTTAAAATCATGATTTCATCTATGAGATAAATATTGGATCTTTCCGGATTAATTAATGGTTGAGTCATGAGGATAAGGGATAAAATGCATCAAACCCCATTGTGTTCTTTGAAATGTGCATAAGTTCCCCTTGTGTTTTATAAATTGCACACAATTCCTTCGTGTTTTATAAAACGATGCACAAAATTCCCGAACCGTTAGATTTGACTAACACTGTTAACTTTTTCATACTTTTGATTAACTACCCTCTTTTATATTTAATATAAAAGTCGAATTACCCCTTGTATTATATTTATGTATTTTTTTGAATAAATTACCATCAATACTCTAAAATAATCTTCTAACATGTATTTTTCCTTGCCTTATCAACTTCCTCCTTCGAAGTCGCCGGAGCCGAAGCTTCCACGTCGCTTTCTATTGCTGCGTCTCTGGCTTCTACCCAGGTGAATATTCTGGGAGAGGCGCCCAAAAAACAACCCTGCATACGACTTGCATCTTAGCAGCTACAATCTTCACTCCAAATGCTGCCAAATCTCGGGACTACGAGGCAGTTGTTTTCTCCCTCTCTGATAGAAATCAAGTCTGCATCAACAGATATCACTTGTCATCGTCATCTACTGACGACAACAACTGGACAATGAGGTCCCTCATCTGGAAAATGAGGTCCCTTGAATCCACAATATGAAAAGAAGATTCATATTGCAGTATTCACTACATGAATGGATGGATTTATGGTATAATGCCAATAAGAAACGCGGAAGAATATACACTCGTGTGCTATAAATTGGATGGCGAATTCTGGAGCTCAGAACAAGTACTTAAACTGCCGCCACAATGGGACAGGTTCTGGTTAACCGACATAGGTGGGAATCTCATACTTGTTATACTCGTCCATGATTTGGGGAGTTTCATAGTTCTCAGTTACGATCAGTATCGAAAGTGTTGGGCTGAACTAAAAGAAGAAGATATGGATGGTATTGCATTTTTTATCAGTGACAAAACTATTTTATCTGCACCATCGGATGATTGGGGTGGCAGGGTATTTTTCGTTGATGATGGTGTGGTTCATTGTTACTCTTTCAAGGAAGAGAAGTTTATAAAAGAAGACTTATACCGGGCACAAGATGTATGCAAGAGTAGATGCTTCGTTGAACCACCTATTATAGATTTCAACAACTCGTACGTAGCGGCTCGGCTCGCTGCTAAATTTTGATTGATCACCTAGCTAGCTAACTAGTAAGTACTTGTTACAGAAGATTATGCTTAATTTCTTGTTTTGCCTTTATTTATTATGGTTTGGTTAGTACGTGTACTAATTACAGTCATTCTGTTTACATATATGTTTCATTTCATACACACCTTGAACACCTCAAAGTCCACACAGCTAGCTATGTTTCTCTTTCTGATCAATTTTTCGGGGAAGAGTAGTTGTATTCTCTGAAACTCACATACAGACTGTCGTGGAGAACAAAATCGCATGAATTGGCTCGGAGGAATTGGATTTAGGAAGAGAGCTAGTCAGGCGGAGTCATTTGTGCTAGTGATCCACCACAAAAACGGAGAGCCAGTTCTGAAACTCTGTGAACCAGAATATATATATAGCTTCGAATCATAACATTATGATTATTCGTATTTACAACTCTATCACCGGCTCACCCCATCCTACGAAAATTTCCCATTCTGAAAGTGTTTGGGAGTTGAAGAAGAAAATTTGCCATTCTTTCTCCACCGAGCTCAATAATACCAACAAACCAATGAGTGGACTAGAGTAGATATATATGTTGACCGGACAGGACATGAAATATATGAAAGAAACATGAGGTTCGTATACATCATATGGTCACTTGCGTGTGGAGTTGGTGCAAGATTATTTACAATCAACTTCAAGGGAACTTTCTACATTTTCCCATTGTTAATTTGTTATCCAGCACAGTAATCAGTGAACAGTGAAACAATAATAACAGCAGCAATTTTACAATAATCAAATCTGACTATCAAGATAATAACATCTTAACATGGGAAAAGAAAAAAAATAAAATTACATCCAAGGATACCAAGTTCACTAAGTAGCTAGAGTACATGAGTAGCTGTGGTCTGCTTTGCTTATATGTGGTAAATATAATACAGCTATAATAATATGTAATGTATTAGAGTTACATCATCAAATCAAATAAATAAATTAGGCTTCAGCACAAACAAACATTACAATGGCCTACATCTACAAGTAACGCTGTCCTTCCCTCAATGCAAGGCCCCTGCCCAAAAAATTTACTTTAGCTCAACTCTAGCCGGCCTCGTCAACCTCTCATCAGTAAACGGGAATAAGCAATTTCCTTGTGCTGTTATCGAGCAGCATTGCACATGATCTCCTCCCAGATTGAGGCAAAACTTTCTGGTTCTAGACATGACTTATCAACAGGATCACAGTATTGTGTGTACCCCTGTCTGGTTTGAGCAAAGGCATGAACAGTCTGGCTCTGTCAACTCCCGCTGTACAATCCGTTTGTCCCGATTACTCATCAGTTTGATGAGTGGCAATTTCGAAGAAACTTGTCGCCAAACTTCTTTCACAGTCCCATTTGGATCTTCATATTCGAAGTACCTTTTCACCTGATATAATACATATAGAAGATGAAAAACATAAGACTGGATTAAGAAGATCTGGCACATATCAGTTCAGTAACTTCTAGATGCAAATTCAGAACTTAAGGCAGTCATCCAAACGCCATTATTGATCCTGTAATATTATTTAGCTTGGCAATTGTAAAATTAAGAACAATTGTGCTCATTGGTTTGTTCAATCTTTCTTAATATTATTAAGTTAGCTTTAAATTTAAATGATTGTGTAGATTTTAACACCACCCATTTCATTTTCATCTTACTATTATTAGAACCAGATGCTAAGGGTAAAGTCTACTTAATTTATACAGTTAGGAACTTTTCAAGTTTGGAGGGGGTATAAGCAAATGAGCTGCACTTTGACAGTACTAGAAGGCAAGCAATGATACGTAGTGTGATTAATAAATAGAATGAAGAAGTCACCTTTTCCAATTCCTTTTGAAACTCCAAAATCCTCTTTGAGCTGACTTTCCTCAGCAGCTTTACCAAGTACCCGGGTTTGACAGCAGTGTTGGTATCAACAAAAACAGCAATCTTTCTGTAGTCTATGACATCCTCAAAAGGCAACTCAATATAGTCGCTCACAATGACAGGGACACATAGACTCACTATTGCATCAAAAAGTCGACAAGCGGATGGAGTATCACCAGCAGGATGTAAACAAAACTTTGACGTATGCATTCCTTGTGTTGCCATACGACGGCTCTCTCTCGACTGTGCCCCATGTTTGATAACAACATCATTCTCTTTCTCAAGCACTTGGAAAAGCAAATCTCGAATCTTACCTCCCTACATCCAGTGAAAACAAACGCAATTAGATGAATGCATGAGAGTATACAAAATTCAAAGCACTTATAAAAATGTGCATACTCTGTTGTTGCAATTTGATGCCTTTCTATTTTTTTAAATTCACTTTTGCAAGTCCCAAATTATTGACCTATTAACTTGTTTAAATTCATAATGAAAGCAAAATTACATAAGGTCCCTAATTTGCATCACTTCCACAATACAATGTGAATTAAAATGTATACTTAAAGATGTAACGGTAATACACCTGAGCCAACCAAACAGAATACATTAATATGTGGTACATGAAAAGGCCAAGTACAGCACATTGAGAGTAGTAATATCAAACAGAAAAGCATTCACGAGTTCAGAGTCCAGACAGACAATTGAAGACAATTTATCAAACTCTTATCAAGAATCAAACGAAAGAACTCTCTCTCAATGCTTCTACAAGAACAATTAAATATCTCTCTCTATGCTACACAATCCTTAGTCTAATTATAACAGTTTCAGAAGAAGTGATTGAATGCAGGAGGAAGAAAAAAGAAAAAAGAGAAGAGGAAGAAAAGAAAAAGAAAAATTGAAGAATGCGGGAGCCATAAATTGCTGTATGCTTATAGACTAATAAAAGAGAGAATGCAAGAAAGAATTGAACTTTTAACAAGCTTAAGATGTATGCCCAACTCTATTGATAGCAATCTAGCCATGTATAACCATTAATGAGAAAGAAAGCACATTATCACCTCTTTCCGGTAACGGTTTCCCATAAAGAACAGCAGCGACTTGCGGTTCTCAATTCCTACTTGTCCTTTGTAAGTGTTAATTCGATGTGAATATGGAAGAATAACATCCTTCACTAGTGATGCCTGATCACGGCCCAACCTTCCAAAATCCGAAACCAATAGTACCCCATTCTTCACCCTGTCAATGACTTTGTAGAGGGCATTGGGATCCTGACATATAAATACATGATCCCATCCATTATTCCTCTTATAGTACTCCTGTTCTTCCAACCATTCCATCAAGGCCTCCTACACCAACCATCACCAAATATATGAGTGCATGAGAAACTTATCAATTTCATTACTACAGAAAGCAATTTGCACTTGATCCAAACATTAGGATGCCAAAATTTCGATCTTGTCCTATTATGAGAAAACAAAACAATGCATCCAGAAGCATTGGCAATAAGAAATATTTTGCTAAATATCACAACTTACTTGATAGCAGGCTCAATCTCCAAGTAAAATATGGAAAATTCATAAAGGACTTTATTCTACAAAATATTAAACTATCGGCCATTCTCTTATAATACACAGCCTTTTTATTACTAATTAAAACCAATGACTAATGCATACAGAACTACAGTCAATAACATATCCAGCTGAGTTAAGATAGGCAATAAAATCCTTCTCTATATCAATCATAAATACAGAAAACAATTCACAGTAAAAAAATCTTAACTGACTCAAACATTGTTATCTAACTGTAGGATACCACAACTTAGATCATGCCCTGTTATCAGTAAATGTAAAAATGCACCAACCTTGGTGTAAATGTGACCTTTTATGACATATGAAGCTCTATTCTAAGTAAAGAATTTGCTTGATAGATGCAAGATTGAACATTTTGATTTCCTTGTCTATAAAAAACTTACTGATTACATATTCAGCTGAAAACAACTTTAACAAATAGGTAAATGTTGTTTCTATAAAGAGAAAAAAAAAAAAAAAAGAATAATTACCTGAGTGTCCTCATCATTGTACAGGGGCTTATCAGAGGCAGAATTATCAGCTGATTGGCGAATGGGATTAACAACGAGGCTCAATGAAGAGAAAAAAGGGACGTAGAAAAGATCAGCCTCCTCCGGATCATGTACCCTAACCACGGCGGAATCAGACCGGTCTTCCCGGTTCAAATCGGAGAACAAGTACCACTCAGCAGGGTGCTGATTTCCAGGATACTTCAATTCCGACACCGATTGTCCTCCACGCGCCGCCGCGTAGCTCTCGATCACACCGTAGGTGAATCTCCTGGGCAAATCGTACATGTAGATTTTGACGGCGAGCTTGTTGTGGTGAATTCCGCCGTAGAGAGTGTTGAGGTTTTTGTTGTTATCGAGGCGAGTGGTGAAATCGGTGGTGGTGAGGGGTGGTGAGTGGAAGAGAGAGTAGAGGGCGAAGATGGAGATGAGGAAGGCGATGGTGAGGGTGGGTTTTATGAAGGATTTTCGTGGAGTCATGGTGGTGGTGTGGCGGAGGGCGGCGGAGAGAGGTGGCGATCTGAATTGTTTTGGCCGGAGATTCATTTACTATTTATTATTATTATTATTAATAAGGCCGAGTAGAGAAGAAAAGCATTCATCACTGGACTCACTGGAGACTATCAAATCAAATCAATTAAGCTAACTTAACTACCACTTCTGTTTTTTTTTTGTTTTTTTTTTTTCTTTTTTTGAGCAAAAAAATAAAATAAAATGCAATTCTTTACAAAATTAAGTAAGCCAATGAGGATTAATTTTTTTAATTTTTTTTTAAATAGCCAATGGGATGTTGGATTAGAAATTTGAAAGGATTAGAAAGAAAGAAAGAAAAAAAAGCTTTAAGTTATTCAAAACTACACTTGGCCTTTTAATGTTTGTATAATTACACTTTAACCTTCTACTTAATGTGGTTTTGATTGCATTGACTGGCAAGATGGGGAAAGTTGATCGAGTTAGTTGAGGTGCATTTAGTAAGAATGAATAAATTTTTGGAGGCAGCTTCTTGACAGGCAAAATGTATATTTAGCCAAGTAAGAATGAATGAATGAATTGGTTTGGTTTGGTTGGTACCACATGCCTCTCTTACATTACATTAGTAGTTTTATGTAGTACAAGTAAATAACACCAATTGCTTGGTCCAAGTAACACAAGGAAATCAATTCAATCTTAAATATTGGACAAACAAATCTTCAACTTGTTTCATATATAGCTTTGATAATAGACATATAGTAGTACTTATAAACATAATATTCACAACACTCAAGTCTCCACACACAAATTTACCTCAGTATATTGGCACCTGCAGCATTTTTACTTGAATCTAAGGGATCAACTGGAACACGGAACTGCAGTGGATTCTGCTGGGTTCGAAAGCAAAGTGGATGTGCGAAATCACAGATTTTGAAAATAGCCGCTGCTGAGACAATCTATGCGATATGGATCATGTGAGAAACCGAACTGTGTTTGTTGCAGGGGATAAAGACTTTCCGCCGGTGAACAACATAAAAACAGGTTGTTAAGATGAGATGTGAGTTGTGCAAAACTTTGAAAGAGACGGTCCAAAATTTAGCATGAGCTGGAACGAGAACCAGTAGCAGTTTGCTTGCCTCCGGAAACAGCTGCTGCATGTTTCTGCCATTTACTGATTCTGTTTCCTTGGTCAGTTACTTAATTATATGTGTTGTGTTTAGCTTGCTGATATTTTGATATTACTAGACTGTTGTGGTCATTGCCTGGATTATTGGATCGGCATCTTTATACGTTATTGGTTTTGGATTAATAGAAGTTTTCTACGTTCCAAAAAATCTAAGGGATCAGCCATAATCCATAATCCTTGGCTACATTTTATTCAGCTTTTGCAAATTGCCACTGAGGATGAGTAAGTAGGATGACCCCAATCCATACAGAGCCAGCATGCAATATAATTCAATTATGAAACAACTATAACAACTGATCCAACAATGAAAATAGAATCACTTAATTGAGAGTATATTGAATCTTCTTGAAACTACTACATGACTGTTGGTTACAACTTCTTCTTACAATCTTGAAAGAAAATTACATGATGACTCCATGAATAAAGTAAAGAATCAAAGAATAACAACACTATCTGTTAAATCCCAACTTCCTACCTGACCTACTATTATATTATAGATTGACTCTGTTTTTCATTTTCTACCTCAAGACATATATCTGCATTAAAGAATGAAAGAATGAAGAAAAAAGAAAGACTAATTATCTACCAATAAAAGAATAATCAATCAATATTGCCCCCTAACCTATTTTACCAGATGGTGGACTAAATAAATAACCAATGATAAAAGATGGTTCATCTTGGCTGAGAGTATGAAGTGCCTGCAACATCATCTTCAACCGGACTCCATGCTGACACAGTGTAAAGAGGCTGATCCAACCAACTCAGAGTTACCGCATTATTGCCTCCTTCTCCCTCTCGCCGCTTCTCAACCCTGAAATCACCCGACGCATACATCCTCAGCAGCATCCTCCCTTGGAGAAGTTCTTCCTCACTAATTCCCACATTCCGGAAACCTCCCTGTTCCATCAGCTGTTTCCATTTACCAAACGTCTCGTGCCTTTCGAGCCTTTCCCGTCCTTCATATGCAATAATAATATTCCTGATTTCCCGCGCGAACATTTCTTCTACCTTCGTCCTGACCTGACTCTCAAGCGGTAGGGTTGAATCAATGCAATCGAAAATGGCAGAATAGTACTTCAGTGAGTTGGAAAAACGCCGGCTCAAGTTAAGAAATCGTGCTTCCTGCTCTGCCATAACAACGATTTCAGGCCTCGTGCTTGTTAGCACCCCTAAGAAATCGTTGAGTGTTCCTCCGGTGGTACTGTCATGATGAAGAAGCATCTTGTGTATCTGAAACACACAGTTGATTGCTACGCTCTCCCCGTCCTTAACATGAAGCATCCATAGCCTCACATCTTCCAACCGATCCACAACCGAATGAAACTCAAACGACAAGTTCAATGCCCCAGCAAATCCAGCTAGTCGTTCCCCTGTTTCGATTCACCCACACCCGTGATCCTCACATGACTAGGAGGATGGATTAGTCCTCGAAGCCAAGCTCTGAAACAAACTAGGCCACTGCAGTCCTTGCTGTATGTCAAAATCGATAATATGATCCCTATCCTTCCCTTGGAAAGCCCTCAACAGAATCTCATTGGATGTGAAATGGATGAACTTTGGAATTGGGCTCACGTGGTTTAGAAGCCTCCACGACATACCCATCTCATCTTCAAACCGATCTAGCTCCCTAGGGATGACAATGGAGAAGATATTAGGCCACTTCCTCGCAACTCTTAATGCTAGGGCCTCGGTGAAGTAAGCAACGAGGCGGTGTACTGGGGAGCCTTGCGTAGAAGCAAGCTCCCCAAGTCTGGCAAGGCAATGGTTGGTGGCTGGAATGTTGCTAGAGACTATCTGCTCAACACAAGACACAAGCAAGCTGATGAGCTCAAGACAAGCATGCTCCATGTGATTGTTTTCGCGTACAACTGCTTCATTCGGATTATCGCGAACAATTCCCTTTCTCAGAGATAACTTTAGAAAACAAAGTATCCAACCTCGAATTGCAGTCCCTGTCTACGGTTGTCTTTTTGCTTACCTTGTGCAATTTTCAACCTTTATATTAAATAAGTCTTGCCTTGACCAAGATTTCTTGTATCTATCTCGTTATTGGTCCTTTCTCCAATTGATGTTCTCGAAATTCGATCTTCTAAAAGTCCCAATATAGAGGTGACGTACATTTTCGTCCATACAGTGCCGCAAAAGGAGCCAATACAATCGATGCTTAGCTTGGTACTGTAACTTTTATTGTAAGCATACTCAATCAATTAGTGGCGGGTGTTTTGCTCAACTTTCCTAGAGTTCTCTTCATATGAAAATAACAGAAGAACATAGTCTTACTTCTCAAGAAATGAAAGCAAGAATGATGCAGGAAATAGGGGAAGATAAGAAGACAGGAGAAGAATCATTGCGAACTGACAAACAAGAAGAAAACAAATTAGCGTGGGATCTGGACGAGACCAAAGACGAGTTGGAGCATGCCCCAACAGACCAACGGTATGATCGTAAGACATTTACCAATTTGAATGAACCTAGGGTTATACAAAAGAATTCTCCGAATCTGAGAAGCAGCAAAGGAGTCAGCTTGAATGATGAGTTGTCCATTCCTTAAACAGATATTTTTGGGACTAGTGCTCTCAGTGGTACCCACCCTTATTCATATTTAAAAGATCCGGACTCAGACCCTACCCTAAAAAAAAGATCCTATCCGGACCCTGACCTTTTAAAACTTTTAATAGGGTCCGTGTAGGATTCAGGTCCGGATCCGGACCCAAGTCCGCGAACTTTTTTTTTTCTTTTTTCTTAAAAAAAAATATTTTTCCAACGAAAAAAAAATAAAAAAAAATGTTCGCGGGTCCAGGGTCGTAGGGTCCGGATCCTCCCCGGACCATCGGGTTTAAAGTTTAGGGTCCAAATGGATCTTTTCTCATCTAGGGTAGGGTCCTGGTCTAAAATATAGGGTTTTAAAAGGTTTGGATCAGTGTATGGTCCGGATCCTACCTATTGAGAATACTATATGGGACATTTGTGTCCATCAGTACAACAATTTTACATATTCAGTAATGAAGAACAGAGTAATTATCTTATTTGCAATGATTCATAGTGTACTCTGAGATTACTACTACATTGACGGGCAAGAGGGGGAAAACTGGTGAGTAATTATCTTATTTGCAATGATTCATAGTAGAAAACGACAAATGTTGGAGCTTCACAAGCAATATATATATATATATATATATATATATATATATATATATATATATATATATATAGTAAGAATATATGAATTGGTTTGGTACCACACATGCCTCTCTTACATTACATTCTTTTCTTACGCACGTAGTAGCAGCAAGTAAAACTAGCTACTTAATTTTATACTTCTATAATAATTGATGCAAATAACACAAGGAAATCAATTCAATCATAAATATTGGACAAACAAATCTTCAACCTGGTTTATATATAGATTTGATAATAGACATATAGTACTTACAAACATATTCACACCACTCAGTCTATCCACACACAAATTTACAACAATCAATCTCTGAATGTAGTAGGTAGGTGCATCAATCAATCTTACAGTTTCAATGCTCATTCATGCTATACAACAATGTATATATGATAACATGTATGTATAAATTGGAAAATGATCCATGTAGTTGATTATTTAGGTAAATGGATATTATTGTTGTTGTGTGCTTGGGGCTTAGCGAGTTTTGCAGCAGCAGCAGCAGACGAGGACATGGTGCGTAAGCGTCTAGCAATCTGAGTGAATGTTGGTCGTGCTGATGGATCCGGAGCCCAGCATTGCTCCATCAGTATTCTCCATTCAGGATCACAGGAACTTGGCACATGTGGCCTTAATGTGTTGTTCACTATACCACCTGCATTGCCATTGCATATCATAACTATTAACCACACACGGGACAGAATCACAGAGACAGATCCAAAACAACTCATGTCAAATTGCTTACACAACTAAGTACTACTTCAGTTTAAGTTTGTTCAATTCATACCAATGATAGCTCCGTAATGCATATTGGCGTAAGGTTCTTCGCCAGTCAGAATTTCCCACAGTACAATCCCGAATGAGAACACATCAACCTGTATTGTATCAAATGTAACACCAACCAAAAAACAAAAAAAAAAAAAGGAGGTTCACTACACCTTTATTTATTATAATTGAACCAACAGAATGCATCAATCTACACAAATTCAACTAAACAATCTGAGGTTACCTTCTCTGAGACCTTGCTACTGCTACCATTCAATAACTCTGGGGCCATCCACGGAAGCGTTCCCCTCACCCCACCAGTAACCAACGTATTTCGTTTTATTTTCGACAACCCAAAGTCACCTACCTGCTCCCACAATGTTACACATTCAGCTTACATGATATCTCGATGCTTATCAAATAATATTATAGCTTTGATATCTCGACTTTTAGGTAAGTGTCACCTAATGTCATGAGACCCACACCAAACTTACTCTTACAACAAAATTGAGCTACGGTTTTTCACTTGCATGTGCAGAAATAATCCTTTTTTTTTTTTTTAAATCATTCATCATGTTCATCAAAAGAGTACAACATGGTTCTAGATGAGCCTTTAAAAGCAAAAGAGTTTTCTATATGAGTTAGTTTACCTTGCATATGGGCCGAGAAGGATCTTTCAAGTTGACAAGGAGGTTGTCACATTTTAAATCAAAGTGTACAATGTTCCTTGAGTGCAGATATTCCATTCCAAAAGCAGCATCCATGGCAATTGTGATCCGCTTGGGACGATCAAGATTCCTGAAAAAATAATTAAGAAAATGTAAAAAGCAGGATGTTGGAAGGCACTACATATGCGCAAAACCACTACAGTACCTATTCTTAGAAATTAAAGCATGTCTTAGGGACCCATTCACCATGTACTCTGTGACGGTTGCAAGGGTTCCCCCAGGTCCATCTTTTACCACACCGTAGAATGCCACCACATTGGGATGGTGAAGCTTAGAAAGAATTGAAGCTTCATGCCAAAAATCAGCTGCCTACAGAGTACAAAATATGATAAGGGCAATGCCTGAGAACGTATTACTCCCCGCAAACACTAAACAAAACTGAAAGCCTAAGTAGTTATTGTCCAAGGTGCATATAGCACATAAAAAACTGAAAAGGCCTCATATGTAATTGGTTAAACAAAACTGACCAGTTTCTCCTGCTCAGATGAGCGACCTGAAAAACAACTCTTTTTTATTCTTTTGATAGCAACATCACTTCCCCTCCATTTTCCATGGTAGACAGTTCCATAGGTTCCAGATCCCAACTCTCTCAACTCTTCAAGATCATTGTTGCTTATAATCTGCAATTAAAAGAACGAAGGAATGAAATCATTACAGACACACACACACACGAAGAAAAAAAAAACTGAATATTAACATTAATTGTTCAGGAACAGCTCCTCTCAAAGAGATGAGGAAATTGAAAGTGTGATTATTATTAAAAATAGAGATAGTCGAAATCATCGACACGTTCCACTTGTATTTGTGTGGCATAATGCATTTCTCGAAAAATCAAATGAATTCATTCGGGAGCAAGAGAAGACTGATAACATTCATTATTCATTCTTTCATGTTAAAAACATTTTGGTAAACATAAGAGAGCATCTTTGATATCCATACCTGCAGGGCACTGAGATCAAGATCTCCCAGAGACATGTCAATCGCAGGAAAGTGGGATTGAATTGCAGCTGCATTTGCATCCTGTAAGATAAAAGGTAAAAGAGAATGATTAGATAGTAAAACATTTCAGAAACTAACTTAATAAAATAGTACTACCTCATAATTTGGTGCAGCTGCCGTCGAGGTTGCAGGGAAACTATGCTGCTGACTTTGAGTCGTCTGAGCAACATCATTATCTGGAGCCAAGGTTATTGTGTCAGGAGTTACAGCATTAGGCACTTGTCTTTGTAAATTGGCACCTGCAATTTTACTCAAATCTAAGGGGTCAGCTGCAACTTTTTCACCAGCCTCATGTGGTAGATAGCCATAATCCTTCGCTACATTTTCATCAGCTTTTGCAACTGAGGATGAGTCAGTAGGATGATCCTGATCCATAAGAGAAACATCTTTCCTAGAATCATCCTGTGCTAACTTCTGGAAGAATGACCAGCGTTTAGGCTCATGATTAGTAATATTAACACTGTAACCAGGTGCAGCAGCATGGGATTGTGTATCAGGGGCAGAACTCTCTTTTCTAACCTTGGAAAATATATCTGACAAAAAATCATGAGGAAAGTGGTCATTGATATCGATAAGGATATCACCATGCTGAGTGGCAGCACCAATTGCAGGAACACTTTGTGAAGTGTTTGCTTTCTCAGTCATGTTCAGATGGACATTTTCAGAATTTGCTTGTCCTTCGACATGAGAAATAGACCGGGAAGTAACTGTTTTCTGATTTACATCATCCCTCATTTGAGCATTGTCATTTGACTCAACACCTTTGTGACAACCGGTTTCTGTCAAGTCCAGGGGCTCTTTTGTTTTTTCATCAGTACCAGATGAATCTTTAACTGATCTTGCGGGAGGATTAACATTATCAAATCCAGCAATTACATTGCGAACAATCATCTTTTCAATGGAATCGGTGATCTTCTGAGAAGCATCTGACTTGGAGTGAGTGAACAAGATCTTTGGACCAGAAGAATCATCAGATTTGGATGAAGAGTTGACATCTACCTGCGCCCTGTGAATTATCTCTGAACGGAATAACCGTTGAGGAAGAATATGTTGTTCGTAGCCAACATCTGTAGAGGATGCTTCATGGTCACTATGGTCAAGAGAATCATGCTTGTTTACATTTTCATCTGGAACAATATTAACAGTTGCATCTTCCTGGATCTTCATACTGGTTACCCTTTGGTCATACTTATCAGGGACACTAGTAGAGCTAGCTGCTCCCTCAGATGCAATGCTATTCGAAGAAGGAACATGCATAATCGTACTTCTATTTTCAATAGGCTGCACTTTAGTAGAGACACTGATTTTCTGGTCTGAATTCTCTGTCTTCGTCTGTGTATGCATCACAACATTCACTCGCGGTGAGTGATCTACATCAAATTCAGTCTTCTTGGGCACTGCAGTTTCTTTGTTAAGTACTTGTTCTACGTTATCAAATGAGCTGCCATATGTTTGTCCACCGGCCAAGGCCACACGACGGCCTGTGTGCCCACTAGGATTTGGGACCAAAGTTTCAGAAGATGGTACACGGTTTAATGGACGAGAATGAAAATCATACTGAGATACAAGGGATGTCGGAACTGTGAGTTTCTGATCTGCAGTGGGGAAGACATTCATCGGCTGGCTAGCACGTGACGAATGCCATTCAGATTGCTCGTAAATAGTTTGTACAGGGTAACCAAGTGAAGTGGACTCTAATGCGCGTGATGAACTAGTAGCCCCCACCTGAGAAGTTTTATTGGGATGATTTGCGATTACTTCTGGATTTGCATTAGCAGTTTGAGCGGTCTCTCTTTGGACACTTAAACCAAGTAACTCATCCAAGTTGCTCCGCGTGTGGCTCACTGCAGAAAGTGAGTTTCTTCTTGATCCCAAGTCCATACCATTTACAGCGACAATGTATTCAATCTCAGAACCACCTTCCACACTCTCAAGGTCAAGCTCATCCAATTCATTGTTCGAACTAAGAAAGATCCTGAACTTCTGTGCTCCACCATCACCAAGATCATTACATTCTTCCATCATATTTTGTAAGTCCTCATCAGATGTTACTGACACCAATGCATCGAGGTCCTCACCAGGAAGCTGATACTTGATAGAATGAGGTTGATTGAACATCGCCAATGTCTTCTGCTTAAGTTCCGCCAAAGAAATATCTTTCCTTATTCGGATTACTCGTGTCTCACCGCCAACATATCGAAATTTTCCATCACTTGGACGAGGCAAAATCTTCCCACCAAAACTGCACAGAAGCTTCAACATTCCAGATGAGCCAACTGAGGAACACAACGAAGAATTACTAGGGAACCCACGACCGCTTGCATTTCTGGAAGAGGTTCCAGCCATCGTCTGAATCACGTTGGTACTAGTTTTTTCGACAATAGAAGAACCATTACTTGCCGGAGCCGGAGGTTTGGTCTTTTCGACGGATGGCAAGTGAGCTGGTCCAAGTGTTCCCTGCGGATCGACATGTACAAATCTGTTATTAGCCTCGATTGGAGGATTTTGAATGTGTTGCTGCCTCGGTATCACCCTCTCTCGCATAAATTCGAGTGAAAATTCCTCACCGGTCTGGATGGAAAAGTTGAGAACAGGTCTTGTACCAACTGCCATGTTAACATCAGCCGGTCTAACCATATTTGCCGGATCCAGAGGGAATCTCTGAATGACAGAACCTAGCCCCTGAGTCCTATCATCAACAGGAAAGTAACTATATTGTTCAGAGTTATTTTGCTGCCCTATTAGGCCATTCCCAATATTTTGTTCCATCTCCCTACACTCTACCTAATTGCTACGAGCAACCTCCGCTCTCAATCAGGTTCCAAGTTGAGAGCTAAGCCTGTAAACATGCCTGATTTCGCATAACTAACCGGTAATATCTTCAGCCAGACCCGTTCCCGGATCAAGAAACTCAATCATTGTACGGATGTGATACTGAATGAATGACCTGCAAGAGATCCAAAATCTATAAGATTGAAACAAAATTCGAGAGAGCACAATCACTCTTATTAAGGGACAAAAAGCATAACTACAACTAAATTAAAGATTCAGTCAGAAAAAAAGTAGCACATATACTGTGGCATTCTTACAAAGATTGGAAGTTTTACTTAATTATATTATTGGCATTTTTTAGCACCCTGATGACTGAAACACTGTGTTAAACTTACTTGTTCGATTTCTCAGACATTGTTTAAGATCTCTGTAGATTTAGCGGAAAGATCCCAAATGAATATTGTGTTTCAGCTTCACCGAGATGAAATCTAATATGAAAACCCAAAACTCTATAAAGACAACTGAAAAGTTTGCATTTTTATAACCGAAACAACGATTTTAAACTTGTTCGATTTCTCAGACATAATTTAAGATCTCCGTGGATTTGGCGTAAAAATCCCTAATGAATATTGTGATCAGCTCACCAAGATGCAATCAAGTATGGAATTTTAAACTCTATAAAAACACCGTAAAGTTTGCATTTTTATAACAGAAACAACGTTCTTAAACTTACTTGTTCGATTTCTCATACACAGTTTAAGATCTTCGTGGATTTGGAAGAAAGATCCCAATGAATATCGTGTTTCGGGTCACCGAGATGAAATCTAATAGTATGGAATTCCAAAACTCTATAAAGATACTAGAAACATTGCATTTTATAACCGAAACAACAACGTTCCAAATGAAAATCCCAAAACATCCGGCGCAGTCTTGCAAGAATCAGAAACATATCTTGAAACCTAGCTAGACAGAAATTGATCCATGTTATACATAGAATAGGCTTATCTAGCATCATTAAACATGAGCATTAGCAGAATCATATTCATATATCCAGCAAGTCAAATAACGCCAATATACACACATCTTAAAGCTATCAGATAAAGTAACAACAAACAGAAGTTGCTTATCAACAAACAAACTCATATGAATCGATAATGAACCAAAATCAACATCAGCCAAGACTTAATGCTCAAATCGAATTGGGATCATCATCAGTCCATCATCAAATCGAGTATATATCATAATAATCAGTAAATAAAACTGGAAAAGAAAGCAATCATATCAGTACCTGCTTGCTTGCTTGCTTGTGTATGGTGGTGATTATTATTGCCTTGTGTGATGACCTGACCTGACCTGACCAGACAGACAAGTAGTATTTCTCCTTCTTTCTAAATTCTTCTATTCTTGATTATTTTTGTCCAACTGGTGGGTGGTGATGATGATGATGATGATGATTGATGACTGATGATGAGTGATGGTCTATTAACTTCCTTAAAATCGCATCTGTTCTGAAATAGCGGTTTCAGTTGAAATGTAGTAATTGGAGATAATGGAAATGGAGAGAGTTATATATAAAAAATAAATAAAATCTATGGAAGAACGAATGATATTTTAAGCGACACTTATGTTCAGAATGTCTGATTCGGGCAGGTGAAATATCTCGACGCTTGCTATTGGGGAGTGGTTTACACGTAAAGTTTCTATTGGATGATGGACTGATGATGACTAGGATTTATGGTGAGCGTGTATCAAAACAGCGTGGGCAACTATAGTTTGACGGACTCTTTTTTAACCTATGGTTTGGTTATGTGGACTGTGGTAGTTGTTAGTTGATCTTTTTTAACCTATTGATGTGGACTATGTTACTACTATTTCCCTTTTAATACTTGTAATAATACTTTCTAGACAGAATATTCCAAACCCCATATGGATTATGTCAAACTTTGCTTTAATAAATACTACTTTCATTTTCATTATTTTGTAATCCAAGGTCATTCAATGCAAAATAATCTAAGGAGTATTATCTAGATTGAACACGTAAAAATATAAATTAAAACATGTAAATATTCACATGCGATATATAAAAATTTCAATTCAACGTGGGTTGAAAACCTAAAATGAGATTTACAAATTAATAAACGTTAATATCCATTTGATTTCATCCTTGGCGCAACTGGAATTAACATCATTTCCAGGGATTTCACATGCACTTTTGTTCGATATGTTGCAGGCAGTTAGACAAGGCTTGTTGCTAGCTATTCATATGCATGTTGGGAACCCAATTGGAGGAACGTCATGTGTTTTGTTTACCAGGAAGCCAATTAAGCCGTAGATGCTTTAGCCAAGTACAAAAGTGAAGTGTTGGCAGACGGAGTGCATGCCATGCTACATTTCCAGTGCGATATAATTGTGGTTCATTAGATACAAGTGGTTCGTTAGATAGTTCTTGTAGATTGAACCATGTGAGTTAGCTTGTGTTTTTGGAATATATGTCTACCTTGATTGCCAACTTTTGTAATTAATGATTATACTAAATCCTATCCAAGAAACAGCTCGTAGACATCGATAGGTAGTTTTGCAATTCCACCATTTGGTTGAGTAGTGTACTACTTTATTTAAAAAAGAAAATAAAGTAAAAAAAAAAAAAAAAAAAAAAAAAACTTCCCTAGCTAGTTTTGAGCCTAGTTGTATTTATATTGAGATTAATTTATCTCAACCACATGTCATACTCATGCGATTAAATGAATTTTATAAAGAATAACACCTTCATGTTGACCCCATCGTATCAGACAAAAGAAAATCGTAATGTGGTGATATGAAAAACGGTCGGTAGTTGTACCACACCCAATCAAAACCGTTCGCTCACGCAATTAAACATCATTTGTTGGCATTGGTCCATGACTCCGTATCTATATCTAAGTAAGTCACGGGTATAACGAGATGACGACGAGCCACATTGTTCCTCAGCACCGGGAGTACAATTACTCGAAAAATATAACCATGTGATATGATTAGAATGGTAAAATGTATTTATAGTTTATCATTATCGATCGTAATACTTGTGTACGTAAGTAGTTATGCCACCGAATAAAAATTGTCTCTTAATGCAACCAAATGTCATCCATGCACTTCACAAGCAAGCAAACCATGAGGCTCATGACATCATGAGCCACCATAATTTCCTCGCCAAAGTTGATAGCGAAACAAACAAAGTACACTCATATGATCTCTATCTTGCTTAACTTAAGTCTTTTCCTTCAAATTGTTATAGTCATTACCTCCAAAAGCACGTGAGTTGAAAGGGATAATTATTCATCTAGCTACAAAAATTTCAGTATCATAACACAATATGCACTCATAGCACCATCTTTAGAAAAATATGAAGATAATATCGACGTTTTATATATATAAAAAAAAACAGTATAAGGGAGAAATATGAAGTTGGATGCATTTATTATGTATGGAAGCGTAGATTACACAAATACTACCATACTAGTACAAAAACCCACATTTATTACCAGGAATTTCTTATTACAATTTGAATAGACGGTTAGGTAGAAAATAACGTGGTGAAATAAAAAGTTAATCATAAAACTATAGTAGTATTATATTAGTGTTGTTAATTGTTAGTTTTTGATGTTAAACTAAAAAGGATGTAGAAGTAGTAGAATTTGGAAAAAAAAAATCGGCTTTTATAAGTGAAGAAGAAATCTAATCTTATGGAGTGGACTAGCTAGTACTAGCCTAGTAGTAGTAGGGCATATATAATTCTGGTCTATATTGACCAAAAACAGCCCACCTGGTAAATATTGGGAATTTTAACATTAACTGACATTCATAGTAAAATGTTAATAATTTCCATTTCGGGTATGAAAAGAATAAAAATGAGGGTTGATTATCTAATCTATTATTTTTGATCCAAAGAAAAGAAGATGGCATAATCTTCAAGTAGTGGAGTAGTATATAAATAAATCACTCATACTATTTACAAAGAAATTAGAATAAAAAAGTAAGTTTTGATATCTTCTTTTTCTTAATTAAGGGATATGCATAATCATCATCATCGTCGTCTTCACCAGGAAGCAAGCAACAATGGAAAGGAAAAAATGTTGATGGAATGGAATCGAAGACATGAAAAAGTGCAAGAAAGAAAGATGAAGGAAATTGAGAAGCGAGGAGGATTGAAATGAAATGAAGAAAGCGTGACGAGACGGCGACATGCGTCCAGATGAGCCACGTGGAACCCTCTGACTGGACTAGAGCTATGGCTCGCTTGCCGAAACTGTATGTATAGGTCTGGTCTCTGTATGTATAGTATAGAGATATAGGTGTGAGTCTGCTGCGATTGATTTTCCGTATTTCTCTCTCTCTAATCTAGTATTTCTATTCTATATGGGCTTCTTCTTTGCTCACCACTTTTGGTCACTAGACTGAATTTGGCGTTAAATCTCCTCTCAACTCTCTTTGAAGAAGAAGAAGAACAACAACAAACTCATTTACTTTTTTTTTTTTTTTTTTTTTTCTCTTTCTCACTCTATATATCTATCTATCTCTATCATCTATCGGTGTGTTGTGTTGTCCTGTTTGTTTTGTTTCTCTCTCTATATTCCTCCTACTCTCTCTCCTCACCTCCTCGTTTCTCTCATACCCCCCAATACCCTAATTCACCCTCCCTAATTCATCCCCTTGCTCAATCCATTCATTGTTTGTTTATTGCTAGATTCGATTTTTTGTATTACTACTCCTTGATCTGTTTAACTGTTTGGTGAGTCTATTCATTTTTCTTATTTTGTTCAATTCCAGCTCAATCTTCTGTTTTTTTTCTACTCATTTTCATTTCTATGTGTGTTTCTTGCATGCTGTGGGCTTTAATTAACTATATTCATCCACTTATATAGTTATTATCATCATCTTTCTCAGTTTCATGTTTTATCTTTGTAGCGCTGCCTTTGGAATTTTGTTCTCCTTCTCAGTACACTTTACTTCAGTTGTTGTTTATATTTGACCAGCATAGATTTTATTCATTCTTATCATGTCTGACTGGTTTTGATTTCCATCATTAGTCTTCTTGTTTTCGCGGGCTTTCGTTTGCAAAATTTCATCTTTTTTTTGTATTCTAATCACTCAACTTATGAATGTACACGTGCATTAGAGACGGAATGCAAGAGATATTTCAATATATAAGTTCTAAACCGAATTGCTAGAGTTCGGGAGTTTACGTGTGAGACTATGTAGGTTCCTCTTGACGGTCCACTAAGTGAAATGGCAATGTGTTGAACGTGCATGTATATGGTTACTTGATGGTATAGATGAGTGTATTGTGTTAGAAATTATGGAGGGATTGTTATAGCATGTTTGAATCTTTTTCTATGAAAGATACGTTAAGAGGGATAGGAATGAATGTAATTCTGTGGATATTATTCCACAAGACGACAATTTGCATCGTGCACGAATGAATTCAGTTTTTATCTTATACGTGACATCCTGAAAATGCTCGACAATCTGTCGTTTTCAATAAATGGTTCGTACTTTGCATGTGTGCACAAGCACGTCAATGCACCCATGTTTACTGTTTCTCGCGACATAGTAAGACAAAGACAAAAAAAAAGTATATTTACTTGCTAATTGTATGAACCACATCCCAAAAACTTGTCGGAAGATTGCATAACCACTTCAGTTAAAATGCACTTAATAGGCAACTTCTTGTCATTGTAATATGCAGCTGAATTTCTGATGTTTCATGCCTTTGATCAACTTATGATATTCATTGTTAACAGATCATTTTAGACGAAAAACAAACTCTCTTAGAAGCCCAGTCTTGACATTGTTATTTGTCTGGTCCAATATTTGTGTTTACATTTTTTATGCCCTCAGCCATTCCAGGATTCCAACCTGTTCACAACATACTTAAAACTAGCTGTCTTTTTTTTTTTCTGTTTTTTTCTTTTTAATTTAAATTTAATGCAGTTTATGTCATAGTCGTGTGAACATATACGCAGGATTTCTCATATTATATCCATCATGTCTTCCATAAACTCTGAAGTTCCCTTTTGCAGTAACATTCATGTTTTGTTTAAACGAAGCCATGATCCGCTATATTTTTTTTTTTCCCTTAATTATTTGTTTAAAGCTGTTATTTTGAAATATATTTCCCAAAGATGAAAATTTTCTTGATCATATGAGTTCATGGTGCCTGAAGTTTTATCTATAGCTAGGTGGATTTACTCTTGGCTTTCTTGCATTTCGAATAGTAGGTGGTATATTTACTTTAACTTATGGGGTTGCCTAAAGATGAGAATAAGTATGGTATGTCTTGATGATGATGTGGTTCACTGTCATTCTTTTTTTTTTTTTCATACTTAAATGTTCTTTGTGGGCTCCATATCACTGAGATTTGGTATTAATGTGATATTTTATTGCCATCTTTATTGTCAATTCTCCTGCAAACTTCTATTGTGAAGTGCTACTTCCTTTTCTGGCTAATACTTTTGTTCCAAACTTGTCTGCGCTATGCGTTCGTTCTAATGTGAGCCTTACGTTTTTTATGCAGTCCACAACTGTATGGGCTATGAGAGAAAAGGGTGTTGAGACGGGAGTCATGCTCAACAGAGACTGGTTACTGAAAAGAAAGCGAGGAAAGATTCCGACTGGTGCTGATAAGTCCAGTGGCAAACAGAAAAGCGTAAAACCCATAAAATTTCGATCTGCACAATCATCTGAACATAGTTCAAATGATAATAGTTTAAATAGGTTTTCTGCCAAGGAAACAGGAGATGATGGGGTAAGTTATCCTTCCCATTTCATTCTTTGTGCCGTATCTTTTGCTCATAGAGATGAAGTGCCCGGTAAGGTTCAGTATGGTCCTAGATATTGATTGGATAAGAGAGTGTATTTGAGAAGCTATCCCTGCATATTCATGAACCCTCTTGATTTTAATTGGTGTATTTTCCCCCAAGGTTTTCCTAATATAACTTCACTAAAAAATGAGCGCTAAAACAGTGATCTAAGCACTCAAGTGACAGCTTTTAATGATTTTTACCTGCAACTTTGCGCTGTTTCAGTATTTTTACGAATGTGTGGTCTGTGAACTGGGTGGAAAGTTACTCTGTTGTGATTACTGTCCCCGTACATATCATCTCGAGTGTGTGAAGCCTGCTTTGGAGGTTTGTTTGACTTGTCTGCTATTGTGAATATGGTTGTTAATATTTAATTATTTTGGTTACCTGCAATTAAAAGTTCATTTTACCTCCTGAAGCGTATTCCAAAGGGAAAGTGGGAATGCGCTAGCTGCCGTAGTGAAAGGTGTCAGGTCTGTGAACTTGGTGGAGAGTTGCTGTCAAGTACTTCATGTCAGCATGCCTATCATTTCGAATGTTTAGATCCTGTTTGGCAGGTATGTTTTGTTGTTTGTAGACAGAACTGGAAAAATTGCTTCTATCATTGCGCAAATTGCTTTTATCATTGCGCTTAATTTCATTAAGAAGAATTTGTATTTTATCGCATTTTAGAATCGTGTTTCAAAGGAGGAGTGGGAATGCCCTATCTGCTCTCTTCAAACTGCTGATCAGGAAAAGGTGAATAACCCGGACTCCACTGCAAAACGAGCACGAACAAAAATTGTAATTCGAAGGTCTAAAACCGATGCTGAGTTATCTGCGCCTGAATGTACAACCCCGGGAGACGAAAATAGTAATGTTCAAAAGAAACGGTCTTCAACCAAAGAGACATCATCTTTGCTTCAGCATATGAATACAGCTGAAGAGTCGGAGTGTTCTCCTGATAAGGAACATGATAGCGAACAGTGCCATCCAGTTCAAGATCATCTGGCAGATGGTGCAGATAAGAACAATAACGCTGCTCCGAAAACTTTGTCTTCCAAGAAACAGAAGTTGAAGTTTATTGATCAACCTTCTGAGGAAGCATTGGAAGGATCACCTGGGAATATTTCACCTGGTGATAAACCAGTCGTAACACCAGAACCATCAAAACGTGCAGAAAGGAAGAGAAAGCCTAAGGTTCATTTTGATGATATGACGAAGAAGCAGAAGACCGACAAGGATAAATCTGGTTCAAAAGGTAACCCCAAAGCAAATGCTGTTCGTACAGCCAAATCAAATGGGAAAAATAAGGTAGTCGGTCAAAAGACTCGTGCAAATCAGGCAGAGCAGGAGCAGGATGTTGTGGAGGACATTGTTGATACGCAACCTAATAGCATGGTCTGTACTTCACTTCCATTGATTCTTCTTTGTTACTGCCCTCCTAGGCATTGGAATGAGTGAATAATATTCTATATAGCTCTACTAGAATTTCAAAAGCGAGTTCTGCCCACTTGTTAGGATTTTGGTCATATTAAGATATATTTTAATTTTGGATTTAACCTTGTCATATTTACTTCCTTTATCTTTGTTTTCATCCCCCCCTCTCTTTCCCAAAACATTACATTTCACCTAAACGGCACTTTTATTTTCAGTGTTTTGTAGCTTACGAACCACTAGCCTCTCTTAGCCTTCAATAACAATGCCTCTGTGTTGACCTTTGCTGAAGTAAAGTGTATAACTAACATGATGATAGACACAAGCTTTCTCTCTCTTGAAATATCTATTGATATGGTTTGTGTTTGGTACACTCTCATCTCCCCATTTTCGCTATTTCTGTCACCCTGATGACAACTCTGTGGGTGCAGATGGTTTCTAAGGAGGTAGCTACTGAGTACTTGACACCTGATGAAATTTTCCCCATAACTCAGCAGGTACTTAGAAGACATTGTTATAAACAAGACAAAGTTTCTTTGCCCTAGTTTGTGACTGAAGTTTACCAGTTCTTTTACTCAAATTAATAATGAAATATCTTCTACTCAAAGCAGGTTGACAAGGTTGTTGGCTGTCGTGTTCAAGGTGATAAAGCAAGTTCTGGCTGCAATGTTATGCGGATCAGTGCAAATGGCCAGTCTTCAGTGAATTCATTGGCTGCAGAAGATTCATGTAAGATCTCTGGGGAAAATCCTGGTTCTGAGATGGCTTTGGATGCTGTTGGTGGGTTAAACTTAACTGAGGACAATGCTGAACCTGTCAGCTCATTTGATGGGGGAATTGACCTAAAGAATTATACAGATAGTGACAAGCTACAAGATTACAGAAGAGTTGTGCCCAATGAATGCACAGAAAAGAAATCTATGGACTCTTTGTCTGAAGGCCTTGAAGGTTCTGAAACACCAAGTTTTCAGAAGCATCCAGATGTTGAGATGAGCCCGACAGTTGCGGAGACTTGCATCAATGATGATAATTTGAAGGACTCTCAAGCTCATGCATCTAATGAGAATGGATTAATAAGGGATGATGGAGAAGCCACAAACGTCAGCATTGCTCCTAACAAGAAATCCAAAGGGTCTTGTTTTATAGAGTCCACGCCGTCCACTGTTTCATACGAGTTTTTGGTGAAGTGGGTTGGAAGATCTCATCTCCACAATACATGGATTCCTGAATCTGAACTTAAAGTTCTGGCGAAACGGAAATTGGATAATTACAGGGCAAAGTATGGGACAACTACAATGAATCTGTGCCAGGAACAGTGGAAGATGCCACAGCGAGTCATTGCTACTCGGTCATCCATAGATGGTTCAACTGAAGCATATGTGAAATGGACAGGTCTTCCTTATGACGAGTGCACTTGGGAAAGAATTGATGAACCTGCTATTCCGAAGTTACCTCACTTGGTAGATTTATTCAGTAGGTTTGAGCGGCAAACACTGGATAATGAGACTACCAAACAGCAGGAACTGATGCAAAGAAAGGGTCTCACCCAACGAAGTGAGATATCTGCGCTCACAGAGCAGCCCAAGGAGCTAGCCGGAGGTTCTTTGTTTCCCCATCAGATGGAAGCACTGAATTGGCTTAGAAAAAGTTGGCATAAATCGAGAAATGTAATCCTTGCTGATGAAATGGGGCTTGGAAAAACAGTATCTGCTGCTGCTTTCATTTCATCGTTGTACTTTGAGTTCAAAGCTACACTTCCTTGTCTGGTTCTGGTTCCTTTATCCACGATGCCAAACTGGATGTCGGAGTTTGCTCTGTGGGCTCCAGATATCAATGTTGTTGAGTATCATGGTAATACAAAAGCTCGGGCTATAATTCGCCAATATGAATGGCATGCTTCTGATACTCAAAGATCAAAGAAAACATCTGCACACAAATTCAATGTACTCTTGACAACATATGAGATGGTTCTGTGTGATTCCTCCCATTTACGTGGAGTTCCATGGGAAGTTCTTGTGGTTGATGAAGGCCACCGCCTTAAAAATTCCAGCAGTAAGCTCTTCAGCATGTTGAATTCATTCTCGTTCCAACATCGAGTGCTGTTGACTGGTACTCCTCTTCAGAACAACATCGGTGAGATGTACAATCTCCTAAACTTTTTGCAGCCAGCTTCATTTCCTTCTCTTTCTTCATTCGAGGAAAATTTTAATGATCTAACAACTGCGGAAAAGGTGGAGGAATTGAAGAAACTTGTTGCTCCACATATGCTTCGCAGACTTAAAAAAGATGCGATGCAGAATATTCCCCCCAAGACGGAAAGGGTGGTTCCAGTTGAGTTGTCATCAATACAAGCAGAATATTATCGAGCCATGCTAACAAAAAATTATCAGATATTGCGCAATGTAGGAAAAGGTGTTCCCCAGCAATCAATGCTAAACATCGTGATGCAGTTAAGGAAGGTCTGCAATCATCCGTACCTTATACATGGGACCGAGCCTGAATCAGGCTCCGTGGAATTTCTTCATGAGATGAGGATCAAGGCTTCAGCCAAACTAACTCTGCTTCATTCTATGCTTAGGGTGTTGCACAGGGAAGGCCACAGGGTCTTGATATTTTCCCAGATGACTAAGTTACTAGACATTCTTGAGGATTACATGTCGATTGAGTTTGGTCCAAAGACGTACGAGAGGGTGGATGGTTCAGTCTCTGTGACAGATCGACAAGCAGCAATCTCAAGATTCAACCAAGACAAGAGCCGATTTGTTTTCTTGTTATCAACTCGTTCATGTGGTCTTGGCATCAATTTAGCAAGTGCTGATACAGTGATTATATATGATTCTGATTTTAACCCTCATGCTGATATCCAAGCGATGAATCGAGCCCATCGCATTGGCCAATCAAAGAGACTTCTGGTGTACAGGCTTGTAGTACGTGCTAGTGTTGAAGAACGTATATTGCAGCTTGCAAAGAAAAAATTGATGCTTGACCAGCTGTTTGTAAATAAGACTGGATCGGCAAAGGAGGTGGAAGATATCCTAAAATGGGGAACTGAGGAACTGTTTAGTGATTCACAGAGAGGTAAAGATGGTGAAAACATCAAGAAAGATGAAGAAGTTGCAGAATCAGAACCTACTAGTAAGCGGAGAACTGGTGGGCTTGGAGATGTATACGAGGATAAATGTGCAGATAGTAGTAACAATATTTTGTGGGACGAAAGTGCTGTTATGAAATTGCTGGATCGTACCAACCTCCAGTCTAGTTCACCTGAAAATGCTGAATCAGAAGCAGAGAATGACATGCTTGGGTCTGTTAAGGTTAGTAACCTCAACTTTTTCTTTTCTCATTTTTTGACCAGTTCACTCTTTTTTTTTTTTGTTCCCTCTCCCTCATCACCCTCAAATTTTGCCTGTACATTTTCCTGTCTTGTGGTCTTGCTTTGATGAACCACCTGCCAAGTGTTCATAATGTAAAGATAGATTTTTAGAATTCTTTAATAGTGTCTGAATATGGGCTAGTATTATTAAAATTATTTTTTAATCATCAGAGCTAGTTTGTATTTCAAGTGAACTTTCAAATCGAACAGTAAGGTGAATGAATCTGTTATCATTTCATTGGATGATTGCCCCTGATACTTCAAACCTATCTTTTGTAGCTTTCATCTTCTTCTACTTTTATTTACCCCCCTTTCCAATCATTTCTTTTTACCTAATATTTCTGAATAATTACTGGTCGCTAACACTGGCCATTTCTCTGGAACCATCATGATTGTCTGGATGGTGTATCTTAGAAATATAGTACAAGTGGTTCGCATTTTATCCATTAAATATATTTTCAGTTTGATAGGCAATTTCGATTTCTCAGTTATATCTTAAATATTTTGTCAGTCGTTGGAGTGGAATGATGAACCTACAGAAGAACAAACTGGAACAGTGCCCATTGCTGTGGCAGCTGATGACACAAATGCGCAAATCCTTGACAAGAAAGATGATAATGGAATTACTGAAGAAAATGAATGGGACAGGCTTCTACGAGTTAGGTGAGGGACTTTTATCCTCGTCCACAATTTACCCATTCAGCATCTTGGTGTGTGAGTGTATGTATTGTAAATATATATCTTATTTGTAGTACTTCATAAATCTTATGTGTTGGAAGAACTTGATGAGTACTCTGATTCATGCTACTTGACATGTAAATAGCTTCAAAAGTTTGAAACCAGACACTGAAATATGTTTATGTTCCCTTTCTTCTTCTTCTTTTTCATTTTTTATTTTAATTTTATTATTATTACTTTTTTTTTTTTTGGGTGCCTTTAGCCTCTTATTGAGTGTGTGCAAAATGTTAGCATATCCTTATCTTATCACTCAAGTTAGTTCATTCAAGTAAAGTAAATAGTACTAAGTAGAATTATAATTTCAATTAGTTTGAACTCAAAGCAGCTTCAAATGTAATTGATGCCTTTCTAAAATTAGTAACTCAAGTTAGTTCATGCTGGACTAAAATTGCTCGATGTGTATATCATTTTGTTGGTCATGTCCTTACATAATTTGAATGCTTTGTTGTGATTGCACTGCGGAATATGCAGTGCTTGCATTTCCTTGTAATGTGTTAATTCTATCCTGTACTTGAATTCAAATGCTTCATTACTGTACTTAATCAGTTATATTAGCTTCAAATTGAGTTAGAGTTGATGAAACCTGAAACTTAAATGCTTACTTGAACTCTATGCAAGTGTAAAAAATGATTTGCCTAATTATCTGGAACGAACTTTTCTCACTTTTCATTGATAATCTTTGGACTCATCTTACATTATTGCTAATGGCTTATGTAGATGGGAGAAGTTTCAAACTGAAGAGGAAGCTGCTCTTGGTCGTGGTAAACGCCAAAGAAAAGCCATTTCTTATCGAGAAGCATATGTTGCTCATCCTAGTGAAACACCGCTTGAAGTAAGTTCCTCTGTCTTGATCTCTTATTTCTACATCAGTTCCTTTCCCCTGTATATAAATATACATTTTCTTAGTTGACATATGTTTAATGTCGTATGAAACAGAATGCTCCCGAAGAGGAACCGGAGCGTGAGCCGGAGCCTGTGCGTGAGTATACTTCTGCTGGACGAGCTCATAGAGAAAAATAGTGAGTCTCTCTCTCTCTCTCTCTATGAAGTACATTCCTGTCAAGTGTCTGATGCGTCTTCAAAACACTCACAGCAAAGTTTTCCACTCCTATTGAGTTTTTGCGTATATAGTTAATAGTAGTTCTTATTTCTTGATTATATTAAGTCCTACCATGTGGAATAAACGTAGCAATACATATGTTATTCTTCTTGGGGTAAATATTCCTCGACTGTTTCTGCGAACTCCAAGTAACTTTTATTTTCCCTATTGTTTTTCTTTTCCACATAAAGTTCGTATTATCTTTTAATAATACCACCACCAAAGTCATCATAGTTGGTTGAATAGTTGCTATGAGGACCGCCTAGGAATTGTGCATGTTTAGTACTGAAAATAATGCCCTTTTCCTCCCTTGAGGCCCCATTCATCCTTGCATAGATTGAATAGACAAGAGTATGCTTACAAATTCAATGTTCTCTTGAGTCTTGACTACTTGAGAAATGTTTTTTTTGGTCACTCGTACATGTTAAATTCCATCTTAAAGTTCTTAAGGTTGTGAGGGCTGTGTTTGACTTAATTCGCCTTTTCGAAAGAACATTTTTAGTTGGATGAGTAAATGCCAAAATTAACAGAGTTAATAATGATGGTTGCATCTCCATGGATAAATACATGCCAAGACGAATCAGAAATAGTTGACTGTACTCCTTGTGATTGCACTGGAATTGCTCGGATGTAGTGGTCGTTATTTCTGTTTGATGGTTCACTTATTTTTATTAACATCTTTATTGTTCAACAGTGCCAAACTTCGTGCTAGACAAATAGAAAGATTAGCGAACCGGGGAAATGAATTAGTCCCTCTCCCTCCACCTCGTGCCCTGAAAGACACTGGAAAGGCTACTGCAACTCATCCTTCTGAAGAACCTGTGGCCGATAATTTGGGCGACAATCATAACGGTCAAATAGCAGGACCAAGTAGCACCACTGGCCCCACGATGATGCTGGGAAAGAAGTTGAAGCAGAAACCTGGTTTTTATGGTGAACTAGCTCTTATATCTAGTGGACAACAGATTCCAGAAGTTCCCTGTCAGCAGTTGCCAGACATGAGCTCTATGGATGCTGAGCGCAGCAACTTGCTGCCAGTTCTAGGCTTATGTGCACCCAATGCTCCTAAAAACATGGAGCGACGGCGGAAAGGCTCAAGACCCTCTCAAAGGCAATCAGGGGCAGGGCTGGAATTCCCCTTGCCTTCTGCTACTTCTGGCCCATTTGTGTCAAATGAGATGGCAATTGGTGGTCATGATCCATTTTCAGCGCGATATCACCTACCTGATTCTTTGACTGGAGCATCTCAATTGCACCCACACAGTCATGTATCTGATAAATATTTTCCCTTTAATCCAGTAAGTTTTCCCTTCCCTCTCACGTTCCGTTAGTTCATATTATGTCCAGAGTTAATTTGATGGTATTAATTCTTTGCAGCACTCTTTGAACAACCTCTTGAAGGGTAAAATGCCTATGGACCATCCAGGGAACTCTGGTGCTAGTTTTTCTGATTTTCAGGAGAAGTTGTTATTGCCCAAACTACCAATTGATGAGAACTTAATGCACAAATATGCATTTCCCGGTGCAAATTTGTCGAGTGCAGCGCCTGATTTATTCCCGGGCCTATCACTTGGATCCAGAGTTGCAGAGCCGGGCGGTACTGGTCATGAATTCCCCATGATGCCGTTGTTGCCGAATTTGAGATATCCTCAGGACCTGTCCAAATACGAACAAGCAGGAATGGACATGCCAATGCCATCATCTTTTTCATCATTTCCTGAAAAACACCGAAAGGTTCTTGAAAATATCCTTCTAAGAACTGGAACTGGATCTAGTAGTCTGACGAAAAAGAAGGGGAAAATAGATATCTGGTCTGAGGATGAGCTTGACTATCTGTGGATAGGCATTCGTAGGCACGGACGAGGCAACTGGGAGGCCATGTTACGAGATCCAAGGTTAAAGTTTTCCAAGTACAAAACGCCCGAGGAATTGTCATCCAGATGGGAGGAGGAACAGCTCAAGATACTCGAGGCCCCAGGCTTTCCAGCACTTAGATCTGTTAGGCCTCCAAAACCGCCTACAAATCCTGTGTTTCCTGGTATTTCTGATGCGATGATGGCACGGGCATTGCACGGAAATGGCTCGGAGGGAAATATGCCCCTGTCATTGCAAGGATTAAAATATAATAATGGCTCTGTGAACTTTCAGTCGCATATGACAGATATGAGGCTTGGGCTTGGTGGTCTGCTACCGTCTGGCGCGCCCAACTTTGAAGCACCTGATCGACCTCTTCCAAACTGGACCCCAGATACATCATTCCAGGCTAGGTTTTCTCGAGATTTTTTTGCAGGGAGAAATGATGGTTTTGCTGTTTCCTCGGGCAATCCTACCGAGTCTCCATTTTTGCTCAATTCTCTCGGAAGTAGTTGCCTGGACTCTCTCAGGGAGAAGCGAATTCCTGATCCTGGCCCAGTTTCTGGTTCAAGAGGAAAAGAAGAGGCATCAGCGGCATCTCCTAAAGGAAAGCTGCCTCACTGGCTTCGAGAAGCTGTGAATGCGCCTAGTAGTAAACCAACCCCTGAACCTGGGCTCCCTCCTATTGTGTCGGCAATAGAACGATCAGTTCGTGTTCTTTATGGAGAAAGGTCATCAAAGATTCCTCCTTTTATCATGCCAGGACCACCTCCACAGAAGCCCAAAGATCCACTGCATGATTTGAAGAGTAAGAAGAAGATGAAAAAGAAGAAGAAGAGAGCTAGTGGACTTGCTAAGCTTCCTGAGGATGGTGTTGGTCATTTTCCGGGCAAAGGTTGCACTGAGATTGGTTCATCATCAACTGCTCAACAAGTGCCGGAATGTGGCCCTACAGGATTGGCACCTTCACCTGAAGTGTTGGAATTGTGTGTGGCACCTGGTCCAAGTAGTGTTGATGTGAGAGGATCAGAAGCTGTAGATGCATGTGGGGCAGAGCAGAAAGGGGAGGAGCAAGTGTCATTGCCCGGTGGAGAAGCAAGTGATGGTGATTCGGGCAAAAATGTTTCTGATTGTTCAAATGGTGTTGCGATTGTGGCAGAGATATCATCAGAAGGAACGGTGTCAGATGATCGTATGAGCGATGGGGAGGCCTAGGCAGATGATAGAAAGGGAAAGCAAGCAGGTTGAAAGTTGTGGGGGTGGATCATATGATGGATGGATGGATGATTTTGTAGTAAGGTTGGTCTAAATTAATTGTTGAGTGTTGTTTTACTGATTATGATGTATAGGAGGAGAAACTTAGTAGATAGTAGTATTAAGTAAGTACTCATTATATTGTTTGTATTTTTGTTTTAGATTTTGTACAATATGATATATAAACTGTACTTAGAATCTTGCTCTTACATGTTTTTTCATTTTTAATTTTTATATCTATAGTAATATACTAGTGTTAGGTCAAGTCCTCCTGATCCAGCTTATGAATGTATTTATTCTATCTGCTGATTCTGCTGCACTTAATTTGATCATCTGTCCATCTATCTGTCTGCAAGTTGATTCTGCTGCTGCACACACTTAATTTGCTGCTCTTGTATGTTTTCGTTTTCATCATCATTTATCTATGTAATCTGTTTTCCCTTAGATAGCTTGTGTTTGCATCATATGTATGAAGCTGCTTGCTGGTGTTTTGTGAGTCTGTTCGTCTGATTATTAAAAAGAAATATAAAAAAGAAGAAAGAAAGACTACACCTTCAGCTCAAAGGCTGTCTTTTGGATAGGGTTGTTTTCTTTTTCCTGCTGAGCTTGCCCCTGAATTTCTGGCAATTTAACACAATTATCTACTACTACTAGTAGTCTAGTCTAGTAATAGAAAGAGTGAGAATCACATGATATATAAATTAGTCTTTGCAGTGGGATAATGAGTCTAGCATGCACTGTCTATGAGTGGAAGTTTTAGAAAATGACTCGATGTTTAGAAAATGAGACACGGAAAACCTTCTTCCCTATAAGTTGATAAAATTTCCATATTCATGTAACACGATGAAATTAAAGCGCGTTTGGTTGGTTGGTTAACGTTTTGCTCATATATACATTTTACCATTTTAGGTGGTACATTAATATCACTGTTGACCATTAAGACAATCAAAGATATCGATGGAAAATAAATAAATAAATAAATTAAAGGGAACACACTGCTTTATTTTCTTTTTTTCAATGTTTGGTTTTGCATCATAAACAAGGAAAGGTAAGGCAACCAGATGTCACCTCATCACATGAGTTCACTTGATGAGCACACAGCACAGTTAATATACCCTTCCTTAATTTTCCAATGTACTAGTACTACTACTACTACTCCTCATCATCACATATATAAACACAATCACAGAGAGACACATTGTAATGAGAAACTTGACATCATCATCATCCAGCTGCAGAATGATAGTAGTACTAGTAAGAATTCTGGTGATTCTGTATTTTCTATCTGGAACAGCTGATTGCTCATTGAGACAAGTGAAGCTAATGGAATTTGAAGAAAAACTCCAACAGAGGAAAACAACAACAACAATTATTACATCATCATCATCAACACCAATCCCATCTCCACCACCACTATCAACAACTTCTCCTCCAAAGGTAGGTACTGTAGTATTTTCATTTTCATTTTCTAGCTAGCTCTTACATGTTGATTAATTAATTTGGTTTGGTAATTAACAACAGAGCAATGTCAGAGTATTTTACCCAATTGGGTACGGAGCGGATCCTACAGGGAAGCAAGACAGCGGTCCTGCAATATTGGCAGCATTAAACGATGCAGTGCAGCAGCAAAATGGAGGAGGGCTGCTACCTGGGATCAGCGATCTAGGCGGTGTGGTAATCGATTTGGAAGGTGGGACTTTCAAAATCACCACTCCTATTAGGTTCCCACCTCACATTGGTAACCTCGTGGTACGTACTTACTAGCTACTAGTAGTAAATTACAATTGCTATTAGTTCCTTCAATTCCTTCTTTAGTATTTGGAAAACAAAACAAAATTGTGCACTACCTAGATATATACATATATAGACCTCAATATAACTAAGATGCTCTGTCATTCGTATTATTCAATGGCTTCTTAATTTGTCTGCATAAAACACTACTCCTAGTATATACTACTAGCTAGTAACTGCATTGGCATGCAAATCTTCTATTCATTCACTTTACCTACAAATGCTAATACTACTACTAGTACTACCAATTCCATTTTGCTTTCTCTTAATAAAGTTGGTAAAACAACAAGCTTTTTAAAATCAGCAGGTATTATTGCTTCTCCCTCCTCCCTCGAGACTATTAATGCAAACCTCCCACTTTACAATGCTTCTTTAATTAGTCCACTACTAGTATTACTGTTTCCAACATATATGACTAAAAGTAGTTGGTGTACACATGTCAAACAACAACAAGTTCTAGACTTGTCTATAGGTACGTATTACGTGGTATGGGTCGGTCCGTTTATTCTTTGTTACAATATTGTTCGCAGTAAATGTTTTTTTTTGTTTTGTTTTTGATTTTGCACTCGCTGCAAACATCGTGGTAGTCTCAGATCATTGAATGATAAAGAATTCATCTTTCTTTCTTTCTTTTTTTTTTTTTTACTTGTATGCAACTGATTGATATTGGTTACACAATTAATTAATTAATTAATTAATTAAGGTACAAGGAGGAACTCTTGAAGCATCAACTTCATTTCCAGGAGATAGGCATCTCATCGAACTATGGTCACCTAATTCACAAAAACTCTACCACCTTGCATCTCAATTAGACTTTAACAACGGTATGCACTACGAGGATATCACTTTTCGCGACATACTCTTTGATTCCAACCTCCAAGGTGGTAATCTTCTACTCATTGATTCTGCTCGGATTCGCATAGTTAACTGCTTCTTCTTGCATTTCGCCACACAAGGCATCCTCGTTCTTAGAGGCCACGAGACCTTCATATCAGGTTACGCTCCGCCTGCCTTATGTTTCTAGCTACATGTCTCAAGTGAAGATAGCTAAGAACAAAATTCGTGATTGCTATGCAAGTATGATATGTAGTGTTTTAACCAAGTGGAAAAAAATGCACTAGAAGAGCACTAATGAAAAAATGTGGGTCGTAGAGCACAACATACCAAACACAAGACACGACATTGAAGCATTGAGAATATAGAGTTAAACTCTGCATTAGCCCTTCAATATATAGTTCACTGAGGAAACTTTGACATATGCAGGTTGCTTCATGGGGCAGCACCCAACAGTAGGGGGAGACAGAATGGAAAAAAACTACACTGGCACCGCAATAGATATTGCCAGCACTGATAACGCCGTCACTGATGTGGCGATTTTCTCAGCAGCAACAGGCATTATACTCAGGGGACGCGCTAACATTGTAACCGGTGTGCACTGCTACAACAAGGCCACTTCCTTTGGCGGTGTAGGTATATTAGTAAAATCAGCTCAGAACAGGATTGTGAGTCCTTACTTGGATTACAACAGTATTGTCATTGAGGATCCCGATCAAATCCATGTCTCAAATGGATTCTTCTTGGGGGATGGAAATGTTGTGTTGAAGTCGGTTCAGGGCCGGATTATGGGTCTGAACATAGTTAACAACGTGTTCTCGGGCAATCCTAAGAGCATGTTTCCGTCGGTGAAACTTGAAGGGCAATTCAGCAACATTGATCAAGTGGTTGTCGATCAGAATGTTGTGGATGGAATGAGTTTGAAATCGACAGTAGGGAAACTGACAGTGGCTGGTAACGGAACCAAGTGGATTGCTGATTTTGGTTCCATCTTGTTGTTTCCTAATAAAATTGACCATGTGCAGTATTCTTTTTACGCAAGGGATGGTGTTGTTGTAAATGGATTTCCTGCACATGCTGTGACGAATGTGTCTAACAATGTGGTGGTGATTGAGAGCGAACGGCCAACAAATGCAGTTGTTTCGGTTTTTGTTGATCAGCATAACTTGGCAGGAGAGGGAAGTTTGTGAAAATGTCCTGTTCTCATGATATATTCAGTATCTTGAATTGAATTGTTAGTTTAACCAAATTTAAACAATGAAGCCATTTTTATATATATTCTTCTCATTGTTGTTGCCTGCAAGAAATGCATAACCATGAATCCAGGATTCACTTAATTTATATGAAAATTGTTGAAAATATATATCCAATTCATGGAAAAAAAAATAAAAAATGTATGAATCCAAATAGTAATTTACATATGATTGCGGTACTAACTATACTATTCCATTGCTAAAAATAATACGTTGACCGCTAAGCTAAATCTCAACAGATTCTAGGTAATTTAAAATGATGAACATCACAAAAAATTTAATCGCCTATATATGATCGAGCATGGAATTAAGAGCACACACATACTTGAATCAAGATATGATCACCAAAAATCTTCAGTGCTGTTGCTAGATCCGGCAGGTTGCAGATCGGGATAGTTTCCAGGTTCTGAAAGGTCTTGCAACATGATGTCGAGATCTTTGTCTATATTGAACTGCTCAGAGCTGGAGTTTGCAGCTTCACCATGCGGAACAATCGTAGTAGGTGCAGCAAAAGGTACTTCCGTGTCATGATAGTTGCTACTGATTGAGAAAGTAGAGTAGTGATCATCAGCTTTGTGATTGTCATGCTGTTGCAGCAGAATATTGCTGGATTGTTGAGTAAAAGTAGTAGTAGTGTTGTTATAATAGTTGTTATGATTATACTGAGCAAAGTTTAAGGTGATGGGTCCTTTACGTGCCCCTGGCGTGGAATTCCCACTATTGCGGCCAGTAAATTTCTGCACGAGAGACCTGAAATTGTCAGGATTAGCGCTGAGGAGAGTAGTAGGTGATTTCTTGGAAGCTCTTGACCGCCTTCTGGTTGGCTTCGCAATGCTGCCTTTAGGGGTAACACTGGTGGAGGCTGTGGTGGGGCTGAAAATGGTGTCAACGTTGAGGTTGGCTGTGGCATCAAACGGATCAACATCGAAGGCTGACGGTGATCCCAGCAACATGTGATCATCATCTTGTTGTTGGTACAGGTTTTGGTGATCATCATCTTGTTGGTAGGAGTTATGGCTCCAGTCTTGAAAGGCATTCATGTTCATCAAGGCGTTCATGTGTGTAGTAGAGTATAGATATATAGAGAAGTAGTACTAAATGTTAAGTATGGTTGAAAATGGAGTAGTAATTTGCAGTGTTGTGTTAGCTAAGTTGGCTGAATGAATTTATATAGCAATTGATTGATACAAGTAAGATGTGAGTTGTTGGAGATTAATAATACATTAACATGTTGAATGTTGACCTGTCACATTTGATGATGTGAGATTGAGAATTTTTAAGAGGTGGAGATCTGAAAATTAAGAGGATAGGCCTTACAATACAATGTAGGGAAACATAATAATAATAATGCATAACTGGTTAGTCTATAATGGTCTGATCTGGTTGGATATTTCCAGGAAACTACATAATCCTTAAACTTAGATATATATATTTGTCTGGGTTGATGATGAGATGTGCAATGTTACATATGGGATGACCTCATTCATCTTTGCTTTCACATTGGTGCTACTAAATAGTCCCTAGTTTAGTCGCTAAGAAAACTTAGATAGACGACTAACTACACCTTGCTACAATTATAAAAGGAATATCTACCAGGTATATACTTGCTTGTGTAATGCCAACAAATTAACTAACTTGGCATCTAAGCATGTACAAGATCGCAGGGGCGGACTCAGAATTTGAGGTTACGGGAGGGGGCGTCCCCTTGGGTCCGCCCCTGCAAGATCGGTCAATTGCTCGTCATAAAACTCACTCGGATTCTGAATTTGCATCCGCAAATATAGATTATGAACCTACTGACTTGTGGTTAATAATTATTTCTTTGAATGATCGATATTGTTCAAGTTCTTGGTCCTAGGTAAATTTCATTAATTCCAATATACTTAAGTTTAGGTCTTCTTCCTTTATGCAAAGGTACTTTTCAAGTAGTGCTCGTATTCCTCTCAAATTGTGCAATTGTTCTTCTTTTCCTAGACTTGTGTATCTCCAAAGGGGGTAAGATTAATATAACCGACTTGCTCTTAAGTCAAGTCGGATGAAGACTATTGAAAGATGTTTCACATTAGTATAGTGTATTTGTTGAAGGATATTCGAACTATTTATAGATTATAGAAGAGGATTTACGGTCGGTACCTCATGTTGGGATCATGCATGGATCCTTAATGGATTAGGCTCAATTAGGGTGTCATAGCATGTTGGGGGTTTTAATCAATTAGAGGCCATGTACAAAAAATTATTCAATTAGTAGCCTTTTATTTAATAATTTTTACATGACCTTTAACTGCAAAAAGAAAAAAAAAAATCATGTTGGGGTTCGTGGAATAGGCCCAATAAAGTAGATGAGCCTTGGTTTGCAATCCAAGGGACCCTTTAGCTAGGTCGGGAGCCAAGTTGTCTTGTTTCAACTCTATCATGTTGCTCAAGTTCAACCGGGAGCCCATAAATCATACACATGGAGGGTCGTCCGGTTGGGGCCTCCGGGGTTGAGGGTCGGGCCTCTTACCCTTTACCCTTACTCTTGCACTTCATTAGTAAGACGTCGAACACGTCAGACCACGAGCTTGGACCAAGTGCCTCGGAGGGCATGCCTCGAACCTTGCTCATGCTATTTCATATTATTATATCTCGGAGATGAAGGTCGGATCAACCAAGTGCCTTGTCCTCTAAAATTTGTACCCGTCCTCTTAGTTCGTCCTAGGTCGTTATTCTCAAATTTAACATATATTTTATCATCATCTATGTATATTCTGCAACAATTTTACAAGTCACAGATTAGACTAAGTCTGCTTATTAACGTATAGACTACTGACTACTGTGTAGTAGTACTATTTATGTATGCATATAAAACTCAAGTTGCACATAATAGATGTATGATCGATCAAATCCAATGACCAAAGTGAGTCTATATGTATGACTTGGTCTTGGTCCGAGTACCGTACTGATTGCTGCTGTTGGTGGGTCATGAATGAATGATCATGCGAAATAGGAGTACAGTTCCTAATTATAATCAATTGATTTCTACAATAATCTTGTATTGTAAAATAATTAGAAAAATTAATTGATTAATTAAGATGATTACTTTGTAGCTACGATTGGACAGGCAAGATTAAGTAAAACTTCTACGTGATGAGAAGATGACATGTGGAGTTAACAACATGTGAACCAAATCACGAGAACAATAAACTAAAGTATATATTTGATCATCCATGTCGACACAATTAATTATTAAGTTGAGTTGACCAAACTAATAATCGACTGACTTATTCTTAAATCTTCTTGATCAGCACCAATAAAGTTACGTTGCAGCTGCAGTTACGATTATAAGTAGTACTAGTCATTTTCTTCCTCCTAGCTCATCGACTAAATTTGTTCCACCGAAAGCTATAAACTGGCTGACATATACATACACATCAATGGATTCGACAGGGGAACTCCACCTTCGACCTCACAGATCAAGGCGAAAAGCAAGGAAAACGCAAAGCAGTTTCAAATGTACAGACTATATGACCGTCAAATATGCGCCCTAACAATTTAGATTTTAAAATTTTCTAACTTCCGTGGAAGTTGGAACCAGGAGGGGCATCCCCCACCCTCCGAGAAGTTTACAAATGTAAATAGACAATATTTATGATATTTTCAAGTTTTGCCCCTTACCTATTGAAATAATCATGTTAATTTCTTCCCCCTAACCGCCCATTTACAATTTGAGTTTGTCCCGTCTACTTTAACCCGATAAGAACTTGAAATTAGCTATCATTCTGATCCAACTCATCCAAAAAACATATATGTTTGCGTACGTAGTTGCGTAGCCTGCATATATATTATGTTAATTTATTTACAACTTAATCAACTTGATTAACAAGTTGTGTTAAAACTCGAGTATTCAAACATGTTTAAGGGAAATTTATGCTTATTATTAACCAATTGTTTGGAAAGCTTACATAAACCCTAACAATGGAGGCACCTATTTATACTACTATACAAGGGGGGTTATAAGGGTGTCCGAGTGGTTGAGGTGCTGGAGTAGCAATGAGAGGTCGGTGGTTCGAACTCCGGCGGAGACATAAGGTGGTTTAGGATATTTGGAGTTAATTATAAGGTGGTTAAGGAATAGTGTAGGAGTAGGAGTATGGTAGCATAGATTAGATTGACCGTTTCAAAAAAAATACTCCATCCGTTCTCTCTAAATCTTCTTGTTTGCTATTGCCAGAATAATTTTCAAAAAATAATTAAAAATAGATAAGAATTTAGAATAAAATTATAAATGGTGATTTTACATACATAATTACTTAAAGTTTAAGTTTATAACCCTTACAAACTTTTTTCGAACTCTTTACTATTTTTAATTATTTTTTAAAAATTATTATGGTAATAGCAAACATAAAACTTTAGAGAGAACGGATAGTATAATAATATATACTACTATAGACTTTATCCTTTACGGGTAGCCCAATTAAGGATACATACATGTGCCAAAATGAAAATCAAATTCTTTCCCGGTCTTCGTGCTCCTCAAGCAAGTGAATCTGGGCGTCGATTTTGATCTAACGGCCAAGAACCCTAAGTACTGTTTTTGTACCAAATTGATACGAAACGTTGCCGTTTTGTGGCAACACGATCGGCATGTGCAATGGCCTCTTCTTCACGAACTTGTGCGCCCTTGGTTCCTTCGGTTCTTCGGTCTTCTCACTCGTACTTCGTTGACTTGGTTCGGCCGCCTAGTTCGTGTGGTGTGTTCCACTCTGATTGGTCCTCTTATCCTTCTTATTATTAACTCGATCGTCCCTCCGTGTTTTCTTCAATATTATTTGAGTCCTCTTTTTTCTTCCCGCCTTTCATGACGACCATATTACTTTTGAACTCTTTGTATTTTGTTCCTTTCTCATTATTCTTTCTTTCTTTAAGAAAGTTCCTATAAGCTGCTTAATTATATTCAAACTTAACGTTGCTCCACGATTCAACTTTGCTTTAACAATTTTAACCGGACTCTTAATTCTATGGTATAATTTATGTTTATATAGTAGAGAACAAAATTAAGGATAATAATTAAAAAATGGACATATAGTGAGTATATGAATGTCAGCTGTACAAAGACAGGTAACCTAACAGGGAATCGGAGGCCATAGTAGTGTTTCCCAAGCAAGAATTGAATTGACCAAGCTTATCATTATCCACATGACAATAATTAAGATTTGTTTTTAGTATTACTTTGAACTATATAATATATATTAATCATACTTATAAGAATAGATAGACAAATCAAACTGTGCGACTTGAGCAAGAGGAATGGAGGAGGTCCAGGAGGATACTTCTTCACTGCTTCCTTGTTTGCTTTAAAGCGTGAATTTCAAATCCTCATGCATCAGCGGAACTAGTATTTAATTTAATCCAGCCAAAACGAATTTCCAAAGTCAATTAATGAGAAGAACGCATATAATATGAAACCCTTAAACAGTAGGATTTTTCAAAGTGTAATTTTTTCTCAACGACTTTAAAAGTCATACAGGATAAATTATAATGGGACAAAGGAATTATGCTTTATTGTTTATATTTATTTTGTTAATTTTTTTACGCCGTTTAACTTTCGTTTAATTAATTGTAAATCATAATAAAAATTAACTCATGAATTTATATTATAAATACCAATCTGGAGTAAGTATTGTTTAGTGTTTAAGATACTAAGAATTAATACTTATCAGTCCCGATCATTTTTTTTAGGGCTGCTCAAATGATCCGGATCCGTTGATCCGGTTCGTTTATCCGCATTTATGGATCGGATCAATCCGATCTGTTGGCTAACAGATTGGATAACGGATTGCATTTTTTATGATCCGCGAATAACGGATCGGATCGATCCGATCCGCGGATATCCGTGGATCATCCGTTATTTTTTCTTTTTCTTTTTTATATATAAGACTATATATAGCAAAGGAAAGGGAGTAAAAGTAAAACTCATATTTTTTAGTTATGTTTGTATTCCATATATATTAGTTGACTCATAAATAACTTGTTAGATTCATATTTTGCATATTTGAAGATTTTGATGCTGTTAGAAATATGTATCTTCTTGTCTCCGTCCCATGTATTTGTCGATCTTGGTGATTCGGTATCTTAGAATTCCGTCTGCAATGGAGCAAGTACATATTGAGTATATGTCTGTGTCCTTTTTACGGACGTTTTAAGTTCACATTTAACATATTATTTTCGGATATTTGAACTCAAACTTATGTAGCTATCGTTTTATAATTTTACACCATAATTTATTTTACAAAAACATTGAAAAATAAAAAGAGCGTCAAACGGCCGGTCAAACGGATTGGATCGATCCGTATCCGGTCCGTGTGCAGCCCTAATTTCTTTACTTTTGTTTTTGTTGACTTTTTTGTGCTACGTCTGACCTCCGTATACTACTAAACTATAACAAAAAATTAATTTCTAAATGTATATTATGAGAATATAGCATCTCTACTTTAGCCTACTTTTATTGTATAATTTCATTAATTATCTTTCAGGTAAGATTTAGGATTTATTAGAGGTCAAACGGTGCTACGAAAAAATCAACAAAACAAACGTCGTTTCAAAAAAAAAAAAAAAAAAAAAAACAAATGTAAAGAATTCACTGGGACGGAGGGAGTATCTTTTATCTATATATTTAATAGTTTCATAGAAAATATTAAAAGAGTGTGATGAAAATATAAAATGTACTTCATTTTTCAGATGCTTTTAATTATATTAGGAAAGTATTAAGTAATACTTTTAGATGCTTAAGATTAAAAAAAACAAAAGTAAATTAATTCTTATTTTTTTTTTTAACGGGAGAATATAAATGCAACATCAAAATTGGAGAGAAGAATATTTAAAGTAAATGATACTAGTACTCCGGTACTAATTTTAGGAGAAAATGATGATTAACTTGAAATGGCGATCTAGCTCGTTATATAACCTCAAATTGATTTGTATAGACCATTGTGATATAGGCGAAGAGGAGACCGATGAGATTTCGATGAGGAATCCGGCGGGGAAAGAGTGAGGAAGAGTAATCCGGTGAAAACTGTAAAGAGAAATGGTAAAGAGTAAAGGGGTGAGGGACGAATAAAAGAGGAAAAACAAAATTGAATTGAACGCGTGGAGCTCCACGCGTTTTTTTGGGGGCATATTGCAACCCATGTAAAAGTTTAGGGGGCACGTCGCAACAGAATAAAGTTTAGGGGGCAAAACGCTAAAACATACAAAGTTCAGGGGGTGAAATGCTATTTTGCCTAAGTTTTACCTGGCAGTCAAGTATAGAAAATACTGAATGAATGAAACCCTTGTACACTTAAAACTTACCATATGTTGAATTTAATTTCTAATTTTTTTTTCTAATAATTAAAAAAAATGCTACTACCGTTTATTCGCAAATATCTAGACCGTTGTTTCGCAGATCTTAATCTATGGATGAGAAGCACTTACACGCAGATCTTAATCTATACCGTTGATTGTTGATTGTTAATCAACGGTTTTACGCATTTAACACGCAGATGATGATATATTTTTCCTTTTATACATCAAACAACATCTCACACATCACATCACAAACCAAATCTCAGATCTCACATCTCACATCTCAAAATCAACAGTCCACATCATTCTGATCGCATTCCTTGGTCTCTCCCAAAATGTTGTCCAATTTCATTCCTTCTCTGTCTATCTTCCACCAATCGGATACATTGCCCACCCACCACAATCACCCCCGCAATCGCCCACAACGATTTGGAAACGGCGACGCTCGGCAGCATTTTGCTGTTATTCTTTGGGTTTTGGATGTTGTCGATATCTGTTGTGGCTGCTGCTCCGGGGCATGCCTGGTATCAATTTTAATGGCGGTGTGGTGGTTTGTAATGGCGTTATGAAGGTTTTTAATGGCGGTGTGGATGGTGGTGCTATGGGCACCCCTCACAGAGTTCAACTGGGTAGAAGCGAGGGAGGCAGCCATAAAAGCGTGGAAAAAGACAGACGAGGAATCTGGAAAAATTCTACGGTGGACTCGGTCCACCAATTAGTAGTGGACCGTGTGGTCCATATTATTTCCAATTCATATTATTAAATAAATATGTTACTTATTTTTCCTTCTTTTTTCTTTATCTGGCTTTAGAAAAGTGAGGTGTTCTAGAGCGCTTATTCAATAGAAAACCATATTCTTTCGTCTCCTATCCCATCTCCGGTGACTGGTGGCCGATCTTCTTGTCGTATCAGCTCAAGAAATTTTTGTTGCCAATCCGTCAAAATCTTTCTCAATTATCCAACCTTATCTAAAGCAACCAAATTCTACTGCTCTCGTTGTCGTACTGCGTATCTCTGTTTCGAATGCTTTCTACAAGAACTTTGCTCGATTGCCCTTGATTTTATCATCTTATCTATGAATTTCTGGATTTCTTTATTGGTTGCAGGTTTAACATTAAAGTGGAAAGGTTGGTTCAGTAACTTCCGACCCATAAACCATAGGATTTTTCAAAGTGTAATTTTTGCTCAACGACGAAAGTCGTTGACTGGAAAAGTCATACTGGATAAATTATAATGGGACAGAGGGATTACGCTTCATTGTTGGAAAATCATCCAAAATGTACAATAAGTTTCCTAGTCCGCCCATTTTGTACCGTAAGTTTACCACTACCACATTTTGTCCTATAAGTTTTCAAAATATCTAAGTTTAGTATTACGGTATAATTTAGGCCCGACGAACTAATATTAGGGCAAATTCGCCTCTAATTCACCCCCAATTCTCTATAAATTCGCGATTAGTGATAATTCTCACTAATTCGCCTGGATTAAAAAATAAAAGACCTGGGTAACCTATTTAATCACTTATTTCATCAGAAGCAGAATCAGTTCTCTCCCCGAACAAAACAATACCTCTTCTCTCAAATCCCTAACTCTCTCGCTCAGATGAGCACGTCTTGAACAATTCAGCGTCAGAATTAAACCGATATCATGTGAGTGTATAATCACTCATCTTCTACGCATGAGGAGGCACCAGTATACGGTATGTAAATTTTTGTAATTAATTAAACGACTGGTGCCTCCTCATGTGGGTGTATAATCACTCATCTTCCACGCATGTTGTAATTACTCCAGATTGGTATTTTTATAATATAAATAAATTCATGAGTTAATTTTTGTTATGATTTACAATTAATTAAACGAAACTTAAACGGTGTATAGAAAAATTTAACAATGTATTGGAATATGGATTCCTCTTCATGAACCTGTTTCTCGTTTTCTAGTTTATGAATGAAATAATGAAGTTCTGAATTCTTGGTGTCCCAATTAGATAAAAGTTCAAGTCTTGATTGCATTCTCTGTTAATTAGTCTATAAGCATACAACTAATTGACTAAACACTTGGCTCCTGCATTTCTTCAAGGCAATTATATGAATGCATGAGTTCAAAAGTAATTGGAAAAGGTGACTTTTTCATTCTATTTATTAATCACATTGTTAGTGTTTACACCTAAAATTTGATAATTATTAATGTTTAGAAATTTTTGTATTTAGAGATAATTATCACAAAAATATGTGATAATATTTAAAAGATTAGGATGATATCCACATCATATCTATAAGATACGATTGTAGCTTACTTCCTAAGTCATTACTCACCTATAAACATGGGTGGATGTCTAGAGTCTAGATAGTAGAGGGGAGTCACAAACGAATTCATCAAACTCCCTACAATCAAATTGTAGGTAAACTCCAAATCCAAACCCCTACTATCAAATTGTAGGTTAAATCCAAATCCGAAACAAGTCATTAGACCTCAGTAATCCATTTCATATCCGTTAGAAAGAGGAATAAAAAAATCCACAAAAATTGTAACCCAAAAGTTATGAATAAATTCATGTTTCATATTTTCTTGACTTCTTTTTATAATTATTTATAGGTTATGAAAATCCATGGTTAACACACACTTGTATAAATTACGTAGACTTTTAGCATTTGGTTCCAATAATAATAATCATTTAAAAAAACATGGAAAAAAATAACAGCTCAGTCACATGGGATATCGATATTAAAAGCAGAAGGGTGCAGAATTATAAGCATGCTGCATGCATGCAACTATGTAGGTACCGCAAATTAAGCAGGGAAATTCAAGAAAGTACATGGACTATATATACACTTTTGTCATCAAAATTGAAGAGAGAAACTGCAAACACTGTGTATAAGCCGCCAATTTGGACTCACAACTAGCTGGAAACTATACCGTCCCAAATCAATTGTTCCATTTTAACTTTTGTGGGTAATAATTGTGAATTTTAACTACAAATTAATCTAGTATTATAATAATAAAATATTTAACAAAATTAGATATTAAAAATTTAGAGTGCAAAATTTAATAATATTTTTATTGTTGACTATAAAAATTCAAACTGCTAGGTTGTTTTGGGATGGTGGGTGTGTATATGGTCAATCCAAATAATGAAAACCAATTTAATCACAAATATTTATTCATATTATATATATCCCAGCGCAACCTAATTGTTTTTACTGAAATAAAATTTCAACAATCAGAATACTTTAATTGATCAATTAATAACGAGCATATATATAAAAAGTGGAGTGTTAAAGGGTTTGTAGGTTGGATCGATGAGTTTGATTGATGGATTGGGTTATTGGTAAGCTGCTGCCCTGCACTGGGGTGTCAGGTTGGGGAGCTGGGCTGGGCCACAATGCCTCCAAATGGAGAGCCATTTTTCGTTTGACTGAAGAAGATACTGGAGATAATAGCGTCCAGCCAGCCACCGGCCCGAAGTAAGTAGGTGGGTACATACTAGGCTAGCCTATATATGTGTGTGTGTCTTATGTTGTCTTATCTTGTTGTCACCTAACTAACCTGTAATTATTTTGCAATTAATTTTGGTTTCACCGTCGTAGTTATATGCATGCTTGTTTCAACCGTTATTAAACCCTTAACCTGATGACAACTAGATTTTGGTTTAAACAAATTATTATTTCGAATCTAGCAAAATTATTCAGGTTAACTATAACCCAAAAACTATGTTTAAACCAATTAAGGCGCCATATAAATAAGCAAAACAATAGTCCCTCTCATCTGGAATAAATTATTCAGTTTGACTTTCTTCAGTTAGCAGTTTTCAACTTTTAATTTCAACTCTTCTTAAACTATAATGGTAAAATATTAAATAAAACTATATATTTTTATAATATGATTTCGTCAAATACATTATCATAATAGCTTAAGAATAATCTAGAGTTAAAGTTACGTCCCAATGCGGCTGACCTCTCGTTTTAATTTAGTCTAGTCCTCGTTCGGTTAATTTATTCCTCAATGAAGAGACTATATATCGCTGCAACCACAGTAGGCAATCATGTACGTACAGACGACATGGTAATACAATTAGGCATGTACACTTGAGATTTTTTAAATTTTCGAAGATATATATTGGATTATTATTCTCTCCCGTGGTTACCGAGAATTTGGTTCATCATCATCATCATCAATCATATTATTTAATTATCCCCCATTACAGTACATCATTTTCATTGAAACACGCGAGTATGGTATGGTCTTAGTGCTCGAATCGAGCCTTATTGAGTATTCGGGTTGATTCAGCTCGTTAAGGCTCGCTTCGATAAGGTTTTCGAGCCAAGCTCGAGCCTAAACTTAGGCTCGTTCCACTAACGATCCGAGCTTTCGCGAGTACTCGGTAAGGCTCGATATCATGTAGATTATTAGTAGTATTAGTATTATAAGTTATGATTTAAGTTTGACATAATTGGCTTGAATTGCTTATATTTGCATTTTGTTCGACTTTAATGATTTCATCATTTGGGAGTTGATTGTAATGTATAATCTTGAATTTGTTTATATTTTATTTAATATTTTAACATATTTTCATGGTATTTTAAGAAACAAACCGAGCCTAACGAGCCGAGCTCGAGCCAAATGAGCCGAGCTTTAGTCTGAAATCAGGCTCGCTCCGTTAACGAACAAGCCGAGCCGAGCCGAGCCTCAGCAATACTCGGATCGTTAAACATCACCTACATAATTGGCTAGGACGTCGTCGGATCGATCCTGTTCGTGTGTATGGATCAAATAATTAGTTATTAATCTGGAAGGAGCTAGCTAGCCGGGAGAAATTAAAAAAAGTAACACAGTGGATCGGACCCACACCATTGGTCTCCACACTATATGTTTCTATTCTATGCAACTTTTTTTTTTTTTTTAATTCTTATAGATTGATTTAAAAAAATATAAAAAATATCTCTTGGTTACAATATAATTTATCTCTGACATTATTTTTATAATATAACTTCATTAAATATTTTATCATTATACTTTAATAGTAATTGATTTTTAAAATTAAAAATTGTTGATAAAAAAGTAAAACTATGATACTTCTGATGGAATAGAGTAGATGGAATAGAGGAGGTAATATACAGTAGGGGTGCCTATACAGTATTTACTCATATCTCTATAATTAAGTTGGAGACTAATAAATGTTATCAAGAGTGTCTATCAATATATGAAGAAAGAGACTGCACTTCATTTTGATTTTGACCGGATAGAGAGAGACCAACTAGCTAGATATATAGATAACTAGGAACGCGCGTGGAAAGCGTAATTTTGTAAAATATTATTGTTTTATTAAATAATATATTGAAATAAATGGAGTAAATATATAATTTTTACATAATGACTTCAAACGTAATAGAAAAATAACTAATTGAGTAATTAAACTTAATATAAATGGTGTGCTATAAATGTATATAATTTTTGTAGTTATGCAATTAATAGTTTTGAATTGAACTATATTAGACATACAAAAAGTATACTTCCGATGAGTTAAGAACCATCGGATACATCTCTAAACTTTGGAAACATTCAACTTCAAAATCTGCAATGCATCTTTTTCGCATGTTAATTGGTATTTTTCATCAGTTGATATATTGTCAAGTGCTTCATATAAACATTCTAGTTTCATAACATGATGTTTTTAGTTATTTTTATCGTATGATTTAAGAATAATTTAAGGTCAAAATGATCATCGAAAAAGTCAACAAAATCAAGTGTTACATTTATTATTGGACGGAGGAAGTATGTCTTTTTTTTATAAGAACATATCATGGTTATATTTTAAAATTAAGTATAATACGTCATACAACTTTATGTTAAAAATAAATATTTAAGAAGAGAATAAGTAAAAAAGAAAAAAATTACGTCAATAAGATTCGAACCCAACACCTTCAACTAAAATAATGATACAAATAATAGAGAAAGATCACGCCAACAAGATTCGAACCAAACACCTTCAATAAAAAAATAATAAAAATAATGGAGAAAATCACGCCAACAGGATTCGAACCCTACCTCTTTTAATTAACTAATGACTCATGTACGCACCAGATTAAGATTGGATAAGCAAGATCAACGGATTAAAATTGATTGGTAGGTCAATCAATTGATTGAATCAACATACTTATTATATTACTTTAATAATTAATTTACTTACGCACACCCGCAGAAATAACAAAAGATGATAAGTCGTCATTCGATCTAACTTATTAGACGTAGTAGTAGTAGTAACGAGCTAGCTAGCTAGTAGTAATTAATCGTGAAAAACATGCATGGTTGTAGCTAGTATAGTAGTATATAGTACTAGTATACTCGACTCGATCGATCGATCCATGCATATATGTTGTTATCCAGCTCGTACGTACGTTGTTCAAGTAAGAGGAGATCTGTGTGGAGCCCCTTTTCTCCTATTGCCCATAGAGATGATCGTCATATTCTGGAGGAACTTTCTGCTTCCCCGGCCCTTTTTCTTGGAACTACTACTATTACTACTACTACTTGCTGTTGTTGGTTCATGTGGATGATTCCTAGGGCTTTCGCCATCTTCTTCATCTTCAACCAGTTGCTGGTCCGGGCCATCAACACTCAATCCCACAAACCCCAAATCTAATTCCTCTAACTCGTACAAAATACTTGACAAATCATCCCCTTGATGTATATAGTGATTCACCTGCAGTATTATTTTTTTTAAACGGTGAAAAATTTATTAGTGAAACTTCAATTAATTATATGGATCGAGAATTCATTGCTATTTTTTATATATAATAGTATACTTTTATGAACTAGAATGATGAATAATATAAATTAGATATATATAATTAGTTGAAAGGCAAAATGTAAAGTAGTGTATGTAGTAGATAACTGAGTAATAAGTTAATTAAGAAGTGTAATCACCTTGCAAGAAAAGGAGCAAAAGTTGAAAGGTTGCTGAAGAATTCTGTGACATGTTAAGCAAACATTGTCGACGATGATGTCTGAATTGGATGATGATGTCGATCCCAACTTACAATGTGATCTTGTTGATTGTGTCGTCCTTTCGTTTAAAAATATCACTTTCGCACCGTTTATTGTGTAAGGCTGTGCCATGCATATACATAATACTCATATTCAATTATTTGTATTCCTCACAATTCGTTTATTAATTATCTCCAATCTCCTCAAAGTGAATGAACATATATATATACACACACACACGTACCTGAATGTAGGAACAATCAACTACCCTCTCGAGATCATCCAGCCTAATAACATCTTGGTACACATATCTTCTCACCTGTATTAGAATATTCAACATCACATTGAGAGTTATAATTATTAACAACTACTCCGAAAGTTAGATAATTAAGTTAAATAACTTTATTATCTTAACAACAAGTTATTTCCGAAAGTTAGATAATTAAGTTAAATAACTTTATTATCTTAACAACAAGTTATTTTAAGATTTATTGGTTCAATCTTAATACGCGCCACCGTACATATACATTTACATATACCAAGGTAAATATGTATTAGTATGTAGTTCTGATTCATAACCTACAAATTAATGGCAAACACCAAGGTTTAACGTTGAAGAAAAATACTTAAATAAACGTCAAATGTCACATTTATTATTGGCCAGAGTGGATCGAACAGATAGATTTAGTAAAAGTAAGCTTAAAAAAGAAAAAGACGGGATAGATTTTTCTTTGGAGTGGTAATTAATGGAAGAGACAAAATGAAAAGGGTAAAGACTAAAGAGGGAGTAGTACGTATAAAGAAGTATCGTAGTCAAACAACAGGTGGTTTTATTGATTCAGAATGAAAGCAACTGGTGATCATCATCAGATCTAATGTAATCTAATCCATCTGCACACACAACAATTATTCAAACGGATGGATGGACCGATTCATTTTTTCACACCAATAATAATAATTATAAGGATCAATAAATCAACTACTCGAATTATATACATAATATATTTGTGGGGATGTTAAAATTATGCGGAAAAAAAAAGCATTTGTAGCCAAGCTGAAATACTTTGTATTTAAGTCACGGGTTAGTGTGAAGAGTTCTCGATCCCCAAAATGAGTAATTGTAATATAGCCTTATTATTGAATAATTGAAGTTTTTTGAACTTTTTGCGCGTGCAGATAAAAAATTTACTTGGTGTCTATATAATCGCATATATAGAATTACTAACACTTACCTTTGTGTTTTGTTAAGAACATACACACAACCAACAGGCAACGGCCACATATATAGTACAATAGGTTTAGACTTAGAAAGCATAGGATCACAAATTCGATCTTATAACACCGAATTAATTCGAGTGTGTGACCAATAAGATACGATCGATGGTATCTTAATTAGCATCCATCATCACTTTAAACTAAGTGTACGCCATTGTTGAGCCTGTGCGTGATTTTTTATTTTTTTTCCATTTAAAATGGTATATACCAATTAATTACATAGCTGCAAGCCTAGCTAAAAGGCAGTAGAACAAAGATGAAATTGAATTGTTCATTAAGAAGATAGAGATAGCTAGCTCGAAAAAATCAATTAACTGCAGGTAATTCACTTTGAATGAAAATGAGACAGTAACATGAAATTGAAATTGAAATCGAATAGAACTGAATTGAATTGTACGTGTATAAAAAGTAGTTACCTGGAGAAGAGGATGTTGAGGATGATGAGAAGGAAGACAGTGAGGGCAAAAAGTTTGGCAACAATGGAGGCAAAAGATATTCTTTTCATTCTTTCTGAAACTGTGATGAACTTGACACCTTACAAAATATGTTTCACTCATTAAACCTTCAATCCATGCAGGCACTACTCCTCCTCCTACATCATTATTATTATTGTTATTCATCTTTTATTCTTCTCCCTCTGTGATCAATCTCTCAATTTGTAAATATATTACTATATAAACTAATGGAGAAAGAAAGAATGAAATGAAATTATTACTAGTATTATTATTATTAAGTAAAGAAAGATGTCAGGTACAGCCCCGGTCTGTACCCTCCCACTGCAGCACCCTGCCTGCTTGCCTGCCAGTTATTCTTCTTTTTCTTTTTTCTAGTATTTTCTTTTTTTTTTTTTTTTTAAGGCCAACAACTTCCCCTATATGAGATGAGTGGACTATTTGGATCTTATCCAGGCCCTCCAGTAGGCTTGGGCCTTGATTAAATCTTGGACCAATAGACATACTTGTTGGGCCTTGCTCCCGTGTTGGTTGCCGGGGAGTAGTTAGCATGGATACAGATACGATGATACATATCCAGTACCTTACAGGTATAGCAGCCGTATAGGAACGTGGATTTTTATTGGGGAAAAGAAAAAAAAAGGACACAATACGGCGTGGCCATGTGGTGTACGTATCCGGCTTGTATTTGATACTGAAATGTGTAAAAAAAGGTGTTTCCGTGCAATATACGTAAACTAGTATTCTCTATGTTCCATAAGAAGCTTCCTAAGGTTGATTTTTTTTTTCGAACTTTGATCGCAAATTACTCCTACGTATTCATATATCTATCGTTAGTTTTCTATCGTTATTCATGACCAAATGATCAGAATCATATGTCTATAGTTAGTTTTCTATCTAATGAAAATGGAACTTGCTGTAATGGATCGAGATGATATAATTATATACTCATATCATTAATCGGAAAATCAAACTGATATATTACTACTTGAATATATATTACACAGGTCAGGACCTAGCTTGAGGTGATGAACCATGGTGTTAATTAGTAATTGTTACAGAATACAGATGAATATCAATTTGACAGTCATCTATATATGCGCATGGGCATTGCCTTGTACACACGCACCTGCAGCAGGTTGGACTCTATTGAAGCCTAATTAGTTTTCCTGGTACATGCTGATGCAGTGGCTAGACAGCTCGACTAAAATGTTCCTTTCTTAATTTCTTTAAATCACTTCCAACCTTGATCAACTGTGACATAAACGCTAGCAGGAACGGGCACATTTGATTCAATCATAACCTTGTTCCCTGAAACATTCCTCAGTGCATGAACCGGATATGATCCACTTTCTGCCAAGAACGTATACTGAACTTGCCTTATAAGGTCAGGAAACACCAGTACCCCGTTGAAGTCTGCTGTCCATGAGCTACCATTCCCTTGTGCACTTGCTCTTCCAATAGTCGCCTTAAGATTCATACCATTTACATTGTTCTTATCTATTACTACTTGATCAACTTGCTTAAAAGCCCCGCTTCCTTCATCCAACTGCACGATATCAACCCCCTTATTGGATCCAGAGAACATGTTCTCCATAATACTCACTCCATTCGCTACACCCTTAACAGATTTCAACACAATATGCGCGTCTCCCAGGAAAAAGCTATTGGAAATTGTGAGCTGCACGGGATCCTCCGTTACTATCCCTGTGTAATCCATATAAGAGTTCACAATGCGCGTCTGTGTTAAACCTGGTGTCTTCAAGTATATCCCAGTACCACCAAAACCAGTGGCCTTGTTATAGCAATGTACATTTGAAAACAAATTAGCCTGACCGGAAACCATGATCCCCATACCAGCTGAAAATATGACCACGTCTGAAACCGTATTATCATTTCCTGCCAGCTCTATTGCCGTTCCAGAGAAACTCCTCTCGTCATGATCACCGCCAGCTGTGATCTTTTGGCCTAGATAAGTGTATCTGATGTAGGTCTCGTGGCCACCTCGGACTGAGATGCCAGTCGTGTTGAAATGAGTGACATAACAGTTGTCAATGTTGGTTCTTAAAGAGTTAAGAACCTGAATTCCTCCGCCCCGAAAATTAGAATCCAAGTACAAGTCTCTTAATGTTATGAATTCATAGTTGTATCCAGAGCCATTGTTTGAGGCAGGGGATAAGTCAATCAGATATCCGTTGTTGGGGAAGCTATCGGATGCCTTTAACGAGCCTCCGTGTATCTGTCCTCATAAGGATTGAAATTAAACTCATGATATAATCTCTGGTGAAGCCAGATCCATTATAATGAAGGTGTGAATATAGGGACAATAAACAGAGGAAAAAGCTGGCTATTGACTATATTATTAACACCAAGTCACAGATGAGGTAAGGTGTATCAAAACTGCAGGCCTGTAGCAGGTAAATTTAGGTAAACAATTAACTAAAAGTAGCTCTTCATTTGACAATGTCTGGTTGAATAGATCAATTAAATTAACAACCCGAGAAAATTACTACTAGCTCCTACATGACATGGACATTTTGAAGACAGATTGTGCAAGGTAAACAACATGAGTTTCATGTAAAACATCAGATACAGAGACATTTCATCATCATCATCATCATCATCATCAACTTATTAATTCAAATGAGTTTCATATACATTGAGCTATATATCATGGCAGTAACTTAGAAAATTTAGAAGTTACAAGTGGACATACATACCACAAGGTTTCCTTTTCCAGGAAGAGGGAATTGAATTGGACGAGAGATCAAGTAAAAGCCACCATCAAGATCAACCCTTGCTCCACCAAGATTGTCAATGCCTTGAATCAAGAAACCGTTCACTGGGCCTTTAAGAGCATCTGTTATCGCCCTAAGAATTGCATCAGTGCTGTCATTTTTCCCAGTTGGATCTGCGCCATAAGATGTTACATGATACACTAGTGGACTCGTCGTACTTGCCTGCATTAATCATATCCAAATATATATATAAATACTTACTAGCTAGTATAATCATTCTATTTGATCAATTAGTCCCTTACAGATGATGCAAGCTGAGTAGTAGATGACAAAGATGCAGCCTTGAAAGAGTGCAGTTTATGCAAATGTTCCCTTGAAAAACGAACATCAGGCGAAGCATTAACGCAGGCATGATGAATGAAGATAAAAGCGGAGGCAACCATGAAGAACAATGCAGCCTGCAGTCTTGAGGCCTCCATTTGTTTGTCACCTGAGTTGCTGATGGTATATATGAGTTGAAATAGAAGGTATATATAGAATAAAATTGCTAATCACTCATCAAAGGGAAAATGTGAGCTAGATAGTTATATATAGAAAGGAAATATATATATGTTAATATATATAATTTTCTTCAATCATGTAGTGGACACCTGAAATTGTTGCAAGGAGAGCAACCTTTGTATGTTTGTTTGTTTATGTTCTAGTAATTGTCATTAGTTGTCTGGATATATGTATTTATAGGCAGTGCTAGTAGAGCACCTGCACCATATATTTTTCTGACAAAAGAAGATAGGATGATAAAATGGAGCAACACATTATCAAAAAGTAAGAACTAAAATTATTGTACTGTAGCTTAATTCACAATTTACATGCCCAAAAAGTCTAATTGGAAATATACGTACTTACCATCGAGTGTCCAATTAAAATGAGAAGGAGACAGGAGGCTAGGGAGATTTTCTTTTCTTACTTGGGGAATTATCTCTTTGACGTACAAGTGTGGAATATATATTAGAGTTGGAGAAACTTAAGAGTTATGGTATGACTTGCCGTATTTATTGTTCAAATATGATTCCTTATCACTCTTCCTTTAATCTTTAGATAAGAAGATGAGTAATTTGTGTGGTTTTAAAACTCCAAACGCAATTGAAATGACATCAATTTACATGAATTAGTCATCACAAAATTAGAATATCACACACACATTACTAATAGTATCTAGGTGGAGAGGATTACTAATATTGGCATGGCCATGTTGTTAATTAATAGAGTAGGTTTTTACAGATATCCTAACCCGGTCATATAACTCATAAAGTTATACTTTTCTTCTCTGCGTATAGTTTGTTTTTCTTTCATGGTGATGCAAGAAATCAGAGAGCTAAGCTAGGTGAATGGAATTGGAAGCAAACCAAAAGAAAAAGGCAATGAATTTAATGAGATCTATCTATGACTGACTTGTGGTGGGTTCAACTTTCAACTGCCAGTAAAGAAGGAAGATATTTACTACCATATGATCTGAATTCTGAACAAACAATCAATAAAAGCAACCTAAAGGTCCAACTACCGTTTGGTTATGTCTACTAGTAAAGAAAAGTAGTACAACATTGAATTCAACACTACTCCTCCTCCTTCCGCGCACCAAAAGGGTTATCTTCCGTAGGCTTGGCAATTTGTTCCGGTCGGGTTGGATCGAATCCAAATCCCATCCTGAAAAAGAATTTTTAAAAAAATTCAAATTATATATCACTTTTGATGTTGAATTCGGCCTGATCCAATCCGATTTGGAGTCGGTTTGGATCAAATCGGACCCAATCAAGTAAAATGTTTTCAAATCGGATCTGGTCTAGGTCACGGCCGGATCAGATTGAACCCCATGAATCAGACCCAAATTATCATACCTAATCATCGACATTCACATGGAAAATATTTGCACCCATAAAAGAAAGAAGTAGAACAAAAATTAATTGGTTATATTATATTTATCTGTTTTTAGATTATTTGTTCCTTTTTTTAATATTGTTTACGTTTTCTTTTTTGACAAATTTTTATCACATTTTATTGTGTGGTTCGTACGGCTAGAGCAACATACATTAATATATAAACATTCTAAAAAACCATAAAACCATTTTAAGAGGAAATGTAAACAACTTGAAAAAAAACGGATGAATAACATAGGGAAGATATCATGTTTTCATTTAATTTATTTATTTATTTGCATGAATCTGCAAGAGGCTTATACAAAATACGAGGGTTATACTTCAATTCAAGTGAAGCTCATTTTCTAATCCATCTAAACAATCCAAAAGAATACAATCAATGCCTTGTCTAAGCTAAAGAAAACTCCAAATTCTAGTTTAGGACTATGACTTGTGTAAAGTCTTTCTACTGCATACCACAATCCTATCAGCACCAATCATTTACAATCAACGAAAATTAATATGTAAATTGATCTAAGTCAGACAATGACCATTTGCTTCGGATTTTGGAATTGTAAACCGTGATAGTACTTTTCAAGTACAAGTAGTTCATGGTTGATTCTTATCAACAGTATCTTCTAGCACTGGTTTCTCGTTCGGTGTCAAGAGAAGAAAAGAAGCTTGAATCAAAGAAAAAGAGTTAACATAGGAGTTGAGCCGGACAACTCGGAAGTTAACATAGGAGTTGAGCCAGACAACACGGGAGTTAACATAGGAGTTGAACCAGAGCAGGTTAACTCCTTGGTCAACACCGTCATATTGAGAGAGTCCAGATCTCATCAGGAAACTCCACAGCTAGAAGGAATATGCTATATCCTGGAAATATGTTTGAGTTATCTTAATTAAAGATAATCCTACAGCTTTGTATATATCTGTACAATCAGTTTAGATTAATGTCATTAGGACTCTATGACTCTTTAGCTTAGTATATATAGCAGCAGTCTGTAATTCATTTGTATACAACTTTTGTATCAATACATCTTCATATTCAATAAGATGATTATTCATCTTCATTCTCTCTTCTTGCAATCTTTTCCAAACGTTTCATATTCTGAAATGGTATCAGAGCAGGATTATTGATCCTTGCTAATCAAAATACGTTTGGATGAGAAGAAGAGATTTCAGTTCATTGTCATTGAACAATCAATTATTTTGCTGATTATTCACGAGCAGAAAAAAAAATTAAAATCATCATCATCATCGATCTGAAGCTGATCGGAATCATCATCATCAATCGGAAAACTAATAGGAATCATCATCACCGATCTGAATCTGATCGAAATCATCATCATCGTTCTGAATCTGATAGTAATCATCATCATCAATCTGAAACTGACCATTCTTGACATCATCATCGTTCAGATATGTAAAGCATGAACTTCTTTATAGATAGACTTCGGCGGAGACGAGCTAAATAGCAACTTCGCTTAATTCTAGAGCTAGCCTTCAAAATTGCAGTTAAACGACCACTGCAATATAAGAAAGGCTCAAATAGAGAACTAACATTACTCATGTTCAATAGGGGCTACAATACATTTCACTACTAGACTCAAAATGTCTGTGTTTATGCAAATCACCTCTCTCCTGAGTTTCTTGATATACATAGTGATAAAGTAGGAATCACTAATGGAATTTGTTAAAGGAGAATCAGAATTGTATAATTATGATGATCAAACGTGTCTTGAATAAGCACGTGGAAGTTTGAAGACTAAGTAGTCTTCAACGAAGATTATCAATTCATTCTCGGAGCCATATGAATGCTAAATCACCCTCCCAGCTGATTTTGCAAAGCTTATTGCTTGCCGAAAAGGGGTTGACAAGGAGTCATCTCACTAAGGCACTTTATCTTACTCTGAGTTTCTTGATTTATCTATCAAATAACTCACTGATTGATTGATTCATCTAGATACTGACAGATGGGTGCAATATATTTACAAAGGTATATATAGTCACTCAATCTAATTCACCATTTTCATGAATGCAAATGGAATCAATACTCTGTTTATGGTTGAAAGTTATATTTTTTATAACATAATAGTGGCCACTGTTCAATTCATGATTGCAAACTTGATTTGTGCAGAAGGGCTACTGTTATGGTTTCTTTTTGTGGAATATGGTAATTGATTAGTGTCTTAAATTAAGCAACTAGTTAAGCCATGATGACCACTTGAAAAGTTTAGTTTACAAAATACATGTTTTGAATCATGTTTTGCTTGATAAATATTGTCTTGAAATCTATGTCGTTAGTCTTATGACTTCTAAATAGGCATAATATCAAGATGATTCGATTGATCTCCTCAATGATGAGAGAGTTATAATTATGGTTGAAATCCATGAGATTTAGGTTAAAGTGTAAGTAATGCTTTCATTGAAATTGAAAGTTTGTGTACACTATTTATTTGCCTACCTTCAAGGACTTGAGGAATGAATAAATATTCACCTTGAGTTTTTTAAATTTAGCCAAAGGGTTCCATCATCAATTTCAAGCTTCAAGAAGAGATCTTGAAGAATTAAAGTCAGAATGGCGAATGACCTTACATTACAATATTGTAAGTGTCGGAACCTAGAATATTCTGAAAATCATTTTATATTCAAGATGAACATAGAAAATCATTTTATCTATGTTCCTCTTGAGGGGAAGTATTAGAATATAGATTGTACATAATTGGATTCGACCATTGGACTCAATTAGACGTACACAATGCTTTCCTCATAGTGATCTGGGTGAAGACTTGTATATGCAGCTTCCTCCAGGCTACACCATTACGGGGGAATGTCTAGTAAATAAAGTGTTGAAATCTCATCCTCTAAAGGCATTTACATAGGTCAGAGAAAGTACTGTCTTGAAAGCATTCAGAATGTGGTTTATTAGGATGTAAGCCCCTAGTAGTTCCAATGGAACAAAAACAAAAATTAAGGAAAGAAGCAGGAAAACCACTTCAGAATTCGACAATCTACAGAAAGATAGTTGGAAAGCTAATTTATCTAATGTTCACTAGGCCAGACATTTGTTATTCTGTCAATGTTCTGAGTCAATTCATGGAAATCATTTATGTCCAAGATGAACATTGATTTCATCTATGTTCATCTTGCGGGGGAATGTCAAGAGAAGAAAAGAAGCTTGAATCAAAGAAGAAGAGTTAACATAGGAGTTGAGCCGGACAACTCGGGAGTTAACATAGGAGTTGAGCCAGACAACACGGGAGTTAACATAGGAGTTGAACCAGAGCAGGTTAACTCCTTGGTGAACACCGTCATATTGAGAGAGTCCAGATCTCATCAGGAAACTCCACAGAAGGAATATGCTATATCCTGGAAATATGTTTGAGTTATCTTAATTAAAGATAATCCTACAGCTTTGTATATATCTGTACAATCATTTTAGATTAATGTCATTAGGACTCTATGACTCTTTAGCTTAGTATATATAGCAGCAGTCTGTAATTCATTTGTATACAACTTTTGTATCAATACATCTTCATATTCAATAAGATGATTATTCATCTTCATTCTCTCTTCTTGCAATCTTTTCCAAACGTTTCATATTCTGACATTCGGGTCCGGGGGGATAAGAGAAGAGTAGGGAACCAGAAATAGGGCGGAGCCAGGAATTGAGATTTGGGGGTGGGGGTGGTGGGAGATGCACTAGCCGCAGGGGCGGAACCAGAAATTATTGTTAGGGGGGGGGCGAACATCATTTTTTGAAAGTTTGGGGGGCGAAAAGTTGAAAAATGTTAAAAAATCCCTTTAAAATTTTTGAAAAATCGTATATTCCCTCTAAATTTATTTTTTTGGGGGGAGGCCGAGGCCCCCGCCGGCCTCCGGTTCCGTCCCTGACCAGCCAGCACCCCTTGGCTCCCCATGACCAGAAACTTCGATAAGAGCAAGAAAGCACCTTGGGCTAAGAATTTAAACATGATACTGCTTACTGAACAGCTATAACGGCAATTGGGCTACGCATTAAGGGATAAATCAATCAATCAAAATTAAGCGGCCCAAACCTTGAACTAGGCAAACCGCAAATGTCTTGACTTTCCCGCCTAAGTTAAGTTATGTTGATTCCATCATTTCCATAGGTGATTCTCTGTCGATTAGCAATGTGTGGTTTTCAAATGATGATGCATATTGTAATAAAAATTTCCCCTGAATGATTTCATTCCATTATGTAACAATATATAAGTAATACAATACAAAAAATCCTAATTATTATCTCATAAATAAACAGTTGTCCTAACTATAAATTAACTTCTATGCTAAGATTATCTAATTATATACAAACTAATTATATAATCTATCACACCCCCGCAGTCGAAACGGGAGGTTGACACACACTGAGACTGGTACGAAAATCATCAAAGAGCACTTGTGGTAGTCCTTTGGTGAAGATATCCGCTATCTGATAGCGAGAAGGCACATGTAGCACACGAACCTGCCCACCAGCAACTTGTTCCCGAACAAAATGAATAGCTATCTCAATATGCTTGGTGCGTTGGTGTTGCACCGGATTTCCAGATAAGTAGATGGCACTTACGTTGTCAAAATAGATGAGTGTAGCTTTGGAAATCGGACAATGAAGCTCCAACAGTAAGTTGTGAAGCCAACATGACTCAGAAATAACATTAGCAATACCACGATATTCAGCTTCCGCACTGGAGTGAGAAATGATAGGCTGTCATTTGGCAGACCAGGAGAGTAGATTATTCCCAAGAAAAACACAGTAACCTGACATCGATCGACGTGTATCAGGACAACCCGTCCAATCAGCATCAGTGTAGGAAACAAGCATAGAAGATGAAGAAGTATATAAATGAAGTCCATACTCAAGCGTACCCTGAAGATATATAAGAATGCGTTTGAGGGCATTCATATGTTCAACTTTAGGATCATGCATATGTAGACAAATCTGCTGAACAACATAAGAAATATCCGACGAGTAAAGGTGAGATATTGTAAGGCACCGGCAAGACTGCGGTACTGTGTGGGGTCGGCATAGGGGGTGCCGGACGAGCCACTGAGCTTTGGCTGAGTGTCGACTGGTGTTCTGGACGGGTTAGACATGTCGGCCCGCTCAATAATTTCACCTGCATACTTGCATTGAGAGAGAAAAAGTCCACCCTGATGACGAGTCACAACCACTCCAAGAAAATAATGCAAGGGACCCAAATCCTTCATGGCAAATTCAGAAGCAAGATGATTCATAATAGACCACCGGAGAGAATCAGAAGAAGCAGTCAGAATGATATCATCAACATAGAGAAGAATATAGGCCATCTGAGAGCCATTCCGGAATATGAACAAGGAGGTGTCATATTTACTATTAGTAAAACCCAGAGAAAGAAATAAATCAGCAAAATGCTTATACCACGCCATGGACGCCTGTTTCAAGCCATACAAAGATTTGCGAAGAAGACATACATGATCCGGACAAGCAGGGTCACGAAAGCCCATAGGTTGATGCATATAAACTGTCTATCATATATCATCAACATAGAGAAGAATATAGGCCATCTGAGAGCCATTTTGGAATATGAACAAGGATGTGTCATATTTATTATTAGTAAAACCCAGAGAAAGCAAGAAATCAGCAAAACACTTATACCACGTCCTGGACGTCTGTTTCAAGCCATACACATATGATACGGATGAACAGGGTCACGAAAGCCCATAGATTGATAGGTTGATGATATAAACTGTCTATCATATATCCATCCACCGAAGATTAGCAAAAAATAAGTCGTGGCTACAAATTAATTAAGCTTTAGCAACAGAGTAGTTCCCCCCAAATATAAATGGATATACAGATAGATGAAAATTTTAGGTATAGCAGCAGAATGTTTGTACGTATTGGCTGCTGGAATGTGACAACGTTAACGACGTACGTAACTAAGTTAAGAAGTAAAATAAATAAATTACAAGTCCAGTCCAGCTGCAGCTGGTTATGATTAACTAATCAATTAATTAATTAATTGATGATAGAAACAAAAGAAAAGACGGAATAAGTAAGAAGTGATTTTGATGGTGGAGTAGTGACTTGTTGGTGCGCCATCTTTGATTTTCATTAGTCTGTAATATGCAGGATGACGGCCTTTAATTATGCTTTTATACATGCAAAAATCATATACTAGTATTTAATTAATTAGTAAATAGTTGTTCTTCTTTTAAACATGGCGTGACTATGATTCCCACCCAGACCAATACTGGAGTAGTATGTATCGTGAATCATGATGATGATTCCAGATAATTGAATCTAGGAATTCGATCACCTTTATATAGTACTATCTTCTTCTTAAATTCATTGGTGGTGGTGTCTCATCTTAGACCGACCGCATCGCTAGTTAGATAAAACGTTTTGTAAAACGTTTGCCGAGCAAACCATTTGCTCCATCAGGTATTTATCACGTTAGTATATCTAACGCGTTAGTTGTATATTTTTTTCTTTTTTTATTTTTTCTTTTATTTTGTGTTGTTTTTTCATTTGTTATTTTCATTTTTAATTATCTTATATTTTACATTTTTATCTTTTAATTTAGTTTTTCTTTTTATTTTTTTATTATTTATTTTTCATATATTTCACTATTGATAAATTATATTGAAATATCAATTATAAAATTTAAAATATTTAAAATTAATAGAAAATGACATTTAAATAATACTACGTATGAAGTATGAAGTTTTATGTTATTTTAATTTTATATTATTTTAATTAATTAATGACATTTAACTAATATGAAGTATGAAATTTTATGTTATTTTAATCAATTAATGACATTTAAATAATATGAAATATGAAGTTTTATGTTATTTTAATTAATTAATGACATTTAAATAATATGAAGTATGAAGTTTTATGTTATTTTAATTAATTAATGACATTTAAATAATATGAATTATGATGTTTTAAAAGAAATGAAAAAAGAATAAAGTAGTTTAAAAAGAAATGGGAAAATAAAAGTAAATTTTGGGTAAGATAGAGTATGAGGGTTGGAGATGTTGTGGGTGGAATGCTGACGTTGCGTAAACTAGAGTTTGTGAGTTGGAAATAGTATTACTCATCTCTCATGTCATTCATGTGTAGAGCGTCCATGAATATTCTTCTGTTTTTTGTATATATTATATATATATATCTGTGTAACTTATCATATGGAGTTAGTTATAACTATAATTTTTAATTAGCTAATTAATTAAACATAATGGTTACATAATACTCTTTCAATCAAACATTAGACTAGCTCAGTTGGTAAGCTGATTCACCTCTAACCAATAGGTCGGAGTTCGAGTCACCATTTAAAAAAAAAACAAACTATTTCGATCAAACATTAGCTTAAATTAAAACAAGTGATCAAATTAATCTGCAATACATTCAGCATGCAAGTGACTCTGTAAGCTAGTGAAAGATGCTCTGTCATCCAAATTTTATATACGAGTACATACTAGTACTAGAATCCAATTCACAAAAACCAAGCTATTTATCCTTACTATTTTAATAATTATATATAAGTGTACAATATTTAATAATCTTAATTAAGCAACTAATCAAATAGTGCCACAAGTAATTAATTGGTTACTATGTTCCCAAATAAATTTTCCATTGGAAATATATTATTGTGCTTGGACATGCAAACATACACTACTCATTAATTTGAGTTGTCATTTTGTGAATCACATTCAATCCCAGGATCCACATAGTGACTGGTGTACATATATAATAATATATATATAATAATGTTATTCTAAAAAAAAAGTAATTATACAGTGTTATTTTCATTTAAAAATTTATTAATGTGAATTTAGATAATAGTTTATTAATTGCTTTTTCTGCTACAATTAACTCTCATTTCATTTCAGTTAAGTTATGTTTAGTGTTAGAGTTGGATTTGTATTACATGAACATTAATAAAAAAAAAAAAGGGAATTAGGGATGATGTGGTTAATAACAAGCTAGCGGGAGGCGGATTGATTGATTACGTAAGGGGGGTAGAGCCGGACCGGAATCTAATTGGGCCCAACCAGAGAGATTAGAAAGTAGTCACGAGCCAAGTCTGAGTGAGTGAGTGGCGGCCAATGGCCATGAAATAGAGAGAGGAAGAGTAAACAAAGAACAAGTGACAATACACACGGAAGTGAAGTGGTGCTAGCTAACTGCTATATATAGAGAGACCATGAGAGAGAGAGAGAGATGCCGTAGCCTAATTTGCTGCTGCCTGCTTGCTGTTTTTCTTCTAATAATAATTGCGTTCTTTCTTTCCTTCCTCTCTTCCCCAATATCCCGGTAATTACTTGCCTACTTTTATCATCATCATCATCATCATCCAGGGAAAGGAAGTGAAGTGAAGTTTAGGAACAATTTGCAGCAGCTTCAAACAAAACCACAGCAGCTAGCAAGGGCTATCCTCCTATATAATTTCCAAATGATGATAATATCATCATCACCTCGCCGCCACCATCATCAGCCCTACTACTACTACTTCTGTAATCATCATAATAATACTAATGCTGTTGCTCATCTTTTGCCATTACTATTATTACTTGTTACATCTCATGCCTTAATGCTCCTCCAATCCTCCTCCACCGCAGGTAAATTTATTTATTTTATAATTATTTCCTCTCAATTCAACTAGTCTATTAGTAAATACTGAGTATTAACAATTCAAATCAAACTTAACTGGTGCAATAGATTTCATTTTCTCTCATGTTCTAATTAACTAGTACTAATATTCTCAGATTCATCATTCATCATTGATTTTATTTTGTGAGTAATACTTTATATATAGCTAGGAGGAAACAAGAAGATGATGCATATCATATATGTGGATTATTAATTACTACTAGTGTCTATCCACTTTCTTTCACTTGTGCGGAATATATATACTAACTATATATGTATGTTGTTGGATCATACTATTAAATATTAATAATGATTCTTGTCTTATATATATTCTTGTGCTGATTGACTGCAGAAGCCACCACCATTAATGCTGATGATTATGCTGATGATGATGATTTGCATTTGCATTTGCAGCAGCTACTCAAGGATGAGGCCTTGTCCAGACTTATTCACCTTTCCAAGGTATCATTATGCTGCATATACTAGTATATATATATTCATTTCAACTATAGTATCTCTGGATTATCAATCACATCACTTCCTATCTGAACCTTACCTAGTTTAATCGCTGCAGGTCAGCGATGCAGATGCCTTTCTTGAGAGGACTTTCCAATCCCCAGCATCCGTCTGCGCAGCTAACCTTATTCGTACTTGGATGGAGGATGCTGGTTTGTATACGTAAGGAACATATATACACTAAACCCACCTCATTGATCTTCTTATACTTGCTATATCTTCAACTTCATTAATGCCTTGTGTGTATTTTGTAATCTCCATTTCCATCTTCTAGCTGGGTGGACCAAATGGGTAATGTTCACGGACGGCACCAAGGGATCAACCCCACTCAAAAGGCTCTCCTTATCGGCTCTCACTTGGTGATTATATATATAATACTAAACCAACCATGCACCTCAAGTTCACAGACTTATTATTATTGTTAATCCACACTTGCTCTTCTTCATACAGGACACTGTCATTGATGCTGGCATGTTTGATGGTGCACTGGGCATTGTAACTGCGATATCTGCATTGAAGGTCTTGAAAGTACAAGGAATGCTGCCAAAACTTACACGTCCGGTAGAGGTAATATTAACTCATCAACTCTACATTCACCACATAGTATAAGTTTCTACACTTGTGGCTGACTGTGTTCATACAAATATGTTGTCCTTTCTTCTCCTTTTCATCAAGATTATGTTGTCATTGTTATTTCAGGTTATTGCTTTCAGTGACGAGGAAGGAGTTAGGTTTCAGTCTACATTCTTAGGAAGTGCAGCCATTGCTGGTGTACTGCCCGTATCAACACTGCAAGTGCATGATAAAAGGTTTACACATTTCCCACATTATTTTTGTCATCTTCAAACACTTCTCAGTAATACCAATTATTCATACATTTCTCCAGTGGTGTTACAGTTCAAGGTGCTTTGAGAAACAACTCCATTCATATTACTGAGGAGAGTCTTTTACAGCTTAAATATGAGCCAGAGTCTGTTTGGGCTTATATTGAGGTACGAAAAACATTACATGTACTACATAATTTCATTTTATTGGTAATTAACTGTCGTACCAATTTCGTACTTCACCTTTTACACTGTAGGTTCACATTGAGCAAGGACCGGTGCTTGAGACGGTTGGGCTTCCCCTTGGTTTGGTAAAAGGCATTGCAGGGCAGACTCGGCTAAGGGTAATACAGCTTCTTCAGACTTGCTTATTTAAGCCAATTTAACTCTATATTGTTTTCCAGTTGCACGTAATGAATCTTTAATTTGATAACTTTCAGGTGACTGTGAAAGGTTCGCAAGGCCATGCTGGTACAGTCCCAATGTCAATGCGCCAAGATCCAATGGCTGCATCCGCCGAGTTGATTTTATTGCTCGAGAGTCTTTGTAAACAACCAGAGGATTACCTATCCTACGACGGTGAGTGCACACCATCTTCAGTAAAGTCTCTTGCAGGATCTCTTGTGTGCACCGTTGGAGAAATATCAACCTGGCCAAGTGCAAGTAACGTAATTCCTGGCCAGGCAAGTAGTTGCCACGAGCACTAACAGTTACTGACATGCAGAAATAGAACAACTGTGAGACTAATTGCCAGATTTTGTTTTTGTGCAGGTAACTTTCACTGTTGACATACGTGCTATGGATGACCTAGGAAGAGAAGCTATTATCTATGAAATGTCCAACAGGATGCACCGCATATGTGATAAGCGGTCTGTTCTGTGTGTTATTGAACGCAAGGTCTGAGATTATTCTCTCCAATCTTATGATACTTTTCACTGAGAAGTCATTCTGATTCTGATTTTAAGTTTCTATTACTTCAGCATGATGCTGATGCGGTGGCTTGTGATCCTGCATTGAGTTCTGAGCTTAAATCCGCGGTTCAAGCTGCTCATAAACATATAGGCGGCGAGGATACAAATGATGTGCCTGTATTAATGAGTGGAGCAGGACATGATGCAATGGCTATGTCTCATTTAACTAAGGTGTTGTACTTTTGTTCAAGTTAGATCAACTTAGATCAAGTTTATGATGGTTTCTGATGGTCTCTGAATAATTTGTGATAGGTCGGGATGTTATTTGTGCGATGTCGTGGCGGTGTTAGTCACTCTCCGGCAGAGCATGTATTGGAAGATGATGTCTGGGCAGCAGGATTGGCAATCTTAGAATTTCTGAAGACTCTTTTGTAATTTATTGTATTTCATAGGCATTGCATTGATCCCCTGAATTGTGGTGGATCAATCAATAAAGTGATAAACTGCTACATTTCTTAATGATCTTTAAGAAAAATGAAAATTGTAAATTTGGCATATGATCTTTCTTCATCTGAACTTGCCTTTATCTTCAAAGTAGGGGTCCAAACTCAACTCATGGAAGAAACAATGAACACCAATACATAATTTTACTAGCAGGATCATGACTGTTTCGATAATTAGTACATATTCACCTTACAATTCATAGCTATTAGCTCAAAAGACCTACACAGTAAGCTCTAAACATCACACTATCAAGAACTACAGGGTGATTTTTCTTCCGCCTCTAATGAAATACGAGTTTATTGGTGCGACAATCGCTCTTACTTGAAAGAAGGTGGCTGTGCCAACTGCTGTAGCTGGTGGACAACATGAGACATTCTAGGGCGCATTGATGGAACATGCTGTGTGCAAGAATACACAAGATCCACCACTTTCTGTATAGTACCAGCTTCTGGAATTACTGAAGAGGATGATGAAGAAGAAGAGAATGCTATGACAGGATCCAAGAGCTCAGCATACTGATTTAATTGCACCAATGGAGTAGCCCACTCGAATATGCTTTCTCCACCTACAGAGTCAGCGGCTTGTGCTGGCCTACGTCCAGTTACAATTTCAAGCAGAAGCACCCCAAAGCTGTATACATCACTCTTTGTTGTGAGTTCGTTTCGATAGACAAACTCCGGTGCTAGATACCCATGGGTGCCACCAGCCATCACTCTTCTCTCATGCATCACTTCCCATGGAACAAACTTTGATAGTCCAACTCCCATGAGATGGGCATCGAAATCCTCATCTAGGAGTACATTACTTGCACGAATATCACAATGCACAACCTGAGGCTTTACCTTGTCATGGAGAAACCTGTCATTGAAATAGAAAGCTAAATAAGGGAAACTAACCCAAAAAAAAAAAAAAAGAACTATAGAACAGCTTCATCTTCTCTTCTCTAAGTTTTTTCAAGCAAGTTACTCACGCAATCCCATGAGCAAGACTTGTTGCTATTTTCATTCTCGTGGCCCAATTCAATGTCCTACCCCCAGGGCGACCATGGTGTAGCCATCTATCTAAAGGACCATTAACAAGAAACTCATAGACGATATAACGATCGCCATGATCATAGCAACATCCTTTAATAGCCACTAGGTTCGGATGGTGCAGTCTTGCAACTCGTCCTATCTCAGAATAGAACTCCTTTTTCCTCTGAAAGCTAGACCTCTTTATGCGTTTAACAGCAACTCTCGACCCATCTGGCAAGATTCCACCATAAGTGCCCCCAGTTTTGGCATCACCAAGAAGACGGTTTCCTTCACTGAAATTCTTAGTTATAGACTTGAGTTCATCACGAGTAAAAACTTTCCAGGATGGGCAAACTAAAGCTAATTCTGCTGGGTTGGATAGCTTGCGAGATCTTTTACGCCTTTTACTACGCCTGTATACAAGGAGCCATAACACAACAGCCAGTGTGGAGCAGAATATTAAACCGCTCACAACAGCAAGAACGATCAGATATTCCCGGTGGCAGTGCATATGACGGCATCTGTTAGCTGCGATTTAGAAGAACATAAAAAGTAAAAAATAAACAAATTTTCAACAACTCGGTAGAAGTTCGAGTTACCTGGAAAAGACCGTATAATAGGAAAATTAAAAGATGCGGTGACTACTAGAGTTTCAGGAGATGTAACTAGCACGTGATTCTAAAAATTATAGTGGAACCACATACCTTTTACCATGCATAAATATCCATGTGAAGAATCGCAGCTCTGAACCACGAGTGTTGTAGATCCATTATTCACCAATGCACACATATCTGTAAAATTACTACTAGAGCAGGTAAGATTGGTGCAACCTGTAGAAACCAAGGACCTATTCCAATAAGAAGTGCCGTCAGACCAATTCCAATTTGCAGTGGCTGAGCCATTGTTTGATCTTCCCCCAATCCAGCATCCATCTGAAGTTTCACTACACATCCCCTGAAGAACCTGCAGTTCTTCCAGCAAAACCACAGCTGCTAGATGTCCACCATAAGAGATGCATTGCTTTTCAGAATCTTCCCAAGATTCACTTTTGGCAAAATAGTTAAAACATTTGGTGTTACTAGGACTGCTTCTCCAACCAGACGGGCATGAAACTGTAAAAGGAAACTTAGGGTTAAAAAAAAAAAAAGTGAAACAGTTTTTTTCCCTGGAAAAGATGGTGCATTATGAGTAAAGAATTAAAGGCCGTAAACACATGCTTGCTTCATGAATTTGCAGTATATGAAAAGGAACAAAAATAAGGAATTAAAGATCTCAATAAAGAACAATTTTTCAAAAAGTAAATACTTCAGTACTACTTCTACTTATCAAGTAACTAAACTAGTGAGATATAAATGGAGGTCTGAATATACTACCATCTCACTTCTGGTATACCGGGAATGTCTAAATCTGAGCTGATCTAAATAGAATTGAAATGAAAAATTGGTTATTTACAGGGTGTTAGTTTGGCAAGTTAAAATTTAGGATATAATTACTTGACCATAATATTGTTTTGGGAACACACCAACAAAATTTTGCTAGAGATCTTCACAGGTGGGCAAGCTAGATAATGCATAGAAGGACACAAGTCACACAGTAAGTACTAGTATAACACAAAAATGGCTGGCCATAATATGAGGTTGGTTAGTACTATAGTTGATGGGATTCCAAGAAACGCATTACAAGTCATTCACTACTCAATAAATAATTATTAGTACTAATATAAGGCAAGTATAGAAGAGAGAAACATGGATGGATGGATGGATGGATGGGCAAACCTTTGGCAAGACTTGGATTCAGAGAAGTTGCTGCTGCTGCTGTATCATTATTATTAAATCCCTGTAAGAAAGAAAAGAGAATATGAAAACCCACAAATTGAAATTGATTTGTTACCCAGCAAGAAAGAATGACTGACTCACCACTGAGCTGCAAGTTCCAAGGGTAAGCAGCAGGAGGCAAGAAAGTAGCAGAAAGAGGATGGAATCCATCAGCTAATTTAGCGAGCAGATGAAGAAGAAGAAGAAGCTCAATCAATCATCATATTCAAACAATTTTAGGGTTTTGGTATTCTGTTCTGCTGCATTTATTTACTGGTAGTAGAAATTGACTGGTGCAGTTGGTCTCTTCTTCTTCTTCTTGTTGAATTGAATTGAATTGTCAACCCCACCCACCCAGTAGTTATTGACTTCAAGAACTCTTCTATTACAGGTTTAGATTTTTAAAGCATACTCCCCCCACAGGCCCCACGCCACCACCCATAGTACAGTTACAGTATAATGACAAATTTTAATATTTCCTCCGTTTCTTAATAGGTTTAACACACCATTTTTTAAATATTTAAAAGGTCAATTTATATCATGAAGTACAAGTATATTTTTAGCTGTTTTATTGCATATTTTTATCTGTTTCATTCAAAGTCACATTATTAATTCATTAAAAAATAGTATTACTACATCGGATAACAATGACTTGATCATCAAGTAACATTTTTATTGAGAGTTACTTCAATAGCTAGTAACAAATCCATGAGAATGGCCAAAATTTCAATAGAAAATGTCTAGTACAAGACTACAACTTATTCTGTCCCAACTTTTAACAATCCATGAGAATGGCCAAAATTTTCTTTTCTTTCTCCTATTTCCTTTATATCACAGTTACAAGTAGTCAACAACCAACTATTGGTGCTGTTACATTTCCCATTCATCTAAACCTAGTAAAAATTTACAATGTAAAGAAGTAGTTGCTAAAGAAGATTGTTTTTCCTCATGAACACTATAGAAGAGGAGAGGAAATCTACTGCTGCTGGCGAAGCATCTGCTGAATCGCAATCACTTGCTGCTGCTGATCTGGTGGTAGGGAATTTAGTTGCTCTGGTGTCAGATTCAGCACCTGCTGAAGCAATGTGGAATCCACATTTGATGGAAGTTGCAACTGCACATCATTTAATGAGTTGTAGATATCAACAATCCGGTAAAAATTTATCTATATTAAAACTACTCCACATAGAACTCGTAGAACTATTTTTGTGGTGTTGCCACACAGATAAACTTATTTAAGTTAGAGACTATACATTCTCACTGTTGTCTACTTCACAAAGAAAGCCAGGTAGAGGTAGATAGAAAATAAAAGCTGTAACAAGTATTGAAAAGGTAAAACTCTTTCTATAGAACTCACTTGAATTTGAAATTGCTAAAAGGTGTTCAAACTGGTAGCTATTTCACACGAACAAGTTCCTTTCTAGAAACATCGTTCATGACATTTTTTCCTAGTACACACAGAAATACCTTTTTTCTGTGGTGGGAGAGGGATGGCAGTCGGACATTTATATGATTCCGTAAAAAATACAATGGGTCTTTCTATTAAAACTGAACACCCCCCCCCCCAACCCCAACAAACAAACAAACAAAAAAGAAGAACCAAAATTCAAGCTGACATTTACAGCAAGATAACTGAAGCACAATGACCTCAATTCTTAATGCCATGCAAATTTGTAACCGTACTTCACCTCAGTTTCTAATTCCATAGACAAAGCATATGTTGCCCCCAGCGATATTTTTCAACAGAAAAAAATTAATAATAAAGTCACTTGTCCATGGCAATGATCTACACACCCCAAGGTGATCGTAAATATACTCGAACAAAATATTGCACAAGATTCTAGAACATTGGACTTACCTTGTTATCTTGCCTTGCAGTGTTGGGAGGTTCTTGTGTCATTGATGTTTGTCTTCCTAGAGGAACAGCAGTTTGGGTAGGAACAGAAATAGGTGCACTGTCAGCCTTCAGAGAAGGGGGGGCCCTTCCATCATTCAACTTCATCATCTTTGACGGTCTATTCATCTGCTCTATGTTATCACTGGCCATGCTTGTGTTTCCAAGTATAACATGCCGCTTCAGATCCATATTCTGTGGCAAAGCACAGGGTATTAACGAGGGAGCAGATGCATGAGCGAAGTAATGGCATAGAAATCATCCCAATGTTATATAGAAGAGGCAGGCCAAACACATAACACATAATTGACATCAAACTAAACAAACTAATCCAAAGACATCATGTTGAGATAGTACATGTTACAATTCACTTTATCCATTTAGCAAGACAAAATCTATATCTACTTATAAAAAATGTGGCACTCATGAGTCATGACCAAACTTAATAAAGAGAGAACGATAGTACTTTAAAGAATTTAAAGCTCTCTAGTCCAATACTGGTACAGATGACGTAACATCCTGTTCTTAACTGATACTCATATAAAAAAATATTCTACAACCAGCCAAAGTAAAATTTCGTCACCTGATAGCTTTCAGCTGAGAATTGAGGACGCATCGCTGCAGAAGTTAGTGTGCTAGCATTTTGAGCGCCCAGATGACCATGATACGCGGATTTAGCAGATGGCACTTGTCCTATATTTTGGGATAATGGAGATTGGAATTGTTGGTTCAACAAAGAGGAAATCAATGTTTGGTTATGCGGTCTAACCGGCAAACCAACCAACGACTGTGGGCGGACAGCAGGGAGGGATGAAACTCCAGGCCGTACAAGCCCCTGGCCTTGCTGTAGGATTTGGTTTTGGGCTAGTTGTGGGTGTTGAATTTGAGAGGGGATAGGAAGTGATGGTACATTGGCATATGGGTTTGAATTTGATAAACCAGCAGGCCCTGGACTTTCATGTGCTTGGAGCAAGGAACTGAGTAACATTTTGTTCTGTGGAAGTGGGGGCAACCCAGTATTAGCTTGAACACTTTGCTTTAGAGGCTGCACTGGCTGCGCGGAGGCTTGCATAATATTTGGCATCTGTAACTGCACATTCAAACAATCAAAGTTACTAGCTAAAACACAGTTTGTTACAATGATTATAGCAACAAGAACAATTATGGATATATAGGATAAACCATTTGTGGAGTGACCATTCCGAGCATTATTTGGGCCTGTGGTTAAATTCAAGGGAAGACAAAACACAATATAAGTATTCCTGAAGTGCCCAATCACTCATTATCTCTAAACAAAGAGTGAAGACACTGACTAGATAGAAAAAGAGTTACCTTCTTAACCTTACACAAGGAAACATGTTACAAATATCATAGCATGTAAAACTAAGAAAAATGATAACTATTTTCATGACAGTGCAACAAAAATAGGTCAATGGTGTAGGAGATTAAGAACCTGGAAAAGAGCTTTAGGCAATGTGGGAATGGCAAGTAGTAACATTCTAGCTTTGTCTTTGTCTTGTGTAGCCAGTGCCTGCCAGAGTCATGTAAATAATATTATACCAGATAAAAGTACAAAGTAAAAGAAAGAGTACATATCTATGGAAATAGATTAATACCACTCAATGGCGTTCGTAATATATCATTATTTATTAGCAGATGTTTGTAATAGACAGTACATTTTTACTATACACACGTCACTTTAGGAACTCAACCCAGAGGAAATCCACAAATCAAAGCTGAATTGTTAAAGAGGCTAACCTTCAATTCAGACATGATCTCTGTCAGCTGAGTGCTTGACATTTTGGCGAGATGGATAGTCAAAGGATTGGTACCCTGATTTTGAAATCCAGCTAGATTGTTTGTGCTAGTAGCCTGAGCAGATCCAAGAACCCCAGCCATGACTGTTGCAGCAGCTGTAGCAACAGGCTCCCCCAGGGGGTGAAGAAGGCTATGATCTTGAGGGATTGCTGGAACGGCAAACTGTTTCGAAGGATCTGTATCACACCAAGCAGTATAATGAGAGGCAGATATAAAGTAGAGATAAATCAGTTACCAGTTTGACATGATCATTCATAAACTACAACTGTGTGACATACCTATAGTGGTGACAGTTCCTGGACCACCTCGTCCCTGCAAAAAATTTGATCAGTATGAATGCAAAATACAAAGACAGACAGAGAATGAAGATGATCACCTGTTCACGGGTACGATCAGCATTGTTCTTGTCATTCTCAGCAAAATCAACCCTTAGCTGGCGACCGTTAACTTCGTATCCCTGAAGATTACGGCGGGCACTGAGAGCTGTCTCTTCATCCTTGTACTCACAGAATCCATAACCCTTTGGTTTGCCAGTTTCTCTATCAGTAACTAATCTGCAGAGAAGATGAAACTAAGAGCATAAAGTAGTAGTACTGTAGTAGAATCAAGAATGATGGATGTTAAGTTAAGTTAAGGTACCTGAAGGAAACAACGGGGCCAACTTCCTCGCATATTTGAATGAGCTGCTCTTCAGTAGCATCATAGGGGATATTCCCAACTAAATCAGCAATGATGATGATCCAGAGAAACATGGAATTGGCATAATAATATAAATCATGAATTAGAAACAAATAAAATTAAATTAAATTGAACAAATATTAATTCTTTCCTTTACATTAACACCGGATAGGCAGGCAATTAGTTGAGTTACACTATAGTCTATAAATGAATGAATGGTGCTAACCAAAAAGGTCGCAAACATAGAAGATGAGTAGATGGACGATTGACTACTACTACACAAAGCCCTCACTCGCAATCGCGAAAGATTCGATTGAATTGCAATTGATAAATAGCACAAGCCTGCCTAAGTAACCTAATTGAGCTGAAAATAAATTAATAGCGAAAGAGAAAAAAGAGATGGTGGATTGATTGATTGATTGATTGATAACATACCGAAAACGCACCGTTGCTGGGCGGCGCCGATGGCAGCCATGGAATGAGCTCGTCGACGAAGAAGAAGAAGACAGTACTCGTATTTAATTATTTATTTATTTATTTATTTATTGGTTCATGTCAAGCGGAAAACGAAGGAATGATTCATATAAATTGCTCATGTCGTCCTCCAACTTTAGGATTCTTTCTTCAAAACTTTAACAATTGCAATTTTATTATTATTTTATTATTATTTTCCATTTAGTAACATAACAACTTGGATCTTTTAAATTTTTGTTATTAGCAATTCAGCTTCAATGGTTAATATTGGACTAATATAAGTTAATTGGGCATACCAACACATTTAACTTGCAGTTTTCACTTAATTTGTTATCATGTCGTAAAACTTCCTAGTCCAATCAATTCTGAACGAAAAGAAAAAACAATATCTTCTTTTTTTCTTATATGTGTGACGTTTTAAACCCCGTAAAACTATTAAATTTTGGGGCATTATATATATTATTAGGAGTAGGATAGTTTGTGTGCAAAAAAATTTGTACTACTCCTATAAAATTACTTTTTGGTTGGCAAATTAGTATTCAATTTCACAATTTTCATTATTGTGCGCTCTACTAATCTTCGAATCAACTCAAGTATATAATACCTACTCAATTTAATGTTTTCTTTTTTAACCACTTAGGCCTGTTCTCTCGTATGAAAACTCATTAATGTAAATTATGTTCATTTCTGTTTAGGTTCATTCTGTTTTGTTCAAGTTTGCTTAGTTAAATTTATAGTACAAATAAATTCAGTTCAGTTCTGTTTAGGTTCATTCAGTTCTATTCACTTCAGTTCAATTCTGTTTAGTTCCGTTATGTTCAATTATGTTTAGACGAAAAGAAAAGTTTCTTATTTTACTAGTATTTTATTATTTATTAAGAAATGAGCCGTTTTGTTAAAAGATTAAGGCTCCGTTCTCTTCGTCTGAAAAATTCTGAATTGAACTGATCTGAACCGAATGGATAGTACAAAATACTATTAGCCAAATTTGAATGAATCTGAACTGAACTTATTTGTAGTGCAAAATACTACTCATCTGTCCCGCTCATTTCTTTACGTATTCCTTTTTGGGTCGTCCCAATCAATTCTTTACGTTTCCATTTTTTGAAGTTACCCCACAAACCATTTATATTACTTTAATCATTGTCCCCAACTTCACACTTTATTTTATTTTAATCATTTTTCCCACCACATACCATTTATATATTGGCCCACATCCATTTTATATTAATAAATCACTATCAAACAAAACATCTCATTAAAAACCGTACAAAAAGCAAACGTAGTCTTCTCACCTGGACGGAGGGAGTATTAGCCAAATTTGAAGTGAAATGAATTGAATTTAATGCATCTGAACTGAATTTAAAATAATTAATTTTTAGATAAAAATTAGAGAGCCCAAGTAAAATTCAAAAATATTAAGAACCATTCAAAAAATTATATGTAAGTAACTCAATGGAGGGAGTAAATGATAATATGAATAAAAATCACTAAAAGAAGAAAAGGAACGAAGGAATCAAAACTTAAAATCTATTTAAAAGAGAGTAGGGTATACAATGCAGTATTCGTGCATTCAAAAGTAAACAAACCACTAGACCAAGACCTTTATAAGATCCAACCCTTGCCACTAAAAATACTACTACTAGTATCTCACTATCTGGATTGCCAGTCCATGAATTACAATCAAAAAGTTCAGGTCCTCTTCTCTGAAACCTCTTCGTGTCTAGGGATTCAATTCAAGAAAACAGGCTGCTGCAACCCAAATTCATCCTCATACTTTTCTTCTGCATGCAGACACGCAAAATCTTGATTCTCTCATATAAGTACTCCAACTCCACGACTTAATATAATATTAATGCGCTTTGGTTTGGTATCCAACTGTGTGTCCGTCATCATGCTTCATTTCCATCTCCCACTCTTAGCAACGACCTCTGAAGAGCCCTAACAGATTAAAGCCAACCACCTATCAGACAATTCAAATCATCAATGGACTTATAATAATACAAGTAAAACTAAAGTTAATCTAAATCGACTAAACAAGAAAAATAGTACAAATAGTAATCCAACAATAAGGAACCGATACATCATCAACGTTTCATTTCTGGAAATGTGAATCAGAGCCATATATTGAATTAGCAATAAGGAAATTTCCAACTTCAACTTTAACTTCACATAAAAAGGAATTCAAATGTCAACTCGATGCTACAGGATAAATATACAAAATCATGTGGACAGGTCGAAAACCAAAATGAAATCATTACTAGTATAGACTAAAGACACAATCCAAACCCTAAACAATTTGAAGATCAACACTTTTCTAAAGATTAAAACGGTTTCCCAATATAACACATATACAAAGTTGATTAAATTATAACAAAAAAAATTCAATAAGTGGGTAGAAGTGCATTTAAACAACACGCAACAACTCCAACTCCCCAGATCTCATGCACATAGAAATTGTCCAACAAAAACTGAAATAGACACCAATCATCAAGCAAGCAAAAGTACCAAGCTCATTTACATTGCTGAAGAAACAGACATATTCAGAAGACCACATGAAACTCACCACTCATTCCCCTCTGATTTATTAGGCCCGCACCGATATTTCATAGCAGAAAACCACAATATGCTTTGCCTTCAAAGCACAAATCTGAAATAAATACAGAAAATAAGTTGAAATAAAATAATTATACAAAAGTTTCTTGACAATGTGAAAATATAAAAAGGAACATACTTGTCTCATTTCCATGATTCCACCTCTGCAGAAATAGGCAACCCTACTATCATCAACATCCAGTTTATCTGTACTGTCCATTTCTCAATGGGGGAGGGGATTAACCAACCAGCTTCTGCAATGACCAACTTAAGTGGTATGTTTTCACCACCTACATTCCAAAAATTTCCTGGGGCTCTATCTACAAATAATTCATCAAAATGTTATTGTAATTATAAATCCATAAGTCCACTGTGACGGAAAATGCGGCACCTGTCAGCATAATAATCTCTCCCGGCACCTGTCAATAGCTGCAAGAGTTTTCTTTGGTTGACAAAATTCAGGGATGACCTTTTCCCAAGTAGACACGTAGGGTTGAAGAGAACTACGAAGCATCACTTCAAGAATTTTGGTAGCCCCAAGTATTCTTCGCTGTTTATGTAGTCTTAATACCAGCCCGTCCAGAAAATCTCTACCATCCTGTGGTGGATTAAGCTTCTCTCTTAAAGTTTTCAAGAAAATATTACATGTTCCAGTATTAGGATCACAGCCCTGCTTTACCATCTCATTTAAAAGATTGATAGCACGAGAAAGGCTATTCTGGTTACACAAAGCACTGAGAAGTATATTGTACGTTATCACATCGGGTTTCGAATTAGGAGCCGTACATAGCATCTCATTGAATAAGTTAAAGCCCTGTTGTATGGACCCAGCATTGCAGAGACCATGAATCATGGAGGTATAAGTCACGACATCTGGTGTAAATCCCTTGGTAAGAATAAGCTTCCAAACCATCAGTGCTTCTTTTAACCTCCCGTGCTTACACAATCCATGAATAAGTACACTGTAACAGACCTCACTTTCGGTGCCATATTTCTCCATCATATTTTTCCATGTACGAAGTGCCTTATCACTGTTTCCCACCTCAAAAAATCCCCTTATAAGGGAACTATAAGTGTGAGAATTCGGCATGCAACCCATATTAATCATCTCGAAGAGAAATTCTTCAGCTTCATCTGGCCTTTTTTCTCGACACAGACCATCCATAAGAGCACTATAAACAACTGTATTAGGCTTGTCTCCCCTTTCTTTCATCCTACCCCACAACCCCATTGCTTGTTCAGATCTTTTCTCTCTGAATAAACCAGTTATAAGCACTGAATAAACATATTCATTCGGCTTGTACCCCCTGTCCTCCATTAATGATACGACATGCAGGCCATCAATGGATCTCCCTTGTTTCACATAGCCATTAATTAAGGTTCCATACGTAACATCATTGGGAATGTGTTTATCTGACAACATCTGAGTCAAAAGATTCACTGCCTTATCCAGCTTCCCCTCGAGGCATAAACCGTGTATCAGAGTATTATAGGTTACCCTATTCGGAGCACAACCTTTCAAGATCATATTCTCAACTAGCTTAGCTGCACGTGACAAGTCACCCATCCTACATAGCCCATTAATCAACACGTTGAATGTTTCGGGAGTGGGTGAACAGCCCTCTATTTGCATCTCATCCAACAACGCCACAGCATCATCGATCCGATTTCCCTTGCACAGTCCATCCATCAATGTGCTATAAGTGTACGCATCAGGCAGACATTTCAGAAGCGGCATCTTCCTGAACATGTCCAATGCCTTACCCACCGAATGCATCTTACAGGACGCCTTAATCACTAGATTGAACGTCAAGACATTCGGAACAATATTCTTTTTACCATCAACTACACGCTGATAGAACCGCAACGCTTCATGATACAAGCCTTGGTGAATAAGGACATTGAGAACCGAGTTAAAAGACCTAACGGTTTGTTCACACTGAAATTCCTCAACCATTCTATCAAACAAGTCCAAAGCTTCGTGGGGCAAATTCGATTTACCGTAAGCTCTAAAGACGAAAATGAAACTCTTCTCGATGAAAGCTCTACGTTCGAGTTTCATACGTTGGAAGAGCATCTCCAAGGAGGTGAAATCGCAAGATTCAGCATGGTGCTGAATGAGAGAATAGAATGTGGAGTCGCCTTGTCTGTAAGAGCCATGTTTTGGAGCAGCATGGAATATTCTATCGGGGATCGGAGCTTCGGGAGGCGGTGATGGTGGTATTAATAACTCAGGATGTATTGAGGTAAAATGCCGAGTGTAATAGGGAGAGGTAACAGCCAGAAGAGGGGAAAGATGAAAATTTCTGGGGAGGGGCATTCCACAATTGGCATATCAGAAGATCATATCCTTCTTCACAATTGACATAATAAATAGTAATTTGCTACTGTATGAATGAATGAACGATATTGTCTCTGCAGCTAGATATATTTCAATTTGCAAATTCAAAATGAATGCTTGTATATCTCTGACCTAAGCATGCTAAAGAAAGGAACTAACTCGTCCAAATTGAAAGAAAATCAAGAAAAAATTGACAAACCTCCGTGAGTGAACTGCGACGGTTCGTTCGTATGTCCAACGAAACGGACGTGTGGTGTGGTTGTTGATTGATACTTGATAGGAGAAGATGCGAGAGGTGCGGTTGTTTGTTTGGTCGGAGATGGGAGCAGTTTAGTTTAGTTTAGTTAGGGTTCTTGGAAGAAACGGCTGATTGATTTTTGATTATGCTACTCCCTCCTCCGTTCACTCACTTAGCTTCCGTTTGACTTTTTTTAGGTGAACACCTTTCCACTCTAAATTACTCTAAAACTATAATGATAAAATATTTAACAAAATTATATTATAAAAATTTAGATAAAAATTTAGGTTCTAAATTTTCATAATATAATTTTATTAAATACTTTATCATTATAGTGTTACAGCTCCAGTTTTATACAGCTCCGATTGGAGCTGTGTTAAGCTCCAATCGGAGCTTAACAAAGCTCCGATTGGAGCTTTACAAAAATCGGAGCTTTGTTAAGCTCCGACTGGAGCTTTGTACAGCTCCAATCGGAGTTGTGTAACACAGCTCCATTACACAGCTCCGATTGGAGCTGTGCCAAGCTCCGATTGGAGCTTAACACAGCTCCAATCGGAGCTGTAAACTCCGGTACCGGAGTTCTAACTTTGGTACCGGAGCTGTAAACTCTGGTACCGGAGTTCTAACTCCGGTACCGGAGTTGGATTAAAAAAAATGTAAAAGAAAGAAAAGAGAAAAGAAAGAAAGAGAAAAAAGAAAAATAGAAAAAGAAAAGAAAGAAAAAATAGAAATTATATAGTTAAGTTCGTGTTTGGTTGAGCGAAAATTAGAAAACCCAACTTACCGGAGACTAAAATGTAATTCTCCGCTAATGTTGGAATAGGATGAAAAGTGAGTGTTTAGTGAGGGTGGTAGACGTAATTTTGTCTAAAATAAAATGAGATAATTAGGATCTCCCATTTTTAAATAAATGGCAATAAGATCTGCCATTTATTTATCACTCCAAAATTTTAGAAGTTTAAAGGGATTTGGAACGCTACCTACCAACATTGTGCACTTTTCTCTTTAGTCGCATTCTTGACAATTCTAAATTAAACGTGTTTGATTTGGAGCAATCATAAGTGTCACAAGCATATGTATTTTACAAATGATCACAAATCCAAGTTAGTAATTTGCATAAATTAAGATCTGTTCTTCAATATCAAGGAATCTCTTTGTTTCTTAAGCCCGGAATAAGGATTCTTTGAAAAAACAAGGAATAGTTCATTCCAAATTAAAATTAGATGATCAGAAATTTACGAATTATGAGTAAATGAATGGAAAAACTGGTTAAGAGGGTATTATCCATACGATTTATCGTCGATCAGATGGTCTAGATTAATAAGATGATGGTCTACCGGGAAATTTTTTGAGAGGGCAAAGTTTGCAGGAAAGTCGTGTTGATCTATACATATCAATTCGGACAACAATTTAGGATTAATCGCAATGTTCGACATTCGACCTGTTATTACATACGAAGTATTTGTGAAAAGTAACGAAATATTAATTTATTTTCGCTATTTTGCTTGTAATATTTGGTTGTGTTAATTAAAATTTGTGAATTATATATCCGATATCAGATATTTTTGTACAAGGAACGTTTTTAATTCCATCACATAGATAGCATAGCAGAAAGCAAAGCAGGTAATTTATTCCAGTACAAATATAGAGAGAAATAGGACACCTTAAATTTCAAACTCAATTGCACACCATCCTTTTTATAGACAAGAGAATGTCATAAATATTTACTAGTATACTACTTACATACACATATCTCGTCAATACACCTTAGAAGACGAGATTAACTACTTGGAATTTCAATTACAACTTAGTTATAGACTTAGTCTTATAGCCCATAAAAGAGATCATGTGTTTTTAAATGGTGAGAAATAGTGAACAATACTAGGCCCCCGTTTTTCAGTATTAGCCTTCTTCTGTGGCTGTAGCCAACCACGTACCTCTGCTTGAATTTCACTCGGTAATTCATTTAAGACAGCCGGGTCAATCTCATCGCTCTTGTATATCCATTCACCATTTCTGGATTTTTGTCCTGGGTTGCTTTTGCTTGTGGAAACTAGTCCAGGTAAAGGATGTTGCTTTTGCTTCTCCACTGCACACATTACTGGAAAATTTTAATAACAACGCTTAGTGTTGAGGTAATCTCTTCTAGAATTTGAGGAACACATGAAATGGTCGCTTCTTTTCCTTGTATAGAGTAAACTTGAAAATTACCAGAAGAGGATGCTTCAATCTCTTGACCATGATGAACTTGGTCTGATATAGAGCAAGAGTTCTGGCTCTGAAAAAATCTTAAGATGGACGGCATTCCCTGATACAAACCAACCTTCATTATACTTCAAAGGCAAGACTCCAATTTGGATTAATTTGCTACTTAAGACCGCCTCTCAAAGACAGCCGGGAATAGAAGTTGAACTTAAATTCGTAATAAGAAAATCGCATAAAGGACATCATGAGATTGCTAAATCGGCCATGATCATTAAAAGGATGTAAAAAGAGAAGAACCACCATTTCACATTATTCTCAAACATTAACATCATCCGTAAGTAAGTTTCAAAGTGTCTTCACCTTTTCCTTGTCAAACTTCCGTTTTTGTTTTTCTGACTTTAAATCAGGTCCTCGGAAATCTATCTTTGACTGGGTAAGGCTGGACCTCAACCCTACATGTGATTGTGTTATCTGAGTGAAGTAATAAAACAAAAAAGAACTGAATTGCTGTCATGACATACGAACTACCTGGACATGATGATGCTTCATTTATCCCATTTTCTCGCTGTTCCATCCTAGGTAAAGATGGATCCTGGCTATCCTCAAACTTTGTTGATGTACAGTGTGCATCCTGCATTATACCATCAAAATTTAAAAATTCTAAGCTTACATTCTATTCAGCAAGTAACAAGAGACGAGTGTGCATGCTCTCTAACCCATAATCTTGCACTGCTGGGAAAAACTTATCGCAGATATGCTATGTGAAAATTCTATTTCATTTCTCCTTTGTAGATTGATGGTTAATCATGTGCTTCTCAAGCTTTGAATATTCTATTTCATTTTTCTATTATCTTAAGAGTTAGGGTTTCAATATACATATGCAACAAACAATATTAAACTGACACCACTCCTTGCCTATAATGGATCTTTTACAGCTATCTGCTATTACTTGTTTGAAATGTAAAATTGATTGTAGAAGATATCATAGCCTTCAAAACTTCATGCATCCCAATCGTGAAGATAACATAAAGGAGAGAGCTGAAAATATGTAATCAGACCTTGCCTTCAATTATGAAGACATCTATTTCATCGCCATCAGAATTCCGGCTTTGTAAGTCCTGATTATTTTTTGCGTCATCGCTGTACATATTAATCAGCGGATCGACGGAATCTAACATTTCAAAGCTCCCATTACCTGAATCATCACCAAACTAGTCATGATCAGAAATGATAAGGTAACTATAGCAGAACAGAAGGACCGTGGAATAAGAATTGGCAGGCCATATCTGCAAAAGAACCTGATGATGAAACAGCAAGTTGATTTGGTATGTTGTCTGATCCATTTATTGAAGTGCAAGTTTGATCTTGGTTATGGAAATACTTCATAATTGAATGTGTACCCTGCCACAGTTGCAGAGAAAAATGAGAAGAAATGACATGGAAGAAAAGACACCTTAAACAGATGAGGACACGAAGACATCTTCAACAAATGGGGAAATGTCTACTAGAATTATAGGAAAAGTGAAACTAATCAGAGCATACGAATACGATATAGTAAAGCTTCTCCCACTTAATCCTGAGTGCAACATAAGATTGCACAGCATAAATTAAATCCAAATTACATTATAAACTATACAAGGAGCAGAAGGTAAAAAAAAAACAAAAAAAAAAAAAACAACTGGAATCACCAGCCAGTGAAAAGACATTCCAATGCACAGTTTGTCAGATACTGTAATACTATTATGGAGCATCTAAGGAGGACTAGCATTACGAAACAGTTTTAAAATGAGAATCAATGACAAACAGTATGTAACACACAGAGCTGGTAAAAAGAAAGTGGAATAACTAACAAATAGCGTACAAAAATCCAGTTTGACTCACAGATGGTCTCTCAACTATTTTGCTGGCTGAGATGGACAGACCAGTTATTGCCCATTCACGATGGTTGCACCCAGTCAGCGTAACGTCATAAACAGCAACAAATTCACGAAGCCCAGCATTGAATAGGTTAAGGGCGTCTTCTTGAATCTTCAAAACCCCATACCTTAGCGGGCAGGACTTGGAAGGAAACTTCTTCATCGATTCTGAATCATTCAGCTGAAAAGGAAATACACATGAAGTCATGAAAAAAAGATCATCAAATAAGAGTAAATTAACATGCAGCAAAGAAGAGAAAAAGATTCCTGAGATTTTTGAAGTATGAAAGGTCTAGAAGAACATAGAAAGACCTTGTATGCACTGGCATGCAGAGTGAGAGTACGAGCAATGCGTTTATTTTGTTCCAGATCAGAAAGAAGGCGTTCATTAAGTTCTTCACAAAGTTCATTAAGCCACTTCTGAACCTGTGAATATTGAAAGTATAAGAAACAAAATCAAACCAAAAGAAAATCTTAAAATTAAAAGTACATGATAAAAATTCAACAAGATACATACAGAAAGTATAGTTTTCAGAGCCTGGGATCCAGGAAATGTCTTCCCAGAACCATGACTTTTGGAAAGAAGCCGGTCCTCTACTGCTTCCCCACAGATCCCCCTTGCAATGTTCCATAACCAAGTACTGCATGTACAAGCAATTCCCAATTTAGATACGCAATAAAATGCAGTAGATGTCAGAAATTTTCTAAATGGAGAACAATTTCCTGAACTTCCGATTACTTTACAAAGAAGAATATTGTTAAACATCATTAAAGAGTGATGGCTAAATCCACCAACTTATATACCAAGGGGTTCAAAAACTTAGATTTCTGTGTTTACTTTTCCTTTTCTCTGTGTAAAGGCAAGACCCATGATAAACACGAACTTACTCAAACTGAATATTTAAGTAATTGGGTATTATATCTTTGGCAAATGAAAGATGAAAAGGATCTGGCAGGCCTGGGAATTGTCATAACATACTTTATGAGACAGCCATAACATACTTTATGAGACAGCTGGAGCAATGTACTAAATACCATCAACTCATTAGTGGTTTCTGGAAGAGAATCAATTCCAGAATGATGCAATTTCTATATGTGGAATGAACAAACAGAGCATCATGAGAGCATAAAAGTGGCTTACCCAGTATTTATGCCATATCGATCTTGTAGCTTCTCCTCGGGAAACTGCAATAGATCCCCAACAGTATTTACACCAAGGTCATCCTGCAAAGAAGTTCCAAGCTTCCCGCCAAGCTGTTTCCTGTAATAGGTTTTGCTTCTAATTACCAGAAGTAAAAATGTAACAAAGCTCACAAAGTTACATGATGTAACTTTATTATTAAATACATAACAATATTTATCAAAAGAGCAAGACAGACAGAGTAGAGAGATAGACTACTTCAACCGGCAAAATTTTATTCTCAATGGAACATTTACAAGTAAGACAAGGTTCAAAAACCTTCCTACATCGACCAAAACAATCTACCACCGACAGAGTAGAGTGATAGACTACTTATAATTCAATATTTCAAAAATCAAACCAGAAATCTACTTACATTTTCTTTATGGGTAGAGGTTCAAGTAATTCCTTTACACACGAGAAAGGCACAACAGTCTGTTGACCAGGTTTATTCATACCACTTGCTAGTTTGGCTAGCATCTGCAGTCAAATTGCTTCGCATTTAACATCGAGATAGCACCAGTCCCATCAATGATACACATATCATCATAGAAGATGGATGCAAATGACAAGTACTTATAACCTTATTATGAGCTATGCCTGCAGAACATGTAAATTCCGTCTCTTTCAAAACTTCAAGTCTGAGCTCAGCAACGATAAGCGCTCCACAGGCTAATAACTTATCACAGCGGTCTACATCACTATTAAGGAACCATTCTCTGACATGATCCCTAGTGCTGGCTCCATCCTGGTTACAAATAAAGAAGTTGATGTTTTCATTGCTCTGATAAATTGGAAGACAGAAGATTTTTAAAGGAGACTAGCAGAATGTTTAAGAAAAAAAAAATGAAATAAGAGATTACAAGCATATATCTCACTTTGTGTATAATATATTTATTTGTTCACAAACAATAGTTATGTCATAACAGAAATCTCCCCCAAATAATAGACAATTCGGGCTCCTATATGAGTATCTTGATAAAGTTTTATCACTACTGGCACGATAATATAAAACTACAAACTGGGAACTGTTTAGTGAGATTATGAGGTAAATATTTAAGGGTAACTATAGAGTTGCTTCATGCATTCCATCTTGAATTCGAAAAATCAATGAAAACATTTTAAACAAAGCCATCAAGTTTCATACTTAGTACACCCGGATTGTTATGAACCAGAGAGCAAGGAAAAGACTCGCACCAAATGAAGTCCCAATACATGCGACTTGAGGGCTTCTTCGCTGATTGATTCCAGTCGGTCAAGATGGTTCTCGTCTAACATTATATGTGCAGCTTCAGACAGGTCCAAGTAAACTTCATCAATTGAAGCACGCTCACACCGACCCCTTCGTGAAAGTATGGATACAACCTGATCATGTTCGGTAACAATTCAGGAAGCAGCAGAAACCAAAATGAGAGAAGAAAGTTAATAATCTTTTTAATAACCTCAACAAACCTCAGACCCAGCATTCCGATACACGCTCAAATCTGCTTTGCCCCGTGCTACGGGGACTTGGACTAGGTGAATTTCAGGACATACTTTCTTCGCTTCATCTCCCCGCATCGAGCTGGAAATCACAACAAAAAGTTACACTTATAGTGAAACATAATAATTATTAAACAAACAAACAAACAAAAAGGTACTAGTGCTATCAGTATTTACCGTTTAACCCCAAAATGACGAGCTTCGTAGCCAACGGCAATAAGGCCACCGCCTTTCCAGGAGTTGTACTGTACAACAGCAGTAGGAAGGCCTCTCAAATTGGGCCGTCTACGCTGCTCAACTACACAAACATCATGAAGAATCAATGAAATTCACACTTTACCAATGAGGTCTAGCTCATTTGGTTCATGACACTAGAGGTTGTTCAATTCTCGCCAAGTGCGGGATTATTTATAGTTTATTACTAGCTTTGTAATGCTACTTATGAAATTGTTATGGTTAGATTATTAAAAAAAAATGAAATTCACACTTCACAGAGAAAATACATGTAAGTGGCGAGAGGTGATGGATGATGATGCAGAATTAACAATTAAGGATTATTCAATTCAATAGATCAATCCATCAATGTTTACGGTGAAAAAATGACATCACAGCACAGCACAGGTAACTGACTTGAAATGAGAACTTAGGGGGAAGATTAAACTAGAAGCCCTAAGATATAGTAATACTTTCATTTCATTTGATAAGACACAGAAATTAACAACATAAAAAGAAATTAACAAGAGAGAGAGTAGTAGCAGTACCTTGAACATAAAAGCAATCCATGTCGACATGAGCAATGACTCTGGTTGTCTCTGAAGATTCGGGTCTCGCCACACGCGGCATTTTCCTTATCTTTTTTTTTCCCCCTCCAATTGAAGAAGAGGGGAGATGGAGAAGAAGAACCTGTCGGTCTTTTTAAACTCCTACATTAGTAACTTATGGGCCAGAGTTCAGAAGCCCACAATATCCCACTTTTATTTGTCGACCAAAACTGACGGGCTAAGGCCCAGGTAAGTAGTACAAATCCCTCTGGCCTTGAACCTAATAAGTAGTAGGGAAAATTCCGCCCAAATATAGTATTATGGTTTCTTTTTATTCCGAAAAATATAATTCCAAATATAAGTTATAATTGATTTATCGGCATGGCTGACCACACACGTCTCTATGGTATGATATTGTCCACTTTGGACCTTAGCCCTCACAGTTTTGCTTTTTGGTATCACACAAAATGTCTCATACCAAGGAGATCAGTGTTGATCTATACATATATCTTTAGTTCCTTTCAAGTTTCAATCTCAAATGATGTGGGAATTGGGATGCAGGTGCTACAATCTACCCCGTAAGTTCTCGACGTCCTCATCAAGACTTAGGAGGGTACAAATTGTCCGGCACCAACTATTTGTGCAGAATTCTAGATGTGATCCTTACGGGTTCAAGAGGGTGACTCCCACCGCATACGGTGTAAGACTTTCCCCCGCTTGGCACTTAATTCCTGCAATTCTCGATAGTCATGCTCTGATACCACTAATGTCGACAAGACCTTGTGGATCTAAGTGACATGCAGAAAAAAGTGCTACAAGTGGTGGGAGCCACCTCTTGAACCTATAGGGGCCTCTTCTACAATCCTTCATAGAACATTTTTTGTGGTTGTGAAATGCATTCATAATTGATAAATAAATAGATTTGTTATAGCTGATGATAAGTGATGACCTTAAATCTGTCTTCAAAAATAAAAATAAAATAACAAAAAAAGGAAAAAGCTTCAACATGACTGGTTGGAGAAAGTCCAAACATATATGGCCAGATAGATAAAGCTCCAGTCATATGAAAAGGTCTAGGATGTGTGGATAGACCGTATGGTCACCTAGAGAACTATTCAGAGAAGAAAAGTATGGAGATATTGTGATATGATTAAGATTAATCCTCGTTGTAATAAGCCCATAATAAATAAATAAATTGACTAAGCATGTATATTTGTTGTCTGTTATCGATGTGGTATGAATGGATCACGTGTGTTTGATGAAGAAATGAACCGATCTAATGCGAAAAAATTACTTATAATATGCTTACAAGATAAGTGGCTTGTAATGACACAAATAAGAAATGAAGAGTATGATATCTTGGCATTTATATGGGCTAGTTAGCACAAAAAGGTAGTATGAGCAGCGTTGATAGCTTCAGACAGTCAATTGTAAAAGTATAATTTTACAACTTATTATTTGGTATGTTTGTACGTGATATATTTGATAGATTGTTATTTGATTGATATTTGATATCGATAATTATGGATGTGATTTGAATTTATTGTGCTATACATATGAATTTGATGATTGAAGTTAATGATTAGTTTACGGTATTAATGTCAAGATTGAGCCCCTCGTTGTGAATTGCTTGTCTTAGATATCAAGTAATTTTTTATTGCGAACAGTTGGCGGTTACAATAAATATACGCGTAATCAATTAATATAATTGAGTGAGTGTCGACAAGATGAAACTAAGTGTCATATATGACAAAGTGTTATACTACAAAGAAGCGATGGGAGTTGCCTCTTGAACCTGTAACGGGCACTTTTGGAATCCACATAAAACTGTCAACAAGACCGAACTAAATGTCATACATGACAAAGTGCTACATTGTAAGGAAACGGGGGGAGGCACCTCTTGGACCTGTAGGGGCCACCTCTAGAACCCTTAAAGATTGAATGAAAGGTTGGTTGTGTCACATATATAGAACTGGTGATACGGGATAATGCCATGTGAAGGTGATTTGAGTAAAGAAAATGATTAACCATGCGAAATATAATTTTTAGAATAATCTTCTTCTCACGTAACGCATGGGAAAAAAAATGTGTCTTTTGGCAATAGTCTACTTCCTTGAGATAGCCACTCGCTAAGAAATTTAAGTATCATGTTTAAAATCCAAAACCTCAAGATAACACCGACGATCTGGGTTAAAATTGGTTTTTCATTTATTCTTCAAAAATGTATTCCTTTACAATTTCTATGAGTATACATATTATATTATATAGTAATATATATATATATATATATAAATATTACTTTCTGTCCCGAAACAGTTGCGGTCCCTCCGTCCCACAGCTGTTTCTATGACCTTATATACTTAAAATTTTATTTATATATGTAGTATATATAACATCTAATTCAAATACGGTTTTCAATTTTAATACTTTTAATTTCAAGAAATTGCTGCCCTCGAGCTCACTCAATTTGATTATATACTATATATGACTACATAAAACAGTAAAGCACATCAATTGGTATTTGGTACCCCTTGTTAGATTGAAAATCTGAGCCAGTTCAAGAAAAATTAAGTTGAAAAATCTTTAGTTAACCCATGACTACACTTGCTACCAAATTAATGACATGATTTAGTTTTTCAGGATTTAATGCTAAACCACCAAACCTAGTAAAGTGAAGTATGATATATGCATGATCCATCCACAGTAAAGTGAAATACTACTACTACAAGTCTACAACTCAAGATATGATTGATAGTAGCAGTAGCAGTAGTAAGGCCTAGCTACAACACTACTGCCGGCGGCAAATGAAAACCTGATGAACAATAGCAAGTACTGAGCTTATCATATAACCAACGGATAATGGAGAGCATATTTAACAAACACTACTTACTGTCTACAACAAGTCACAAAAAACTGTCAAAGTTTAAACTTAATGCATGAATAGTCTCTGCTCTGTACTGGACCACTATATAGCATGCACAATATACATAGCCAATAGGCCTAAAATACAAACCAAGAAACAGGATTTGAAGTAGTAAAAAGAATTTTACCACTACTACTTGCTACTATACTGTCATAGATTACTTGAAGAGATGCATAATTTCTATATTTGATGGTGAACCTTTTACCCTTTTTGGCGGTTTCTTGAATGGAAAACATAATTCCAAATATGGTCATCCAAACTTTTTCTATTTGTGGAAAGGTTTGAAAGTGTATAGAGAGAACAATCATGTTAGTAAAGAGATTTTGACAAAGACAAGGCACTGAGATGATTATGATTGATGTCAAGGATGAATATATAAAGTAAAGCAGTCAGTAGTACCTTAATGAATCTGACTTGGAAGATTTAGATATGATCATCATCAGTGATTCATCCATCCACTCCTTCCTTTTAACAAAACAGAGACAAAAGCCAAGAAAGGTGAAGAAAGGGAATATTAGCTACTCACTGAAAAGAGAAAGTGCTCTTAATGCATGTTAATGTTATTAGCTAGTAGTAACTTGCTTGCTCATAATCATTCCGATCACTCCCATCTATTAATGTTGTTTCTAAATTAATGTGCAGCAAGATTTCCATAATCTTCTTTAATTTACACATCTCTCTTCTGTGAGTGAAAAGAACTCATCATCATCACACCAACTTGTATTTGATCAGCAAAACCATCTTCCAGTACTGTACAAGTGCAGGTAGTATTTCCTTCACTTTTTTCCTTGAACAGATGAATTCAAAATCTCAAGAGCATGACGAGATACACGTTAGACTACTAGTTGGAAATGACACAGCAAAAATGACCTTGACACCTTAATTAAACAAGAGACAAGTATATTAAACCTCGATTCTAACTTCAACTACGACCTATTTTGCATGCACACAGGTACGGCAATCTATATGAATTTCCGTATGTTTGGAATACATATATACTACATGCATTCGTTGCTGTACGTCAACCACAAGTAAAAGTAAGAAGGTGGTATGAACTGTGAAATAAACCAATTTCATACAAACGGGCTCGATCATGCACATTTATTCTGCATTTCTGCTCTATAAAGTACCACTTGTTATCATAAACCACATAAATTAGTGAAAGATAGTGAGAAACACAGAAGAATTAAGAAAAAAAGAGAAACTTGTAAGAGAAACAAAAGAAATAATACTGTTGATTGTCCCTTGTAGTCTTCCATGCTGGAAATAACTTTGATATATCAGTTAATAAATTAAAAACCTTTTATTTGCTGTCAGGTGATCTGTTCTGTGCATGTCATCTCATATCTTCCAATCCTTGGCATAGCATTGACAAGAAAACACTGAGATGATAGATCAACAAATCACCCTCAGCCAAAGAGTGCTTCACAGACAAGCTAAGAGTACTCATTAATTGAAGAGCTTTTTTTTTTCCCTTAACATAGGAAAATGCAAATAATAACATTAAAGAAAAAAAAGAAGAAAAAAGTAAATCATTACCACTTCAGCTCTCCCTATATAAACAACTGTCCTCCAGGAAGAAAGCCAATCCACAAGAACCCAACAACAAAAAAGAAGGGCAATGTTAGATATGTTTCAGTTTCTCCAATTCAAAAAAAGAGTCTTTGTCTTGCCTTTTGTTCCAATTCTTCCTTAAACTTTCCCCAACTGTGTAGTAATCTGTTTCTCTTTTGAGCCAAAAAAGAATCTATCTATCTATCTATCTACACAACCCTGTTCTAGTAGTTCTTGAAAGCTGTAGCTAGTAGTAATCTTTACTTCTTATCATGGAGGCTTTTCAAACACCAATGCATAACATACCTTTCCCCTATGGATTTACCTCTACTACCAGCACTATCACCATTGGTGGCACACCAATTTTCATGCACACAGGTCCAAGGATGGACAGCAGGATTTGGAGCAGACTACCCCAGAGACTGATCGATCGTATCATCGCCTGTCTTCCACCTCCAGCATTTTTTCGTTCTCGAGCAGTCTGTAAAAGATGGTATGGTCTCATTTTCTCCAACACATTTCTTGAACTATACCTCCAATTCTCGCCTTGCCGCCATTGGTTCCTGTTTTTTAAACAACAAAGCCTCAAAAACCAAATCTTCAAAAACCAAGAGAGATCACCAACAAGCTACGAAGGGTACCTTTTCGATCCAGAGAACTTAAAATGGTACCGTCTTTTATTCCCCTTAATCCCTCCTGGTTTTTCGCCCGTCTCCTCTTCCAGCGGCCTAATCTGTTGGGTTTCGGAAGATTCCGGTTCCAAGAACATTCTCCTCTGCAACCCATTAACCGGTTCTTTGTTTCAGCTTCCATCAACTCTCCGCCCCAGGCTTTGCCCCTCAGTTGGCCTAACCATAACAAACTCCTCAATTGACTTGTCATTCGCAGGAGATGATTTGATATCTCCTTACGCGGTCAAGAATCTAACTTCTGAGAGCTTCCACATTGACGTGGGCGGATTCTACTCCATTTGGGGCACCACCTCCTCACTCCCACGGCTCTGCAGCCTTGAATCAGGGAGAATGGTGCATGTGGGTGGCAAATTCTACTGCATGAACTACAGCCCATTCAGTGTTCTATCCTATGACATTTCATCCAACACATGGTGCAAGATTCAAGCTCCTATGAGAAGATTCCTCCGATCCCCCAACTTGGTCGAGAGCAGGGGAAAGCTCGTCTTAGTTGCGGCTGTGGAGAAGAGCAAGCTGAATGTTCCGAAAAGCTTGAGGCTCTGGGCGCTACAGGAATGCGGGACATTATGGTTGGAGATAGAGAGGATGCCGCAACAACTGTACATTCAGTTTGCAGAGATTGAAGGCGGGCGTGGATTCAATTGTGTTGCACATGGTGAGTTTGTGGTGATGCTGATCAGAGGATCGTCAGATAAGGCCTTGATGTTTGATTTCTGGCAGAAGCGGTGGGTGTGGATTCCTGCATGCCCCTACATAAACAACAGAGGTTTTGGCTGCGGCGGAGATGAACTGCATGGGTTTGAGTTCAACCCAAGACTGGCTGTTCCAGTTACAGGTCTTCTTGAACAGCTTACTCTTCCGTATCAGCCCTTCACTGCATAGGCTGTTGATTAAGTAACAATATCATGGATGAATATTTTGTACCTCGCCTGTGTCTGCTGTGACGAGTACTAGAGTGCTAGTTATAACTTATTAGTACTATTACATAAGATATGATCTGCAGTGTTCTATGGTTTGATGTATATGCATGTTTTCATTACCTCAAGAAAATCACAATATTATTAAGTTTGAAACAAGAGAATAAAAGCAATCTGACGTAAAATTAGAGACCAATAAGACATTATTACAACGTTTATGATTATAAAAAATTCTTCCAAAACAACTACATAAACAGAAAGCCCCAACAAAAAAAATAATGATAAATAAAAATTTGTTCTTCACACATACATATTCTTTCAGACTCTTAAAAGATAGAAATCTTGAAGAGAAGGTATAAGGTAACTAACACCAATTCTGTACAGAGCACTTCACCGGCGAGTAAACTGTTTAAATGGTACATCTATCAAGCGATGGCGTCATTTTACTTGGCCATAACGTTTAAGAAAAGATGGACTTTCCTCTTGAATATGGAGCGCAGCTCCTCGTTAGCTTCCATGCCAATTCTCCTGCATAGTTGGAACATATGCGATTTGTGATTAGGAGAAAAGTGTGCAATCAATAAGACCAAATATGAATCCAATTCTACAGATGTAAAGTAATTACAGGTTGTTTTCAATGTGAAAAACAAAAGAACACTTTGTGGTGGTCGCCGAGAAATTAATAATACCAGATCATAGGCAAAACGAAGGGAAATTGCTCAGCTGTTTGGATAAATTTGAAATATTTGAAGGCAGGCTTGACTTGTGACTTGTGAGAAAAGGAACACTAACCCTATTTTGGAGCCCTTGCTGCCTATCAAAATTTTCTGTTGGCTCACTTTGGGAGTGACAAAATGTTGCTCAATCCGAAGTGAGCCGTCTGCCAACTCCTTCCAGCGCATCAAACGGTGTTCAATGCCATATGGGATTTCCTGCATCCGGAAACTTAAATGGATAAATATTTATGTTCATTTAAGTTGTCATCTAATAGCAACTGAGTTTTCAACATTCCACCATTCTAAGCTCTAATTGATAAATTAGTGAAAACAAGCATTACCTGATGCACATGGTCCAGCAATTTTTCCCTCACAACTTCTAGTGATATGCTCTTCATAACTTCTTCGCTCATGACAAAAGGATCTTCATCCCATGGTCTTTTTACTGACTGAACAAGAAAGAAGCACCCTGTAATTTTTCAGCTTCTATTTGCAATGTCTTTTCTATGTGCAGACCTTGAAAGAAGGGTTCAAATTCCAACAGTAAAATACAATAAAATCCTTCGACCCTTAGTTATTGGGAAAAAAAGAACAGCAGAAAATATAGACTATGTTACTCGGGCTCTTCAATTGCCCTTGCATATTTGTGCCGGACGCTCAACACGCCGACATGGGTATGGCACTCAACACTTCATTTTAGGCCATAAAAATTGAAAAAGATAATCATGAAATGGCCAAGACTGAACCCGGACATGCACCCAAGTCGGGTTGTCAGTGCCAAGTATGGGTAACTTATAGAGATATTGTTCCTAAAACACAAATATTACAGGTATATAGAATTGATACTCAACAAAACTCTGCCTTTAACTCTAGATATATACCTGCTCAACTAGATACCGAGTTAAATCTTTCACCCCAGCACCCTTCAGTCCTGAGATTAAGAACTGCCTAAAAAGCAGCTGAATTGTATAAGGTACCACAGAGATCAGTCAAATAACAGGCGGAAAATGAAAATGATAAACATACTTATCATATCCTGGTAGGTCAGTGAATTCATTAGAAACCCTAAGGAGGTCTTTCTTCTTCGGAACCAAGTCAACCTTGTTCATGCATAAGATACGCTTCTGACTTGGGCTGCTCATTGCGCCCATTCTCTCAATCAATCTTACCACTCTTGAATCAGGCCTAGATGAAGAACAAGAAGCAGAATCACTTGGGGCCCAATTAATTTCACATATACAATTGCCAAATACCATGAATATCACTGTCATAACCCAGTCGTAACAAAACATAGAATTTATTTCAGATGTAATTGGCAGTTCCTTTCTTGGTTTTTATTGTCTTTTTGCGCATGTCTTATTTCTGTGTATTTAAAATGCAAGTAATTATTTACATCCGAACATGCATGAATAAAAAATGCTGTAGTTACTAAATACAGTTGGTAGTTTCTAGGACATCTTCTAATACTGACAGCATCATATAAGCAGGCTCAGAAAGGAAATTGGAGACCTTGTCTTCATAGAATGGAGAACAAAAGAATTCATGGAGACGATTTCTTTAGATTAGACTATTCGATGACTAGAAATAGGGAACGTATATAAACAAAAAAAAATCTTTGTCAGATTAATGTTTCGGTAATTCTACATCAATTAGTAAGGAGATTTTGTTTCGTTCCTTATGACTCCAGTAGAAAGCTAAAAATCAGCTGGGAACACATTAAGGTACTTCTTTACATCTGTATGACCAGTCTATGTACGACTTTTCACATATACTGCATGATATAGACCTTACATGTATGTATACTAACCGAAAGGATCACTAAATATGATAACTGGAACACTCCATAAATGCTAAGTCTGCACAGCTAGTAGTATTTTCTAATAGAAGGAATGATATTCAGAGTTGGAAAAACAAATCGAACCTTGTAAGATGTCTATGCACATCAAAAATAACTATAAGCACATCATAGACGTCCATGGAACTCCATACACCCTGATTGCGTATTCTGATATCCCTGTAAGGAATCCCATTTTTCTTTAGCATCACTCCTGGGGTATCAAAGAAACACTGCATGGACATAAAAAAAAAAAATTATCAGAACCATTCATGGGATACAATATGCTCTTACATAGGAGCTGTCTGTTGTTACACAAAAAGGTGTGCACATTTCTGCAAATAAATTAGGGCTAAGGCAGACGCGTTACATATTTATGCGTAAATCACTCCCTGGCATAAGAAGATCACAGTAACCTCCAAAATTTATGTTGGAGTTATATATTTTTACAATTGAAAAAGTCTTTGTGAGTCTGACTTAACATATTAAGCCAAAACAGCAGAAACATCCACTAGCACACACCTGAAGATAAAAATTTGATATTAACTACTACACGCAGGAGAATATGGGTGTGTGTGTTAGTGTGTGAAGTTAGGCTTCCATCTAGTCACCTATCCCGGTACAAGAAAAACCTTTTTTCTGACAAGCATTACTAAACATGATAAATGAGAAATACAGATTCAGGATACAATTGTCGCCTGGGTAATACTTAGAGAAACACATAAGACTGAGTATACTAGTAGTATATGATGATGTGAAGTAGTAAATGGATAAGGAAAGACATACAACTTGAGTAGGTCCTTGAGTCAAAACACCCAAGACTTGATGATTAGTGGTGTTGATCTTCCTTGAAACAGCTGAAACCTTAGTCCCAATCTACATACATACATTTGGAAATTGGTAGTATAAATTAACAGGAGCAGCAGGAACCAATAATTAAGTAAGAGTGGATATTTAAAAAAAAAAAAATGTTATAATTATTAATTACAACAACATACAATGCAGTTGGTGAGAGCAGATTTGCCAGCATTAGGAGGACCGATAATACCGACAGACAATGATTTCTGATCCTCGTCCTTGACTTCCCCAGAATCATCGACCACAGTATCATCAACCAAGGCGGCATCGAGCAAAGCCTTAGCTAGATGACCAGCTCTGTTCTTCTTGTGGTGTTCCCTCTCAAGTCTCCTCAAATTAGAAACGTCTTCCCCAAATACCTTACTCTTTACTCTCTCTCTGTACTTGTTCTGCGGAGGAGTATCATCATCATCATCATCATCATCGTAATGAGAGCTGTCGAATACGGCTGGTGGTTCATCAGGATGGGGCTGAGCTGATGAGAATCGAAGATACGAACAACGACAAGGATTGGAGAAGGAGGATGCTAGAGACGCCGTTACTCTCACGGCAGCTTTCATCACTAATTAGGTCAAAATCTGAGATTGATAGAGATTTGAGAAGGGGAACAGATGTTTGGAAAATTGAAGGCGCGGTTATAATGATAATAATAAAGAAACATGGACCAAGATTTGTAGCATCATTGATTGGGTTTCAGGAATCGGAAAACCTCTCTGTTTTGTTTTGTGCTAGATAGGGAAACACAAAAGAGGGCTTATCGAGGGTTTTAGGCTCTCAGTAAGTAAATACGGAGTAATAGTTATGTCAACAAAAATATACTCCACGCCATTTTATTTTTTTTAATTTAATGTATTACACCCTCTCTTGTTTATACTTTTTAGATCAACAACTTTCAACTTTAACTTTCAATTACTATTAAAATATAATACTATAATGATAAAGTATTTAACGAAATTATATTATGAAAATTTGAATTTTATATTTTCATAATATAATTTCGTTAAATACTTTATCATCATATTTCGTTACTCTTTTTTATGTACTTGTTGTGCTCCCAATTCATCGTCGTAGGGGTGGCCTCACCACCTATATCATCATCATTGTAGTCGTAATAATAGTTGTCGAATACGAATGGGTTGTACTTGTGCTTCATCAGGATGGGGCTGAGCTGAGGAGAATCGAAGGGAGGAACAACGACAAAGATTGGAAAAGGAGGATGAGGCCAGAGATGTCGCCGCTCTCAAGCTCAAAGCTCTGACGCCAGCTTTCATTTCGGTCAGTAATTACTAATTAGGTTGCTGCTACTTCACAAACCAACTAGTGCGTGGAATCAAAAGAAGAACGACTCTAACGACACTTTCTGCATACCGTAACAACAACAAATGAAGATTGATTGAGATTTGAGAACCAAGTAAGCAACAAATCTAACGAGCTGTAGGCAACGAAAAGAATAAACATAAAAGGGTTTTTTCAGGGTTTTAGGGCTTTCCGTAAATATATATGTCATCAATTCACCACCACCACAATTTCTTCCTATTTATTTTTATTATTATATATAACAAAAATATACTCCACACCATTTCTTTTAAATTTAACTCTTGCTTACTGTATTATTCCCTCTATCCACCAAAAGTGTAATGTTTTGACTTTTTCCGGTCAACAGCTTTCAACTTTGACTCTCGATTACTCTTAAACTATAATGATAAAATATTTAACGAAATTATATTATGAAAATTTGGGTTCTATATTTTCATAATATAATTTAGTTTAATACTTTATCATTATATTTCGGTTACTCTGTCTCTGTACTCGTTGTCCTCCTAAATCGTCGTCGTTGCGTAGGGGTGGCCTCACCACCTATATCAACCACAAGTACATCCCCCAGCCGTATTCGACATCTCTCATTACGACTACGATGATGATGATCGTAGTCGTATTCGACAGCTCTCATTGTCATAATGAGAGCTGTCGAATACGGTTGGGGGTTGTACTTGTGGTTCATCAAGATGGGGCTGAGTTGAGGAGAATCAAAGGGAGGAACAACGACAATGATTGGAAAAGGATGAGGAGGAGGTTAGAGACGCCGCCGCTCTCAAACTCAAAGCTCTGACGACAGCTTTCATTTTAGTCAGTAATTTAATTACTAATTAGGTTGTTGCTACTTTACAAACAAAATAGTCGTGGAATCAAAAGAAGAAGAAGAACTCTAGTAACATCCTTGGCAAGCTTTCTCTAACTTCTTATCCATCCAACAGCGACCAAGAGCTTTCCTCACCACCGTTTTCAGGAGCTGGTTGAAGTCTTGCTTCATGTCTTGGAAAACTCTGAGGTTGCGCTCAATCCAGACTGCATATATAAACTCAGTAACAAGCGTCTTCAGAAGCATGCTTTTCAGACTCTTCCCTTTTACCTTTACGCTAAGCCAGCCCATTGTTTGAGCCCATGACCCATCAAAACATTGCAGCCCATACCAAAGTAGTAGAGCATTACATGCCTGCTTAATAACGGGACAAGAGAAGAGAAGATGATCCAAACTTTCATCCTCCACTGAACAGAACATACACTTAGGATCAACATTCATTCGAAATTGTAATAACCGTTCTTTAGTGGGAAGACGATTCCAGACTGCTAGCCAAAGACAAAATCTTGCACGGGCGTTGCACGATTATTTACGACAAGATCTCTCCATGGAGCTTTCTGTAGGTTAGGACGAATGAGCTCATAACCTGCTTCTTTATCAAAGTGTTCATCATGCTTCATCCGCTCCCACTCCACAGAAGTTATCACCAAGCCCCTGCATTTTAAGATCTTTTTGAAGAGATACGATGCATCCAAAGGTACAGGCATATCCATTATATTATGCCCTTTAACATAGAATTCATAAAAGCCATTTAATCCATCTTGGTAAATGTATCAAGCCAAGACCTCCTTCCGATTTTGGTCTGCAAATTGAATCCCATGAAACAAGAGCCCTTTTGCTATCACCGGCTTGCCCAGTCCATAGAAAACGCCTGCAAATTCCTTCAATAATTTTCATAACCTTCTTGGGAAAGTAGAAGTTTTGACTCCAATAGTGTTGAACGGAGTACAAAACACTTTGGATCAGCTGAAGTCGTCCACCGTAACTCAACATCTTTGATGTTCAATGATTAACTTTGTTGAGCATCTTCTCGATTAAAGGTTGATATTGGTTTATAGACAAACGTTTTGCATTTAGAGGAATGCCTAAGTACTTGAAAGGCAAAGCCCCTTACTGCAATTGACTATATTCCAATATCCTTTCCCGTACCTCAGTTTTAACCCCAACAAAGAAAATCTCACTCTTGGATCTATTTGCTTTCAAGCCAGAGGTATTACTGAAAATATCAAAAAGCTCCAGTAGAGAAGAGATAGAGGCAAAGGTTCCTTTGCTAAAAAATAACAAGTCATCAGCAAAAACAAGATGGGTAATGCCTAGACTGTCACACTTTGGATGGAACCTACAGGCACGTTCAGATCTGAACGATTTCATAATACGACTCAGATATTAACATAGGATCACCTTGACGAATGCCTTTCCCGTCTGGAAATGGAGCAGTCAGAATGTCATTATCTTAATTTGATAAGACAGAGTAGTTAGGCAAGTGATTATCCATTGTACGAACTAGAGAGGAAAGCCAAGAGCTCTCAAAAGCTGCTCAACAAAAGCCCACTGAACAGAGTCAAAAGCCTTTTGCAAGTCCATCTTTATCATGCAACAAGCTGAGATATTTTTTCGCCCATATCCTCTAATGATTTCTTGTGCCAGCAGAGTATTGTCATGAATATAGCATTCAGGAACAAAAGAGGCTTGCTCATCACCCACTAGATAGCTCATCACTTCACCAAGCCTATTGGAGATGATTTTGGAGATAATTTTATATAAAACGCTACAACATGCAATGGGGCGGTAGTCACGTATAGTATTAGCAGTCCTGCTTTTTGGAATTAGAGTTAGAACAGCAGTGTTCACACTCTTCAGAAGCTTGCCGGTTCTAAAAAAATCTTGAACTGCTTCTACTACACTGACCCCAATTATATTCCAGGAGCTTTTGAAGAAAAGGGAAGAGAAACCATCAGCCCCCGGTGATTTGGAATCACCTATCGAATTTAGTGCTTGAAGAACTTCATGGCCTGTAATCGGTTTAATATTTTTATAATATAATTTCGTTAAATACTTTATCATTATATTTCATTACTTTGTCTTTGTACTTGTTGTGCTCCCAATTCTTCGTCGTCGTACAACAAGTAACAAACTTCAAGCAACATAATAAGTTGTGGTTCATCAGGATGGGCCTGAGCTGAGGAGATTTGAAGGAGATTTGAACCACAAGTACAGCCCCATCCGTATTCGACAGCTCTCATTATGATTTAAAATAGACAAAATAAACTACAAGCAACATACTAAGTTGAAATATGTATAATATAAGTATTTCTAAGGTGTTATTTGAGCAATTAACAAAATATATTTTCCTCACATGCATTAGACAACATATAACACATATTATGGACAAAAATAATTAAGTAAAAAAATTATCAAATGGCAAAAAAAGTAGTACATAAGTTTCCGACAAGGAAATGCAGAGGAAACGGTTCCAAAACGTTTCCTTAGGAAACGTCGGGTTATTTGAAGTTTTCGTGCTTCATATCAAGCACCAAGTTATGCCTGAACTTCACACCCACATTACTAGAACCGTGAACAACATGATCACCCCACTGACATCTTATGCGCATTACTGTATTATTATTTTTATTTTTATAATAGCTGCAGAAGAGCATGTAGGCTGCTAGCTCTCAGCATAGACAAATTTGGTCACTCTTTCTCTGGTTCCGGTCTTCCAAATGGATCTCGACTTCTAACTTCTCCAGATCAGAATTGGAGCTAAATGATAATGACATCTCAAAATCCCTAAATTACTCACTCGATTATCTCTAACATACCAGATCAGTTTCTTCAGGAAGCTGTACAGAATCGAAGGGAGCCACTGTCAGGTTGGTGGAATTTTGTTGGGTCTGGCAGAAGTAGAACCCGACATAAATTATGCGGGAATGTAACTGACGAACAAAATTATTGCACAGTAGTATTGAACAAGTTGGTCACCGCTAGTCATGGAGAGTATAAAATCACAATGCTATGTAACTTTCAAATTCTATGCAAGTTAACTGGCAGAAGAGACAGTAGTAGTAGATGATTACAAATTATCATCTGAAGTACTGAACCGTTCCATTTTACACGGTACATAATTAACAAACTAAAGCTAACATGCAGTTCCATCACCACCTGTTCTAGAGTTTTCTGCATTGCCAACAAAGAACAGCCTACTCAATTATGAAAATGTCAGTTTCATCATAACTTATACCTGCCTCCAACTTCCAAAACTACATAATCTGTATCGTGATTTGACATTTTCAACCAAAATACACAATTTCATGTTTCAGACAAGTCATAAGTCACTCTTGTATTGGCTCCATAGAACCATATCATCTTCGCTATCATACGTCTCTTCAACAGGATCCCCATTTTCTCCAACTACATCATCTTTTCCCTCTTCCTCAATCTGCTCCTTTTCAGCTGCTTCTTCATCCTACAAAAGTTGGGGCAGCATCACAAAGTAGTCAGCTACAAAAGTTGGGGCAGCATCACAAAGTAGTCAACTAACACAACAGTAATTACACTACTGCATGATAAAAATATCAGGAAACGCAGGTGACATTACATCCGCATGAGAAGTCCCTTCTTCTGCTACTTCCTCGCCTGTCAAATCTATTGATTCATCTTTCTCAGCGTTTTGTTCTTCTTCTTCAGCCATTTTCTTTAAGCGTTCGATCAACAGCATATAATGGGAAAGATCTGAAGAAAAGAAAAAAAGAGATAGTACACCTTAAGAAAACAACTTATCAAGCAAGCTTGAAATAATTCACAAAAGCTGGATCTCATAGTACAAGGAAGATATGCATACTTTTGGTGCGGTTAGTCAAAGCATCACGGAGCCGCAATGGATGCTGCTTCTCTTCTTTCTTATACTTCAACTTTATTTGATGACGGGTACGACTAGGGAAAAGTTGTTGGATCATAGAAAGGTCTGCCCCAAACTGGCTTACACCCTTGACAAAAAGAACAGATGGTAAACTTCTCGCTGCAGTCTAATAAGGTTTATGAACAATTTCCCAGATCTGCTGGAAAGAGATCCTATGGAACAATAAAATGGTTATATGATATATCATGCAGAATCTTGCACGTCAATAGTTTGTTTCCGTTCTAAGCATGCTTTGTGGGACAATAAAATGGCAACTATGAACATCTTAGTTATTAGAATGTGGAAATCAGTTAAATGGCACAAAGTGGAGAGAGAGAAAACTAAGGGACAAGCAAGAACCCTGAGACTATTCCTTCACAAAGATCTGAAGATATATGCAATCCAAGGGAAATGAAATCAACCTTCTTGTAAAAGGAATTACAGATAAAGAATTGAAACGAGGGGGCATAACTAAAAAAAATATTCAACATTACAAAAAGCAATACTACATGCTAATTACTAGTACAACTTTTTTTGAGGTAGTCTTTTTCCCCTCCCCTTTCTTATACTTCGTAGTAAACTGCCATCGTCCATGTTTTAAGCTTCTATCTACTCCTGTGCTTTTATTTTCTTTGCCCCCCCCCCCCCCCAAATGGTTATATCATGAAGTTAAAGATATAATGTTTCAATTGCCATTTCCTCTGGTATCAATTATAAAGCACAAGCAGGTTTCAAGCAATGAAGTAGGAATATCTAAAAGTACCAGGGAGACAAACCTCATAGAATAACTCAGTGTCCTGTTTAGACCATCTTACGGTAGGTGTTCTATCCATGTAGGTGTGGTAATTGATCAACAGGCTGCTCTCTTCGATCACAGGGTTTTCTTGTTCATCATTATCTTCTTCACCATCTCTATATGTGAAGGGTGCATCTTCTTCATTGTAAACAGACGAAGAATTCTCATTACTGCAAATCACAAATAATAATCATAACTATTATACCATCCCCAAAGCAATGGCATAAATTCCAGGAAAAAAGTACCAAGTGAAAAGCTCCAGAATATAAAATTTATAGTCATCACATTCAATTCACACCATATATAGATTTAGTCTACCAGCTTATATACATATACAAGGCAGCATACTGTACATAATAGTAAATAGGTAACTCTTTGGACAGGGCACCAACAATGAAACATTTAAACGAAGGGATAAATGGGTAACTAACACAGACCACACTGCATATGGTTAATAATACTGTTCAGTATAAGAACTAGAAATGAAAGATTGACATTTATGAACATCAATTATTATGTGAGTCTGTAACTGTGACGGCCTGAAGTGGAATTTATTATTCTACTCAAACCAACAAAAGGTGCAGCTCTCTTTCGGGAATGGAAGTTTTGCAGTGTGTGCACGAGTGAGGACCAAGTGCAGTGGGAATGACAGTGCTTGTTTGTGAGGCCAGTATTTTAACCAGTATACTAAGTAGAACACATATATAAGCAAGCTTGTCCCTTTTTTATGAGAGCTCATCCACATGAGAACACATCCAATTACATATGCAACAAACCCAGCAGAGAAAAGGAATGAAAAATAATTATCTTTCTTTCATTTGCTTTAAACATTGACGATCATAAGTTTCTAAACACTAATTCTTGTAAGTCACAGCCAGAAGCAAAGATCCCCAGATATCTATCAGTTATAAAAGCATCTATGTTGACATCTTCTCCTTTTCATCTTTAATTGATCTTCGTATAATAAATACTATGGAAAGTTCCTTCAAACTTTGAAATCAAGGAAATCATCAAATGCTGTAGCTAAAGATGGGACACCAATGGTACCATTCGCGAACATTTCTGTTTTTTTTTTATGTCGCCTCAATCATCTTTTGCAAGCATAACAACTACAGATGTCATGATGATCTCTTTTTTTAGTTAAAGATCATCACATTTCAGTACAACAGTCTTCCCCGCAGATGGCATATCCAAAATTCCATCCTTAAATGGGTGCAAAAGAAATTAACTTCACATTTGCAGTTCTTTCTGTTGCTGAATATTGAGAATTCGTGCATTGAGTTAAAAAGCCAAGCTGGTCTATATATTTCAGGTTCCAACAAAAAGATAAAAGTCACACATATTGAACAACTTAAGTTGGAAAACGAACTCGATAGTTACCTTGGTTTTATTGTAGGTTTTGCTGCCGCCTGTTCCTTTTTCTGCAGTATAGTGGTACAAAAATCACAGACCCGTAATAATGTCAATTTATAAAGTATGCAAGATCCACCAAACACCCCCCCCCTGCGGCCCCACACACACAAAAAAAAAGAAAAAAAAAAACAAAAAGATTGACTGTGTTCCATAGTACACTATGCATCCATCATAAGAAGTCGATAAAATCGGGGACAACATACCGTTTGCCGCTCCCAGTGTTCTCCAAGCCGAATTACGTCTCTAATACATAAAGTTCCCATGTCTAGAAGTTCAGGGTCCATGTTTATTAGGGACTGGTCCACTGCAGTAAGAATGTTTCAATCAACAAACTGATTGGGGACAAAATGCAGCAATCCTCAATTATCAGGAGTTAGTGAGAAATACCTTGTCTTCGCTTAGTAGAATGAGAGAATTTTTTTGGCTTTGAATCAGCAACCTGAGCGGATATTTCCTTGTCCTTCTTCCGTTTTTTGGCTGGCTTTTCTTTGTTTCCATTAGCTTTTGTAGACTTTTTCACCCTCGTCTTCTTTGCTTTGGGTTCACTCTCTAGTTGAATTTGTTCATCTTGATCATTGTCCTCGACAGCAGGAATATAAGGAACGTCCTCTGACAGATCATTAGTTGCTGCAACAACCTCAGCTTCGTCAAGTTCCACAAAACTAACTTTTCTTGTCCGAGGACGTAATGATCTACCAGTTTCCTTCTCTTTTCCGGATGAAGAAGCATTGTTCTGATGCAAAGGAAGATCGGATGCAGTATGAGCTTCATACTTTCCTTTCTTTGCCCTGCGTGAAACCTAGAGTAAGCAAAGTTATGACCCACAATTATGGGAAGGACAAAAAAATTGGACTAAAACGGATAACCAGTTTTGAGGAAGAACAGAGACGTGAAAGGCTTAGAGTAGTAATAGCTTACAAGTTTTGCAGGAATCTCAGGTACACCTTCCAGATGGCTGCCTGAGTCCAACTGAGCTGTCTGTTCATTAACAGGGAGCTCAGGGGTTTCTTCAATCGGTGGACCATCAGTTAATCCTATTGATGAAACATTTTGAACATCATCATGTAGGAAATTCTTCTGTGTCAAATTGACTTGTGGTGAATGCGGAGGGCTGGACACAGATTTGGTGCTGGATAAACGACGGCTATTTCTGGTCTGTATCTTTGCCTTTGGTTGATGCTTTCCAGATCTCTGTGCTGGACAATGAGAATTGCGTCAACAGAGTATTGAGTTAGAAATTGATAAAGTAGGCATCCGAGAATCGCACATACCAGGTAAAGTTGCTAACTGGGACAAGACCATAGAATCCATGACATCCGTTTCCTGCAATATAATAAATTAGGTCCGAAACAAACCAAATATAACAATCAACAACATTCAATTGTAGTAAATGAGAATGACATAATCAATCAAGTCTATACCCCTCTTTCACATTCTATACTAGTCATGGAAATGCCATCGCCGCTCCTTGACCCAGCAGTCACAGGATTTCCCTCTTCCAATTGAGAGGCATTATTTGTGTTGGTTGAACCGTCAACAGGAACATTAGACCCCAATCCTATATTTACATTGTCGAGAACATCAACTGGTACTGATTCTGGAGGAGGGACAAGGCCTCCTGTGACAGCATTAGAGTCAATGGTATGAAGTATAGTATTAAAAGCAACGAAACAATTGTCTGATGGCTCTCCATTCTTCTGTGGCTCGGTTAATTCAGTATCATTGACTTGGACAGCGATGGAAGAAGTTGAAGTCTTTTTTGGTAGTTTGGGTTTTGCTTTTGGTTGAAACTTCCCCGTTGGACGAGCTGCAGAAGCAAGGAAAGGAAATTATGTGGTTGTGGGAGAACAATTGGCAAAAACAGAAAATGAAAAAAAGTAAAGAAGATTACATTTGTTCTTCCTGGCAGCGACGTCATCATCATCAAAGATATCATCATCCAATTGATCCATGGAAAACTTAACTGCACGGGAATGGAAGGAAACTAACTAATTAAGCAATGTCAGACTGTCGATCAAGCTAGAAACACAGCACAGGTGCATGATTGTTAACAATTAGTAACATACAACACAGCAACTCTATCATCCATCCTAATAATTTACTTACTTAGTTGTTGAGAATTGAGATGCAATATTATTAAGTTGTTAATTAATTAGCATAAACAAACAGGCAAACTTGAAGGAAGCAACCTAACAAATGACAGGAAAGCATGCAAGAGAAACACAGAAGAAGAATGAATGAATGAATGAATGTAAGGAGTTGAAAAATGAAAGAGACCTGAATGGGGTGGTTGGACGCCGCCCGGCCGGAGAAGAGCTCTTCTCGTCGTCGTCGTCGTTTGTGCGTTTTAGTACCAATTTTTATTTTATTATTATTATTATTATTAGGGCTTTTCCTTTCTTTCGGAAAGAATAAATTAGCAGAAATTACATTTCAGTCCGACCCGATTCAGAAGATATTCGGATCCTAGTGACCCAACCAGTCCGACCCGATATTCCTCCTAAATTAATTAATCACTCCAATTTTGAATCTATTTTGCGTTGTTGTTTCATTCATTTTTCATTGGAAGTAAACTCATATAGTAGTAATCAGTAGTGGAGTGTAAACTTGAACAAGGCAACAAGAATCACAAGGTATGTGTTTATATATATGCCCTGCCCACTGCCCCCCTTTTCTCCTCCCCCTCTCTCTCTATCTCTGATATGCTGCTGTAGTACTAGTATTTTGTTATTGATGATTGATGATTGTAGTTTGTAGTAAGAAATACGATCAAGTTATTTCTCATCTTGCTTGCACCAGCGATAAATTAATTGTGCATGTTGTATATATAATATACACCACTCTACTCTACTGATGATGTTACTCATATTTATGCAGCAGCTATTACTTAACACTTGCAAGGAGGAAACAAGAATATTAGGACAGGAGGAGTCCAGGTGAGAGCTAGTTTTCTTAATTTCCTTTCTGTTGGGATAAATAAATAAATTTGTGTCCTCTGCTCTTGCTATATATTTTTGTCAAGGAAGATTATTAGTTTATGTGCTGGTCTCATTCATTGTTTTCTACTTTGCTGCAAGCCTGCAACAGTTCAAATTTTTATTTTTTGACTTATAAGATCGAATTCAAAACTCGACTATTTGAATACTTGTATAGTGGTATTGGCCTAACATACATCCTAATTATCCTCTTCAACGCATCATTTCTTTCCTCTCTTACACAAACATTTACTACTAGCTTAGCTTCGAGTCTTTCATAGTTCTGGACATTATAAGCTGTTTGTATAAATTCCTCAATGACTATATCATCATCATCTTGACTTTAATGAAATCCTTCCTTCATCGCGCCTTCAACTCTACAGATGATGCTTCTACGTCGAACTCCACCCAAACTAATTAAGGCTCTGTCAACAACCACCAGGCTCCTTAGCAGCAGCAGCAATAGCCATGATCTCCTCAAAGACATTGCAGAGCTCAATCAGGTGGATTTTTTACTCTTTACATATTGACATTGATTCTTGCCTATAGTTATTATACTACTCTATGTAATAGTAGTCTTTGCATCCACATTCCCTACTTTGACATGCATGTTTATGATATATGTAACGCCCCAGATTTCAGAAGCTTAAAAGGGTTGAGAACGCTACTCATACCAACAAGGTGCAGCTTTCTTTTCGGGGAATCCACCTAGAAGAACTTCAGAGTTAAGCGTGCTTGCTCTGGAGCAATTCTAGGATGGGTGACCCACTGGGAAGTTCCCGGTGCGCGCACGAGTGAGGACAAAGTGTGCGGTTTAGAACCCGTGTTGGTCTGTGGGGCCAGCATATCACCCCGGAGAGCGCCCATGAGTAACCTTGCCGCCCCGTTGGGCTGGGTCTCGGCCCGTTAGTGGGCCGGGTCGTTACAATATATATATTGAAAAGTTTCCATCTTTAGTAGTCTGAAATGTCACCTTCAATCTGTGATTACCAGTGAGATAATATATATTTAAAGAGCAATACTTGCAAAAGTTTATTCTTCAAGGGTTGGAATGGCCTAATTCAATGTAATTGCTTCTTCAACTTCTTGAGCTCAAGTAGTGAATTTATATACTTGTGTTGCTCTATTCTTTATATTACCATGAACTTATAAGTACACATGTTGTTTGTTGATGAGTTGTTGCTTGTGAATATTTATTTTGGCCGTAGCAAATGGAATCTGTGTTTGGCGAACCACCTCCAGCTGGTCTTTCTGGTTCTACAGACAACCAATCTTTGGTTCAAGAACCCCATACTCTGACCGATAATGTTGATAAAAGAGATTTTGTTTCTGGTTTGACACATGTTGGTAGTAAAGGTGAAGCACAGATGGTGGATATCTCATCAAAAGAGATTACTAAGAGAGTGGCTCTTGCAAGTTGCAAAGTTATCTTGGGTCAGAAAGTGTTTGATTTGGTTTCAGCCAACCAGATGGAAAAGGGGGACGTTCTAGCTGTAGCCAAAATTGCTGGTGTATGTGGGGCGAAGCAAACTAGCAATCTCATTCCACTATGCCACAACATCAATCTGACAAACGTTCGTGTACATCTTACTTTGAATCCTAGTGATCTTAGTGTTGAGATACAAGGGGAAGCTAGCTCAACTGGGACAACTGGGGTAGAGATGGAAGCCTTGACTGCAGTGAGTATCGCTGGTCTAACCGTTTATGACATGTGCAAAGCTTCTTCGAAGGAGATTGTTATTACAGATGTTCGACTTGAAAGCAAAAGTGGCGGGAAAAGTGGAGACTGGATCAGGAAGAAATGATTAGATACTATTGGACGATTCTCAGAGTCAGGTCAGCACTCTTTCTTTTATCACTAGGATTCATAAACTTTGTGTACTGTCATCTTTCATTATTGAAACCTTCAAATATGGACAACCTTCGGAGTTTCTTTGTGAGTTTTACAGCGGTTCCAGTAGGATAATTTTCTTGACATATATATAATTACCCCTTTTACATTATATTGTATTGATGCGTTCTTTTTTGCTGTGAAGCAATTAATATTGAACTCCCTTTGATTGACTAGAAGACATTGTATGTATTTAGTCATTTAGATAGGCCAAATTTTGTTGTTTCGCTAGTAGCTACAGAATACTAGCATACATACTTTCTAAGAATGAAAAGCTTCAGATACATGTGAATCCAGCAAATTCATGCTCGATCGGTGAAAGGGATATACTACATGACTATATATGTCTTCATCAGACAAGATTCTGGCGAAAGTAATTACTAAGTTATGTGCCCCAAATGGCCAACAAGGACATGCAACAAGCTCCCATGACAAGTGCGACACTGGCTCCCAGTTGGAGCCTAAGATTGGTCTGTATCTTACTCGAGTTGATCAAATCAGCTGCTAGAAGATCCACAAGTGCCATATAAATTAAAATGCCGGCGGATGCTGAATTAAGAAGTCCGCCAACAATCAGAGAAGTCGCACTGTGCTGGTGGTAGCTCTTGAATATTAGTATCCCAATGGTAATCCCAATGGGTGTTGTTAGAGAGAAAAAGAGCACCATAGTTATGATTGTTCTAGCCTTGAGTTTGGCCTGCAAAAACACCCATATATGGTTCGATCAAAAATGTCAAGTGTCTCTAGCTAGAGATATTTATCATGAGTGGGACAATGATTTGATATATATGGTGACACAGCTATATAGAGATAATAATTTCCATGTTGTGAATACTTGTTTTACTTGTTTGTTGTTTGCATACTTTAGAATAAGAGACCTCACTTGGTTCTGGTGGGGTTAACTCCATATAAAAACACATGCATGCCAATAATAGTTTCTGCTTTGTTTTTTGTATATATATTAACTGTGTGATCATAATTAATGCTCTATAGATAGGTGTAAAGTTAGTTTACCTGAGAGATGCATCCACCAAGTCCCATGCCCTCAAAGAACTGATGAAAGCTCAAAGCTGCTACCAGGGGCCTAATTGTTTTAGGACTTTGATTAGCACCCAGTGATATTCCTATGATCACTGAGTGAACTACAATTCCCAACTCCAAAACCTGCGCAATCGATGGAGAAACATCTAACTGATCATCACTACTATATATGCTATTCACGCACATTCATACATTCAATACAACTGCAAAAGTACTACTACATGCAGTACCTGAGAGACAATGCGGTGACGAATGAGGTCATTTGAGTTGGATCTTTCTAAAGCGATTTCTGCAACTAATTGTCCAGCATTTGCTGCTATATCTTCTTCATCTTCTTCCTTCAATATTTCCAATGGCAGAGATCTCCGCAGCTGTGCTCTTTTCTGGTACCCAGTGGCAAAAGCCTCCATCATCAAAGTTGCCATGCAAGATGCCATGGCAATTAGTCCTGCGAACGGAAAGCTGCCCCATGATTTCTGATTCAGGCAAGGGCTGGTTAAGCTTTCAAAGGCGTCTGGGAGAATGTGAAGGAATCCAGTTCCTAGTATAACACCAGCTGCAAAGGACTTAACTAGGAAATGAATGGGTGACTCAGGTTGCAAGCATTTAACGTTCTTGAGCAACAGAGGAATGCAGACTCCGAGACCACTGGCAACGAGAATCGAACATATAGCAGCTACTTTGTATTCGAGTGCTCCATGCTCATCTCGGCTACTATGTTGTTGCGGTTCGCAGGTGCATTTTGCACAGGCAAGAAGAACAGCCTGAGAAAGAAGAACTAGAATCGTTAATAAGCTTGATGATAGAAAAGGAATCATCATTTCAATGAAGAAAAGGGTAAATGGAAGACTATACTATAACAATAACTCATATCTGATTGTAATTTATCTAGTATAAATACAATATTGATGCTATGAACTTGGCATGGTGAATTAGTGACCCACTGATTGCAATTGGGCTATAGTAGTAACTAGTAGTAATAGATACCTACTCCATGATTCAATCATTCATCTATGGATATTTTGTTTGGCCCAATTATACATACATGTAATGAGAGTAGACAGTAACTTCCCATGAAGTACAGGTTTCTGGTCCTCATCTTGACAGACACTATACAGTACACACAGTATCTCCTTGTTCATGAGAGTTTTCATTTAATTACTACTAATTAATTAGCTGCATGGGTTGACAAACATTGGTTATTTTGAGTGCATGTTACTAATAATTGGCTAGCTATATATAAGAATTAGTGGAGGTTGGATTGATCCTTCAATTTGCCCATTTTGAAATCTGGGTTGTGTGTTTTTTTTTTTTTTTTTAAACACAAACCCAAGATTTTTTTTAATAATCAAACTATTACAACTTCATAAGTAGCATTACAAAGCTAGTAATAAACAATAAATAATCCCGCACTTAGCGAGAATTGAACCTATAACCTCTAGTGTCATGACACCTCAGTCTAACCAATTGTGCTAGACCTCATTGGTAAAATCTGGGTTGTGTGATTCTGCTGAATTCAAGTCATAATATTGTCAACACTCTTTAGAAATTATATGCAATTAGCTCAGTTCTTGATGATTCCTAGATCCAAGTTAAATAGTGCTACATCGAGAAAACACAATGATATATTCGAGTAAGTTTTCTTGCTAGCTAGGAAACGGTCTTATAGAATGAAAAACATGCACCAACCCACCAAACGCATACATCAAATGTTTTCTGCTGACAACATCAATCCTGTCTTTATAAAGTTACAAATAGAACCTCTTCTCCAAGTTTTTATACTATTAACATGTATGTAGGTCATGTCAAAGTGGATGGGGGATAATTGTACAAGCTGCAAGTTCTGTTATTTATTGCTTAGTTCTGTATAAACTCCCGTATCTACTGTTTTTACAACTCAAAACTTCATATATACATACATACAGCAAAGGGATTCTATTTCTCTTAATTGTGTTTTTGGGGTATTGAAAAGGCCTGTGCTTCTGTGACCACCTTAATTAAACGGATGAAGCTTGTCTTAGAGGTTCGGTTTCGTGATGGACAACTTGATTCTGTTGACTGTCTAGCGGCATGTACTGCGACATTATTGCCATGATCTCTGCGTCCATGTAAGACTGCAACATATGTACAAGGGAGGAATTGCATGTTATGTTAATTAGCAACAAAATGTTAATGTAAATGCGCATGCTATAATATAGATCAATCCACCGGTAAGGAAGTTTACCCGAAGCCTGTATTTGTAAAACACGTAACCAGCCACTGCAGCACCTAGTGCTACAGCCACTACTATCAGTATGAAGAACTGCCCAATCTTAGAGCCATTCCTTTCTGAACAGTGAACATATATACTTCAAGAAAGCATGCAGAATAACAAAAAAATCCAGAGGGAACATATATAAGTTACTCACCTATGCATGTGTCCTGCTCTTTTATGTAGAGTTTATCCCCCTTGCATTTGCAGTCGACTCCGCCCCAAGTGTTCTTACAGCTGCAACCATCACATTGACAGGCACTGCCCAGTTTACACTCATCCACATCTGTGGGATCGGATGGAATTCAGATCAGTTTTAGGAAATTTTCAACTTTTAAGATATATATATATCATGATCGAGATGGTGAAGCATGCACCTTCGCAATGATGACCATCACCGTGGAATCCAGCCGGACATTTGCAGCCTGATAAATCAGATTCCTGATGACAATATCCAGAATGGCACATTATATATAAACCCGTGAAATTATTTTTATTTTTCAAAGAAAAGTTCTTTCTGCAAGTGTAAGGAGGGTTTAGATTTTTGAGACCATGCAAGCAGAAAATCTCAATCCATTTTTGGCATCTGACCAACATCCTCCATTGTTAATCGAACATCTTCCCGGTCCAACAGCTGTCCTTGACACAAAACATAGATGCCATTGGTTAGGGACAAGGTGTGCATGCACTGGCACAATTTGGCACGAAAAGGACTAGTAATGCACCTTTACACGATACATATGCATCTCCTGCATATTGGACATTGTTCACCAAGGGACACTCACATACCCTTCCCCTAAACGTGTCCTTGCAGGCTGTTATATTAGATGCTTGATCTTTCCAACAGCCACCATTGTGATGAAGGCACTCATTCGTCTCTAGATCTGTTCCATCATATGGAAAGTTGAATCATATATATTGTTTGCGGAATTGATAGAATTTAGTAGGATATGCAGCAAACAACTAAATTTACCTCCGCTCAAGCAAATAGGAGGATCAGCTGTCTCCTTAAAACCGGCACACAGTGCCTTGAGTACTGCACTCCTCTCCAACTTTCCTGCACAGACAAATATACAACTGCTAAAATCCACATAACTTTCCTCCCAAACACAACAGACTGATGCAGAGTACTATTACCATGCAATAATCTGAAATAACTGACCTCTGTATTGAACGTTATTTATCACCATTGTTGGTAAGATAGTAACATCACCACGTGTTCCATGTCCGACCTAAGTTCAGGACATTGGAATGGCATCAAAATATGGACTAATAGCTAGCTGGTACACTTCAGTGTTTAGAGATGGATATATCTACACGGAGGATTTTTAACAAATTAACCTGGAGATCTTGTTCGGTTTGGAGGACTTGGTTTTCCTCATCAGCTTCCGGATCACCCATGCACTTGTATACTTTCTCAACTGGCAGGCCTGGTTTATATATAAATTTTTTTTCAGATTACTAGTACAATTCTGTGATGAATTGCTACAGTTTTTAAAAGGGAAAATTAAAAACCGAAGAACAAGTTTGTTACCTAGTGACTTCATGACATCCTCAGCACATTGTTTGCTGTATCTGTTCTGTTTCATGGAGCACCTAATATGGAAATCCGTCACATAATCCCACCAAACCCATGACCGATTTGTATCATTCGCAACTCTATGCACGCACAGCTGCCTCAGATTCTCAAACACCACATCTTTTCCTTGATACCCTTGACTAAAATCCTGCTCTGGATCAGGCGCACAATACCTTCCATGGTTTATGCACTGTGACTTGCATTGGTCGCTAAGAACAAAGGCACGCGGACAGTACCACGTTATGTAATGTGGTGTGAACTGTGTGTATCCACCTTTCTCCAGAATCTGAGCATGTCCCTTGAAATTCTTGACGAAATTCATCTGCTCGTCACACCGTATCCCACACTCGTCATTACTATTAGTCCAAAGCTCGTATTCGACCCTTTGATCCGGATGAGGCATCGACTCGCTCCAGTCTATTTTCACCAACACATGATCCTGGTCACCTTTCTTGAGTGCATCCTTGAGTTTCTCACCCAATGAACGGTCTATCAGCGCGGAAGGAATCTCGATCTTGTCTATGTATCCGTCAGCGTCTGAGCTCTCTTCAGGGGAATCCATGGTGATGAGTGGTTCGTCTACGGTGTCGGCTACTAAGACAGAGGCAGCACCGGCTTGCTGTCCGTTCCACGCCTTCAATGCAAAGTAGCATTCACCGCGATCAAGAAGGAGAATGGTAGGACGAGAGGACTTAGACTTGAAAGGCTTATATCCTTGGAAAGGAGAGCAGCCAGTCGACCCCTTTGATGGATAAACAACAGCGCCTATCATCGATCCACCATAATCTGGCACACCAAAGTTGGCAATTGCAGCATCGTGTTTCGACATGAGATCATATGGTGACAGCACAGTTATGCTGCTCTTCTCCACAACGAATTTTGACTCCACCCGACTACTAGTAATTATGATCAATAAAACTAGCAGGCATACCATCAAAGAAGCCATATTTGTGTAAGTTCAATCTAACTATCTATCTATCAATATGACTATATGTATCTATACAAAGGAAGAATCAGAAACCTTGTAGTAGCTATAATGAGTATATCATGAATAGAGCATGAAACCAAATTAACAACACACAGAATGAAGAAAGAAGGTGTTGGTGGTGATCATGTATATATGGAGTTCAAATTGAAAGGCCAACAAGAAGACAATATTAAGTAGCAGTTACAAGTTACAACATAACTAGTCTAGTTGCATTATTATACTAGCTAGTACTATAATAAGTCAAGTCAATTACTAGTATTTATTTTTTACAAAATAATAATATACTCTTCCATCACTCCCTGTATAATGACAACAGACATTGTAAATTACCTTCCTGGTTCTTCCACACAGACCAGAAGACTTGAGGAGAAGAGAAGACTTTGGCTTAAAGACTTTGGTAATCCATATCTACTTGTTGTCTGTTTGTTGTTATGACGTAAAGAAAATATCCAAGTTTATAAATAATATATAAATAAATAATTTGTTTTTGGAGCTTTGGTTTTCCAACTTACTGAAGGAAAGGACTGACTGCTCTATTATGTACCACTTAAAACTGTCACAATCTAGCAAATTTATTAGGGGATTTATATTGTCAGGTCCGCACTATACCGACCTAAACTCAGGTCTTCATTCAATAGTTGTCATGTGGCGCTTAATTTAATCTCATTCATTCATTTCGGTTCAAAGTCATTTTCGGTATGATGGATTATAATTAATTTTCTTTAACATTAAAAATCACCACAAAAATACAAATTAACTATAATGCCCTTAATTTCAATTTATATGATTACATATACGTAAACCTTATTAATTAATCTTAATCACAAATTAAAGTTAATTGATCACAATTAATTTATTCATTTTAATTAAATTTGATCACAATTAATTTCAATTTCCATTGTAAACGTCATGTTTCTATTTATGATTAATTAGTATTATTTTATTTCCTTTGCAGTATGAAATTGCCCGAAACTTTTATATAGTACTACTATATACTTTACTCATTAGCTTTCCAACATAATTAAGAAGACCAGCTATGTAATACAGTACTAACTAATAATCAAGAAAGGCATATATGCCGGCAAGCCACAGGATGGACGTTCTAGCTAGTGCTAGCTTTACTCATAATCAATCTCTAGCTACCCTGCCTTAGATTTATTAGATTTATTTGTATGGTTATGATTTATTAATATATGTAACTTGCTTTACTCATAATCAATCTCTAGTTTGTTTGGTACAGGTAGTGATCAATTTATCACTTTTAGGTGCATGGTCACTTAATAATGAAGGATCATTCATCATCATCATCATGCATCCATCTTCTTTCTGTAGCGAAATTAGATGACTACTAATTACAAGACAAGTAATTTGTAATTACTGTAGTAGTGTGATGTTTCATTAATAGGTGCATTTTGGGAGAAAAAGCTTATACTTCTAGTAAATTAAGATACATACATAAATTAATCTCAGTTGACTTTGAGCATCTGCCTAATCAATCTCAGTTAACAAGTACACAAAATTAGAAATGCAGGGTCTTCTAATGACTAATAATAAACAATAGTAGTAGTGCATGGTAGATACTTGATCATTTTCCTTCGAGTTAATTAATACCACAATTTGCACATCATTTTCTAAGTTAAATACTGTAGGAGACTATATTAATCTACTACAGTAGTATGTCTTACTATTGTTACTACGTCTAGTCTAGCATATAAAGTTGAACGAGTCGAACGAGTCAATGACGTCTGTTTGCGTAATTCTGAAGTTAATAATAATTAATAAATCAGGACTTATTCCGATGGGGTACATACATTTCCAAATCACAAAAAAGTCAGTCCACCAACTGAGTACCTTTCTTCTGGTTGACCAATTCAATTCATAAAACATCTCCTAATAGTGCTAGAACAACAATAACTGAATGTTTATATCAGATTAATTATGCCATGTTTACATATATATGTAATGTATCATCATGAACTGATTCCTCATACTAATAACAGTATGATAGCGACACTGTTCAGCTCCAAGAAATCTAATAGGCAGTTCCACATATGAAAACGAAACAACATATTTGTGTAGTCATGCCAGAAACTCATATGAACACACAAAGTCTTGGTCCAAATTACTAGCATCCATCGCTATGCTGACAAAATCAAGTTGATTATGAGAGTATATCATGTATTATGTGGCACAGCCAAGTACTGCATCTCCTAAACAAGCAGGGATGCCATTCAAGTACTGTAATAGAGTATGAACATAGATGCTCTGAACGATTAATAAAAATAAAAAAATAAAAACAATGTATGGCTGATCAATGCACAATGTTACAAGGAATCCAGAATTGTGGGAATTATACCCATGCACGGAAATTAGATGTAACAAAAGCTGGAAAAGTGCAACATTATACTTGAGTCTTGTAAACTGTAACGGGACAATGGACACATAAATCCCACGTCCAGAGAAGATTAAATAAGGGATAACATAACACCAAAGAATTAAGAAACTTATGATCAGATATTCAACGGAAGAAGATACGCAATGTATTTAAACTCCATTAGCAAAAGGTCACTAATTTTCCTCACATTACAAAATAGTAGTATCTCTTAGCTGCTAAAGACAAGCCCCTTCTTATTACATTTGCTTTATACTCATACAAATGTCCCTCAGAAGTCAGAACTAAGCAGCAAGGCAATAATTATTACTGTATAATTTTGAACTTTCTGTGATGCCTTGAAAAGAATTGGTAACAATAAGCTAATGTCAAATAGAGTCGGAAATGGTAGAATTTATCACAAAAAACTCATACTTGGCCTGGTTACTAGCTAGATCTTCAGGTAAAGGTGTGCCATTAAATTTCTAATATATTGTCTTGTGTGTGTGTGTTTCAGAGGGGCAGGGTGATCGGTTCGGAGCTGTTATGACTGAACTCTAAAGTCTACTAAGGTCAGAACTAAGCTTAAAGTAGAGCATTTCAAACCTCGCCCAGAAAATGCAGCCTAAACTTTTCAAAAGAATTTTTCTAACTATCCATGACGGCATACCAACCACAGCTCCACACACACACATACAGGAGCCATAAACCCTTAGGGGAAGAATTTATACATGAGAGCGGGGAGGGGGGGGGGGCACGTTGGACAGATGTACATATGTCAATTCCAAATCACAGCTACAATCCAAAACAAAACTGCAACAAGTGATACACATCAAGTATGATTTTGTGCACCTTTAACCAGTCAACTAAGCTCTTTACGTTGAGTCCCTGATACGTGATCCTCTTCGATGTGTTGAGTGAGCAATGAAATTCCATGCTGAGATGCACTTGAGGCAGCATAATAGGATGTCACAGTAAGTTGGGTAAATTGTGGAAGTGAATAAGCTGCAAAATTAAGGTGTAATCAGATTCAACTCTCACAGGAAAGAGAGAGGTTCAGGTCCCAAAAGAGAAGTTGTAAGTTGTAACATTACAAGAATTGGACACAATGTGGGAACGTTGATGCATTGTTTCTGCAAGTAGTAATTTAACCTGAGGCTATTTAGGTATAATGTATAAAGGTTCAAGTAAGTACCCGTACCTGTTGCTATGCTTGTCCAACTGGATGGAACAAAAAAATACTCTCCCCCCATCTATCCAACAAGAACAAAAATCTAGTGCACACCTCCAAAAAGCAGCACTAGCAGCAGAATACATGACCAGGGGAGGAACCTGTGAAATGAGAACAAAGTTAAGAGTTAGAAGAAACATGCATGATTGGAAATGCAACACAAAATCAGGGGTTAGAGGAGACTTGAATGAGATGTACTGGATCAGTGATACACCAAACAAGTACAGAAAGAAGCAGCTTTCGGATTTTTTTTTTTTTTAAAACACAATATTAAAGTGACAGCAGGATTAGATCATCTAACAGAAATGGGATTATATCATCATCCGTCCAATATCCCTTTACAGTTTAATACTAACTTGTACACCTAGCTTACATGAAAAAATATGATTCTGATTAAAATTAAAGATAAGAGCTAGTTAATTAGTATTGTTGTTGTTGTTAAGTATTGTGAGGGAGGCATTGTAGTTTCACAAACCTCACTCAATTTCTCTATTCCCTCAAATTCGAAGGATTTATATTTTCCTTAGGATTAGTTTTGCTATTGCTAAGTAAGTGGGGGTACAACTTGTTTCTCGGCTTAATTTAATTTCGTGTAAACTTTCATTGTTTGTTTTTATTTATAATAATAATAATAATAATAATAATAATAATAATAATAAAATAAATAATAATAATAATAATAATAATTACTACATTTTGTAGAAAACAATTACATATTGCTCTTGATTCGGAAATAATAATAATAATAATAATAATAATAATAATAATAATAATAATAATAATAATAAGGGAGTGGGAGCACAGCTTGTTTCTCGGCTGGCCTCTAATTTTGTGTAAACTTTCATTATTTTTTATTTATTGATTTCCACATAATAAAAAAAATAAAATAATAATAATAATAATAATAATAATAATAATAATAATAATAATAATAATAATTAATAAGGGAGTGGGAGCAACCCCAGTGAGATCGCTGCCCCCAGACTTATGAAGAGACTGGCAGATATATATTTCACAAAGGTTGCTGCTTCTGCATAATCTGTTTTCTCTTTATCTCCTCGTCAAGTAGCTCTTTGGAAGTCTCGGCGAGGTGCTCATTCTTCTGATTGGTTGCGAGTTGTTCCTATTTCGGTTCTGGGGCAGACTATGTACGGGATGACTTACAGGTGTGTGTTGGGTTATCGGCTTGGTGTTGCTTTGTTTCCGGTGTCCTTGCCTTGCTCTGCTTGCTCTCGGGTTTTTTACGGGGATTTTTTTGGTGACCATGCGGTGTCGTGTGCTGGGGTGGTGGGTATCAAGCACCGACATAACCTTGTTCGCGACACTCTCTTGGATGCCTGTTTCCGATCTGGCATCTCTGCTGGTAAGGAGGTGGATATTGGTTTGAGCGATGGGAGTGACAGGTCCCTCCGTCCTGCAGACTTGCTCCTTTATGCTTGGGATAGGGGACGGGATGTGTTTGTGGATCTGACCAGGTCTTCCCCCTTGACACGGTCTGGGTTGGTGGACTTTGTGCCTGGCCATGCGATTGCTGATGCTGCCAAGCGCAAGTATGTGAAGTATCGGGACTTGTGTGCGGCTAAAGTATATGGATTCCTTCCTTTCTCTTTCTCGACACTTGGGGAGTTGGATGTTGATGCTGTGGATTTGCTTGTTAGAATCCGGGGTTTCGCTTTGGCTCAGGATCCTGGAGCCCGCGCTGCTCATTTTATTTTTTCTAGAGTTAGTTTTGCTATTGCTAAGGGAGTGGGAACACAGCTTGTTTCTCGGCTGTCCACTAATTTTGTGTAAAACTTTCATTGTTTTTTATTTATAATAATGATTTATTATAATAACAATAATAATAATAATAATAATAATAATAATAATAAATTAAATATCGCTCTCACTCCCATTTTAAACTTTGTTTGACAACTTTAATAATCTTTGTAATGGTAAAAAACATCTCTAACCGATAACATATACTCCCTCCGTCCTAGAGCAGTTGCACCATTTGCTTTTGGGTAAAAAAAAAATAAGAAGAAGAGTTAAAATATTGAGTTATATTGATAGTGGGTGTTGCTTTTAATTTATGGAGGATTTGTGCCCATGTCCAAATATGCCAAAGAAATGAAATGGTGCAACTCTAACATGACGTCCAAAATGGCAAAATGGTACAACTGTTCTGGGACGGAGGGAGTACATATTAAGGGACAATATCTTGACATAGTACACATTAGAGGACAATATCTTAAATTTACCCAATTAATAGAGTACTGGTTTATGTATAATTAAGCTATTATTTTGGGAGATTTGTATAAAAATTAAACCCCTATTTATTTATTTATGATAATAATGGAGTAGATAATTACGTACTCCAGGTGCAAGTGCAACTATACTATATATATTTAATTAGAGAGTAATGGATTGGATGATTGGCAATCTATTCTGAATTATTTACTACTACTAGTATAGTGCATTAATTTGATTAAAGGAATATCGATTGTGGACAAGGTAAGGAAGGAAGCAGGAAAGAGGAAACGGACGATGAGATTTGGTGGCTAATTCCATCAATAGTAATTAAAAAAAAAAAAGTGTGGTGTGGCATTGGTTCTCAAATTCATATACTTCGGTTTTTTCTTTGATGCAACATACTTAATATTTAAAGACACAACAAATAAAATCATCAACCATGAGTGAGCGTTGAAAATTCACATAAGAATTAATTAATACTCGTAGTAATAACGATGGTTTTTTGTTATTTATTTATTTTTTTTCATTTTGCAAAAGAAGAGAGACAAGATGAGCAATTATAGTATTGGGATTAGGTTTTACTTTTTTCGGTAGTGCAAACAATCAAGAAATGAATGTAAGATCAGTAGTAGTATAGTAAGTGCGTTACGTCAGCAGGCTTTGATTCTTGTTTGAATTGATACTAGTTTTGGTGTGGGTATCATATATATCATCATATCAAAATTCACAAGAATGGAAACCCAACTGCTCTCTTTCGAGTGAGAGGATTACGTCTTGTTTGAAACAACACAAAAACAGAGAGATCAAGTATGAAAAGGAAGGAAGCAAGCCAAGCCAAGATTTTGCATGTACTGCCTATTGCACATTAACCAACTACTCTTGTTAGTATACCAAGT
>CM051456.1:45343-57944 GCA_028274465.1 Plantago ovata | reverse complement strand
TAATAATACTAATAGTAATATAGAAGTACTTACTCGAAAAACTTTAAAAATTCCACTTTAATTTATTTTGTTAACTTTTTTATTTTATTTTATTTGTAATTGATTTTTTTTTTATTGTAATTGGTTTAATGTCAGATTAATTATACATATTCATTACTAAACAAATTTTTAAATTTATGACTTCTGATAATTTAAACCAAAATCTCAGAAAAGACCGATCGTTCCTATAGTTATAGGAAGGACGCTGCTTCAAGTAAAATGTACGGTTTTTTTTTTTTTTTCCAGACGGTTTTTTTTCCAATGTTTCTCTCGTTCCCTTTTTTTCCAGCTTTTATGTTTTTTAATTTTTTATTTCTGTATGAATTTAACCCCCAAAATACAAACTAAACACCCAATATATGAATTAATTAAAACCCGAGATACGGACTTAAACACCCAGATATGAATTAAAACACCTAGATACAAATTAAAATTCCTAGACACGAATTAAAACCCCAAGATAAAAATTAAAACCCCAATATACAAATTAAATTGCCTAGATAGAAATTAAATCCCTCAGATACAACCTACAGCCCCAGATACAAACTAAATCCCTCGGATACAAACTAAATCCCCACAAAAACTAATTAAATTCCCCAGATACAATTAAATCCCCCAGATAAAAATTAAGGCTCCCCCAAATACGAATTTAAAATCCCCTGCAAAATTAAAATGTCAAAGATATTCAGTTAATTCATCAGATTCGAATTAAATACCCCAGATACAAATTAAAATCCCTAAATACAAATGTTAGTATCGGTCTTTCCTATAATTATAGGAAGGACCAGTCTTCCCTAATACTAACTCTAAACTAAAATGTTCTTTCGTCTGAACAAAACAAAATTGAATTGAACATAATTGGATTGAACTTAACAAAACTGAATGAAGTTGAATTGAACTGAATTTATTTGTAGTATGAAATACGACTAATCAAGTCTAAACCGGATAGTACTGAATGAAGGTGAACAAAACAGAAATGAATTTATTTATAGTATGAATACAACTAAGCAAGTCATAATGAAATTAAACTCAATTGAATGAATTGGATAAAATGAACACAACTGAATTGCAAATATTAAATTTTCAAATGAAGGTAACATACCCACTGAAGTTTCTGACGGTAAAAAAAAATCAATACTCGGCTTCAACATAAATATAAAGAATCATATTGAATGTTGTGTTAGCATCTTTGTCGGTTAGATTTTTAATAATTTCGGACACAATACTCGGCTTCAACATCAAACAAAATACACAAAAATCTAAAAAGTTTTACACCACCATACATTAGCAACAAAGTTATCAATGGACACACAGAAAATAAAAAGAAATCACTGTATATGCAAATATATATAGATCATGTCATAATCATCACTTTCCTTGTTTCTAACGGTCCCATATATACAACTCTCCCTACCTCCATGCAGTGCCTGGCCTGCCTCCTCCTGCCCCCACTTTGTTACGCTGGTTGGCTACGATCCGCTAATTAAACGGGTCCCTAATTAAACTATCCACCGATTGAGTTAGTAGGCTGTAGCTTTTTGGAAGAATCAAAAATATATTATATATATATATTTCTTTTTAATTATATATGTATTTCACTTTTGTCCGGTACTTTAGATTCTATACGTTTCTATTTTTGATAAATTTTTATCTCACAACTTTATTGTGGATCCTGCCACTAAACCAACACACTACACTCATTATATAAATCTCCTAAAACTCCGATTCAAAAGCAAACGTAAAAAAAATGAATGAGTAATAGATAAAAGTTTACAAATACAAAATACAAGTGCATAAGGGATGCACAACCGGACAACAAACCCATACCTAGACTCAAACTTCACTAGTAGAAGCATAAATGCATGTTCAAAACCCCACATCCGTTATGACCGTACCTCAATCTTAACCACCCCTCTCGTTTAGCATGTCTACCTCACTAGCGAGGAGTCAAGAGTTAGTGGGTGACGAATTGGTTCTATTGAACCAACAACTCTAGTTAAGACTAATATCTTTCGTCGTAAGTTAGTAGGATGTAGCTACCAACTTTTAAATTTATTTATATCATGATGATTAGCTAAGTGAAATATTAGGGTAATAAATTTATCTTTCCTATATGTGATGGAATAACAAAATGGTGGAGTACTTACTTCATCTCTTTTTAATAATGTTATTATTTTGACTTTGATTAATCAATGTGTCCGATTTAACGTTATGATAAATAAGTATCGTAATAACCATGGTCTTGTGGTTAAAAAAAAGAAACTTTTACAATATTCTTCCTTCATTTATACTCGTATTGAGGAGATCGAGAAGCTTTTTAAAAGTGGAGATTTAGAGCAAGGTAGGTTTCAGAATATTTGATATATTCTTGCCGTCGATCAGTGAGCAGGGTACGTTTGTTTGCTTGGATGACGGATTGAATTGGATGGCTTACTCGTTGGTTAATTCCTTTCCGCTTGCATGGATGATACCAAACCAACCAACCAACACTAACTTTTAATTAATTCCCTTTATTACTTGTGTTGTTACACTCACACTGACGGCATAACATATACTTCAACCCAGACATTGATATTTATATGATATGACTGGTACCACTACAACTGGTTTTCTTTCGGAGGATGAGTGTTCGGGAAGCAAAGACAGAATTATGGATTGCCAGTTTATAATATTGGGAAGTTCAAAAGCGACAACTAGTTTTCTTCCTTTTTTACTACTCCGTCGACATTGATTATTGTTACTATGATGATGAAGAGGGGAATCGGGAATAGGCGACACGTGGAAAGAAAGGACCGACACATGTCGTCGTGTCTGCACATGGGACGTCTCTTGGCTCTCATGGCTCCGGTGGACTCTCTCATGCTTGGTGGGTCACCTTTGACATTTTCTACTTTTATTAATCCCAAAATCTCTCTTTTTTTTATACTCCCTCTGTCCCGATGATAAGTCTACGTTTGTTTTTTGCACGATTTTTAATAAATAATTTTGTTTGGTAGTGTTATATTAATATTGTATGTAAATGTGGGGTAGTTGATTATAACAGTGTGAGATATGAGTGGAGATAAAGAATTGTAAATGGTCCATATTTAAAATAATATAGATGGGATGTGGGGTACTTTCCAAAATGAAAACGTAAAGAATTGATTGAGACGTCCAAAAAAGAAATACGTAAATAACTGATTGGGACAGATGAGTACAGTACAATACAGTACGGGTAGTAGACGTAGTCCTTTGATTTCGTAAAAGTTACTAAAATTTGAAAATTCTAAAATAAAATAATCGTTAATGTGAAAAGTATTACTCATTATTTTATTTTATAATGTTGAAAACTCTCATCCTCTAATCCTTGAGTGCACACCAGATATATTTCACAAGTAATGTACATTACAAACCATGTAAGCAAGTTAAACAACAAGTCACAAGATCCACTCATACGACATACATCCTAAAAATTTGCATCACATGGGTTTTGAACTATTCCAAATGAATACCTTCTTAAATATATTTAATTACATCCAAACACAGTAACATTTCTTTTTGCGAACTAAAATATTAAAAATACTGGACAACGAAGCTAACTCAGTTGGTAAACTACTTCACCTTCAACCAATACGTCAAGAGTTCGAGACACCACGGAAATAAATCGGAAACCATTATTAATCATCGCTTTGACGCTTAAAAAAAAAATTATTGAAATTATTTTTTTGCCCCACTCAAACTATTGGATTTTTGTGGATGCATCCTACATAACAACCTCAACTAGCATGACATGTGTGGACTATATATAATTTATATTGTCCTGGCCGGTAATTATAGGTAATTAACATGTTGAGAAAAATATGGCGAATGTTTTGATAACTGCCTTTTATTATAAACAATTTTAATGTTTTAAAATTTATAACAGAAAACAACATTTTATCTAGAACTTTTATTAGAAAGATTTCTTAAAAAACAAGTTTCTTCTTATGATTCAACTCAAATATTGTCTATTTACATAAATATTCCTTCCTTTTCATTTCTTCCCAATACACTTATTCTTATTTAATTCTTCACTCTCCAAATATGTATATGTATTGGCCTATTGGGTATGAATTGGATATTTACCCAAATATATTTTTGGTCTGACCCGACACTACTAAAAAGCTACTCCTATTAGGCTGGGTAGGGTGAAAACCTGCTGGCTACCCTTTTAAATTTGTTATATTAGTCAATGTGTAGATTTTTTCCCCTTTCATTTACACCATCCGCATCAATGGGCTAAGTCTAGTTTAAGGCTTAAACTGGCCTTAGCCGCATTTAAGCAGTTTTCGCCCGCACAGTCACTGCTTAAACGCGGCTAAGGCGAGGCTAAGCCCTGCCACGTCATTATTTTTTATTTTTTTTATTTTTTATGTTTTTATTATTTTGATAAAAAGAATGAAAATTTGTTGTAAAGAATGTTGTACGAAATGAAGTTTATAGATGAGAATTACGAATATATTACATTAACTTTTACCGAATATGAAGGGAAAAAATGAGTTGGAGAAGATGTGATCAAACATATCCAAGATTGGTGTCTATTTATAGATCTCGAAAAGTTATGAACGTTGATAATTTTTATTTATTTTTAACATTTTTATTTTAAAAGTTATGACAGTTTTAAATTTAAAAGGAAAAAGAAATTAAAAAAGAAAGAAAAATAATAAACAAGTGGAGTCCACATTTTGTTGACTCCACATGCTGGCGCCCACAACTTGTTCCGCGTTTAGTATAAACGCGGAACACGACTAAGCTGCTTCGGGCCACTGATGTGGCCCGAAAAAACTGCGTTTTCAGCAGTTTAGCCGCGCCTCCTGCATACAAATGCAAGAGGTATTACATGAATTTTCAAATATTTCCATTTTGATTGAATATAATATTTTTTTTACCACGGATTCGGTGGGTTAGGTACCCAGGTCAACCCCCTAAAAATATTTCATGGACATAATTTTTTTCATATGTTTTGATTTCGACTTGACATAATTTTTTTGACTAGGACCAACCCCAACCTCTACAAAGAAAAAAAAATGATTTTGACATGACTTTTCACATATTTCAAAGATTGCATATAATATATTTTTATGACCCGGGGTGGGGGGAGATATGTAGGTTAATCCCAACCACGGGTTAAGAAAAATCCCCCTCCCTCCGAAAAAGGATTATTATTAGTATTTTGGTGGGGGTGGCATAATATATTTTTATGACCCGGGGTGGGGGAAGATATGTAGGTTAATCTCAACCCCGGATTAAGAAAAATCCCCCTCCCTCCGAAAAAGGATTATTATTATTATTTTGGTGGGGGTGGCACACCCTACCCCTACGTGTTGGAAAAAGCTTTCATCGCCCTGAAAAAAGTGAAAATTATGTAGGCCCCAACCCCCACCCCACCATCGCGTGTGTATGTTTGAATGTTAATTTTTACTCGTTTTGGGTGACAATTTTTTTACCACCGCAAAATATAAAAATAATAAATGACTTGCATAGTTTTTGATTTCTTTATGGGGAGAGAAAAATGAAATTTCGACTCTTGGGGGAAGGGTACCTCGGGTAAAAAGATAATATCAATTGGAATCGAAGACATGTGAAAAATCTTGTCAGCGATATTTAATAATTTATTTTTTGCAATACATTGTACGCAGTGACTAATATAACAAATTTGAAGAAAAAAATACATGGGACTTGATCCGATAGCTTTTTATCAACTCGGATAGGGTCGAGTCAGGCCGAATTGGGTAATTATACTACTTCACCCAACCCATACCCAATAGTACATATTTATGGGCTATGGATTGGGTATTGGCCATCCAATAACAAACCCAGTGATATGTGATTCAATTTTTAAAGGGAGTGGTGGGCAGGGGGAGTAGTTTGCTATATTTGATAAACGTAGGGGTTTAAATGTAAACAATTAAAGGAGACTGTCTACACATAATTTCACCGAATCCAAAATAAGCGCATAGACGACAGTAGAAGAAGAAGAGCCCCATTTTCAAAAGAGAGATTTTGAACATCGCCGCCGATCGGCCAATCCAGAAAGAACTCAATCCACCATTCATACATGATGATACGTACATACATTCTGATTTCAGTACCACCAGCTAGCGACTGGATTGATTGATCGATTCATTCGATTCGATTCGATTCGACCGAGTTCAATTCAAGGTATGGATTTAGTATCGTCAATTTATCATCTTAATCTTTCATTCCATTCCATTGTATGTCTGTCATCTCGATTGGATTAATTCTTCATTTCACTTGTATCTCTACCATTCAACAATTCAGAGCTAGTATATATAATTACGATTTCATTGATTAATTCATTGGCAGCCAGCTCTAAGTATTTTTGTAAGTTTAGAGCTAGGAAGGAAGAAGAGTGCCCAATTAAGGAAATTGGTTTACCCTACAATCTACATTAATTAATTAATCTCTTTATATATGCTATGCTGAACCAATCACCGGTCATGTAATTTGCAGTTAACATTTGGTGTTATTCTTGATTATTGACAACTCTATGTTATTTTATCTGTGCTGTTTACTTCTCCTGAAATTCTTAAACCAATCACCATCATTTTAGAGCATCCTTACTGAATATGAGGAAAGTCCCATAATCTACTCCAAACACTTGGGACCTAATTTATACTCCACAAAGACCATAATCTACGCCTGTTTCTCCCAATCACGGGATAAGGCAGCAAGGCTACCAATAGTATCAGCTATAGTAAATATTAATAGACTTCAATTAGTTACTATAACCATGCATATGTATGCCGATTCTTTTTCATGCTTCACACTGCCAGTTCTGCAACAGCTATGAGCTATAAATTGTTAAAATCCTCGCATCAAACAATTCTACAATCTACACTTTTCCAGGCTGCTTGTAATGCTGCAGCACTGATCACACAATCCTAATAGTCCCCTTTATTTCAGGGAAGATTTTTTTAAAATTTTTTTGAAGGGGGATTGGTGGGGGTTGTCATCTGCTACACAAATGGATCCGGACTACTCATTTTCTCAGAATATACCATCCTACTGTCATTCAACACACGAACCAGTTCCGCGCATGCTTCCCTGGACGATGGCCTTTCAGCAGGTGCAGTTCTTGTGCAGTGAAGTGCTGTTTCAAGCACCTGAAACATGGCAGTTTCTTCATTTGGTAAGACTGGTTTTAGCACTGGATCAATCAACTCCTCACTAGCAGATTGTGTCTCCACCACCGACTCTACCCATCTCACCATATCCATATCCAATCCCCCAAACCTCCCATCTGTAGGCATTCTCCCTGTCACCAGCTCCATAAGCACAATCCCCATGCTGTAAACATCACTTTTATCTGTTGCCTTCAACGAATAAGCATACTCTACAAAAATGGTTTTACTTTCATTAGAAAAGTTGCAAGTGTAAATATGGTTTCATGTCAGAATATATAGAAAAAGGGATCGAGTTGAGATCCATACCTGGAGCAATATACCCATAGGAACCTGCAAACCAGATATTTGACTCTGTATGTACGGACTCATAGTTATCAGTCACAGCTTTCGCCAGTCCAAAATCTCCCAAATGAGGCTCCATGTCTGCATCTAACAGAAGATTGCTAGACTTGACATCCCTGTGTAATATCTTAGGCACACAATCATGATGAAGATACTCAAGTCCTTTTGCCAGTCCCACTGCTATCTTCAATCTTGATTCCCATTCTAGGATTCTTTTCTTCTTTTCATTCATTGGCTTATGCAACCAGTCCCACACACTACCGTTCTCCATGTACTCGTAGATCAACAGATTTGACCCTTCTGTTGCACCTGTTCTATTGTAACAATACCCCAACAATCTCACCAGATGCCTGTGCCTGATTCTACCAAGAGTCTTGATTTCTCTGGCAAAGCTTCTATCCATTAACACATCATCCTTCCTCGGCATGTTTTTTATTGCCAGAATTTCTCCAGAGTATAATTCAGCTCTATAGACCGTTCCAGATCCCCCCGATCCAATTATGAACTCCTCACTTAGATTGTTTGTAGCTTCCATGATGTCTGCCCATTTAAAATCACGCTTGACAGCAGCCTTATAATCGAACAGAGGCCGCCTTTGAGCGTGTGAAGAGGAGCTCGAGAAGTAACTTGAATCTGCTTCACTTGCTTTTTCTAGAGTCTCTCGCCTGTGTTTGAAGAAGAGTGTGGTTCCTATTAACAAAAGAACGACTGCAAATGCAGTGGATATTGCTGATATTATCACCACAGATGATTGACTTGGTCTGGACTTTGAACTGTTAGATTCTGTGGTATCACAGTTTTGAAGAGGGCTCCCACAAAGGTTTGGGTTCCCATCAAACGCAGTGGCTGGCCATCTTGCATATTGACTGCCCAGCATCCCTTGCAGATGATTAGAAGAAAGGTTCAATCTTGCTAAACTGCTCATTTCACCCACTTGAGAAGGGACTTCTCCTGTTAGTTGATTGTGTGACAAATCAAGTGTTTCAAGTTTTGACAGAGTGGCAATGGTAGGTGGGATATGGCCAGAAAGGTTATTGTAGCTGATATCAAGAACACTCTGCAAATTTTGAAGCTGTCCAATTTCAACTGGTATCTCACCATTGAAGAAGTTTCTTGAAAGCTGGAGCTCATATAGATTTCTTAACTGACCAATGGTGGAAGGAATGGTACCGGAAAGTTGGTTTCCATCGAGATTAAGAACATTGAGAGACTCAAGCCTACCAACTTCAGAGGGAAGGGTGCCATTAAGAGAATTGCCACCAAGAGACAAGAGTAGCAAGTTGGAACAGTTGAACAATTCTTGAGGAAGCGAACCAGATAAGTGATTGGCTGATAGCTTGAGCTCACCCAAAAGAGGGAGACGCCCAATCCAGAAGGGAACTGGTCCAGAAAGAAGGTTATGGTCAAGATCGAGATGAGTCAGTTTCTTGCATAAGGATAGTTGGACAGGAATTTCCCCGGTTAGTAAATTGTTTGAGAGATCTAACAGGGATAGTTGGTGTATCAATCCTAGTGTCCATGGGATATTTCCAGAAAACTGGTTATGTCCTAGCCTAAGCCTTTCAAGAGTAGGTGAACTGCCAATTTGATGGGGAATTTCATGATCAAATGCATTGTTTGTAACATCAAATGAAAGGAAGTTGTTGGAACTGCAGAGTGGAGCAATGCTTCCATTTAGTTTGTTAAACGAAATATTTATCCTTGTCAGGTTAGCAAGGCTAGCAAGCTCATCAGGTAAACTACCTTGAAGCGAATTATTGTAAAGCATAAACTGTTCAAGAGCCAAGAGGTTACCAAAAGTAGCAGGGATCCTTCCGGACAAGCGATTGTCAGCCAAATCAAGTATCGTGAGTTGATGACAACTTCCAAGACTGGCAGGAATTTCACCCGAAAGATCATTTTGCCGAAGATGAAGGAAATTCAGCTGCTTTAGCCTTCCGAGGGTCGAGGGAATCTGCCCGGAGAATTGATTCCCGAAGAAATCAACCATTTGTAAGGCAGAGCAGTTGCCAACCTCTAGAGGGATCTCACCCGAGAGCTGATTGTCATAAAGATAGAGAATTTCAAGATGCACAAGCATTCCTATCTCGTTGGGCAGATTTCCCTGAAAATTGTTCTGGTACAGCGCTAGTGTCTGAAGATTGGTTAGGTTGGCAATGGATGGAGAAATGGAACCTGAAAACGAGTTATTGTTGAGCATTAGATCGGTCAGTTGAACCAACTCGTAAAGCTCAGCCGGAATGGAACCATCGAGTGTATTGTTGGACAAATCAAGCTGCTGAAGTGACCTGCAGTCTCTCAATTCGACTGGTATCTTTCCAGAAAGTTGATTCTCTGCAAGCATCAAATGTTCCAAGCTGGTGGCATTGGAGCATATGCCTTTAGGTATGTTTCCTATTATCACGACAACCAAATTATCATCACAATATGAATCATAGCCAAGTTGAAATATAAGACATGTAGTAACAGTTGCTCCCTAGTTCCAAATTTAAAGAAGTGACGTTTGAGACATTTTACACAAATGGCTGAAGCAGTTGCTGCAAGAACAGCAATGGAATTGGCAGCAAAATTGCAAATTCAGGATCTGATAATTGAAGGCGATTGTCTATTGATCATTCGCCAAATTAATGAGGTATGCACTTGCTTAGCACCTACATGAGTATTTGTGGAACAAGTGAAAGGTGAACGCCATTCATTTTCTTCTTTCCAAGCTCATTTTGTTAGGCGAGCTGGAAATGATTTAGCTCACTTACTAGCGCATGATTTTATTGTTGACTTTCGATGTTTTGGGTTAGATATTTTTTTCTTCTAAAAAATATAAATAAATAAAATTAAGAATGCAATTGTTCTCCCCTATTAATAGGTCTAGATTCTATATACTCTAGAAAGAGATCAATTCTCAAATAATTTCACATAGTCAACCTATTAATAATAAAAACAAATACTTTCTTCTAAAATACACTTATTTTGCAAATTGTAAAAATACTTATTTAAAACCGGAGGGAGTAGTTTCTACAATGTTATACTAGTAGTATTACATTTATACAGATCATAGTTTGTTCTTCATTCTGATCATCACCAAAAACTGTAAGCAGCACATAAGCTACAATTTGACATATCATGTTCTTGTGAAGTGTAATTATGAAAATAACCTGCATTCTAGCAGTAGTACATACCTGTGAGATTGTTGCTGGATAGAACAAGGTAAACAAGATTGCTCATGTACCCGATTTCATGGGGGATTTCTCCCGACAGAGAGTTACCGGATAAGTCTAGCTTCTGAAGGTCGATCAAGTTTGCCAAGGACTTGGGAATGGATCCACTGAGCTGATTACCAAGGAGGTTCAGATACTGCAGCTGGCTCATCTCACCAATCCATGTCGGAATTTCCCCTGATAAAGTATTATTGGCCAGGTTCAGTATCTGCAAATTGTTAAGGGCAGCCAATTCTGTAGGTATGGATCCGTTGAGACGGTTGAGTGCGGCAGTGAAGACGGTGAGGCTCGAGCAGTTTCCTAGCTCGGCAGGAATAGGTCCCTGGAGCTGATTTTCCTGCAGAACCAAGTTCTGGAGTTGGTTTAGATTTCCCAGGTCGGGCGGTATTGGGCCGTTGAGGCTGCAGGATGCCAAGCCAAGAGTGATCAAGTTGCGGAGGTTGCCAAATGAAGTTGGAATGGGGCCGGTGAGGTCAGGGTTGTCGCCAATACGCAGGAACTGGAGTTTGGAGAGGTAGCCGAGCTGGGGTGGAATAGTACCGGAGAGCTGGTTGGAGAAGAGGAGCAAAGATTGTAAGGAGGAGAGTTTGGAGAGAGCAGGTGGGATTGGGCCGGAGAGGGTGTTGGAAGAGAGGTCGAGGTGGAGCAGGTTTGGCAAAAGGGCTAGAGCTGGTGAAATGGACCCACTAAGTGAAGAATCTGATAGATTGAGACCCACCATTTTCTTATTGCTGCTGCAAGAAATACCTGTCCAAGTACACCAGTTTGAGTTGTTGTTGTTGTTGTTGTTGCTATCAATGGACCAGTCCTGCAGTACATTTTGTGGGTCTTGAGTGAACGATTCCTTGACCTTCAATAGAATTGTGACCGTGTTGGTGGATGTTTCAGCATTGGCGGTTACTACTAGTACTAGCAGTAAAAGGATAACAAGAGCTAAAAGAGAAGAAGGTTGGTGGTGGTGCTTATTAGCTAGCGTTGACATTTTTGTGCTGGACTAATCTGTTGCTGGTGCTACAAGTTTCATGTGAAGGGAGAAGAGAAAACCAAGAAGAAAGTTATGAGTTTTGTTGGGAGAGATAGGAATGAAAAAAGATTAGAAATTGATTTTACTAGACTGGAAGAAGATAGGAGGTCTGATAATGGTGATGGGAGTCTATTGAAAGACGATAAATTAATTGGTGAAAAAGATAAAAGTGTAGTAGTAAATGCAGCTGAAGCAACTACCCACCGTCGCTGTGAACCAGTAGGAGGATGACAATAAATTTGGGATATGGGTCTACTGTCGTCTGGATTAATGGATGGATTATTATTGAAACAATCACAGAGTATTCATATTCAAGACTTATTACTACTACTACTACAAGACTGACTTGGTGGTTGAGGACTAGAGGTTGGGTATAAGACAAGACAAGACAAGGAAATGGTATCTGTATTAGGCGCCCCTCTCTGTGTTTTGTTGTGTTGTGTTGTTAACTTATTGGATATGTCAGCCAGCCAGCTGCTAAGCTAAGCTGTCTGGTATAGCATATGATATGATATGATATAGCCCAGTAATTTTGAAACCAAGCATGCAGCAGCAGCATACTGCAATTAAAGCAAACCCGAGGCTATATATCTGTGTGGTTTTTGTTTGACTAATTTGACTTGAGGAACAAGAAGAGAAGATATTATAATCATAGAAAGAGAGAGAGAGGGGGATAGATGGCATGAGATGAGAATTATTATGAGAATTATGAGCTAGATGATATAGTAATGAGTATGATTGATACAGATTATAACAAATGAAACTGCTACTCATATATATCCTCCTACTCCTATATAAGTTGAAGTTGGTGGTGT
>CM051456.1:0-45243 GCA_028274465.1 Plantago ovata | reverse complement strand
GTGGATACGTTTCCTGGGAAATTTTCAGTGCTTTCTTATTTTTTTTTTCTTTTTATTTTTTTAATATTGAACCTTCGAGAATGAGATTTCACAAAATCTAGAAAGATAAGGTTGGGAGCAAGATTTCTCAAATTTGAGGTTGAAATGGACTCACAACAACTCCAGCGATGTCAGAGGTCTGATGATGTCAAAGGGAGACTCAACCTCTACCACATGTCCACGAGCAACTCCGGCGAGACGGCGACCTTGGGAGTCGAAGATCCGGTGGATAGCCGTGGAGAATAGTTTCAAGATGAAAGAATGAATGGTGCGATGGAAATTGGAAGATATGGATGGTTATAAGATGCCACAAATCTAGATTTGCTCCTCTTTCTTAGACCATAAATATACATGACCACCCACCACCCACCCCACTATCCAATTTCAAATAAAAATTAATTTCTCCCTCATACACATACCCCATCTTTCAACCAACCCACCACAACACAAAAAAACACATTTATCCATGACCACCCACTATCCAATCAATTCAATTTATTTCTTTTTTTATTTTCTTATTATCATTTAATAATTATAATATAATAATTGTATATTATTATAAAATTACTATATTAATCTAGAAAATTTCTCTAATTTTCCGAGATAACAAATTAGGGTGACCAGTGCCCTTTATCGCATTTCCACTGACGTAAATCCATGCTGACATTTGGGTGCAATCTTCAACGGCCTCCCAAGACACCGCCGCTTGATTGTTCGAGTTTGTAACATTTTGAGGCTCAGGACTATTTTGAGTGGGATTCGGTGGAAACTGAGTGTATGTTTCATAACTTGGGAAACCTGAAGAGTTTTGGGTACTTTGATAAGTAGAATAAAACTCTGGAATGAAATCTTCATTTGGATCCATTTGGCTAGGAGAGAATGAGAGAGAGAATGAGAGTAATTTAGGGTTTTAGAAGTGTGTAAAATGTAATGAAGTTACGTTATATTTTTGGATGGAAAAAAATTATGAATTTTAATATATATATATATATATTTTTAAATAATAAAAATATCAGATAATATAAAAGATAATGATAAAATATAAAAGATAATTATAAAGATAAATGAAAAAAAACTAATAGGAGGGGGACAAGTATGCCACCAGCACCGGCTGGTGGCTGGTGGCCATATGGGCGAACATTATTGTGCGCCCATATTTTTTTTTTTTAATTGTGGGTTTGTGGTGGGGCCCATTGAATAGTGAGCCACCACACAGTAACCCACCTGACTGATATTTTCAGTCTTAGTTGTCAGCACGTGTCACTCTATTTTAGTGACTCTCTTCATAGTTTTCACCATGCTTGTTTTGATGTTTTAGTTACCAAAAAGAAAAAAATAGTCATTTATTCCAAGGGTTCTTATGGTAAATTAATTAATTATAATGATACATGTAGATTACATGTTCTAATTCCTAATGAATATTTTATAATGAAGTTTATAATTACTTTTCATATTAAATATATTTTAAAAAAATATAAAAATAAACGTTTCCTCCACGTTTCCGTTTCCTACTTTTTTGGATTTTGGCGTTTCCACGTATCCGTCTCGTCTCCGTTTTTGTTCCCGTTTCCGTTTCTGTGCTTACTAGCATACTAGTGAAACATGTGTGAACCATTATATGAGTAACCGCATCGACGACCCAAAGTCGGATCACGGCCATGATGGCTACACACTACTTACACTTTCTATCCTACAGTCCTACTATTACTAAACTTAGGCCTGAGAATTTGGGTCCGATCCGTGGATTTCATTCCGATTCGGTTCGAGCCCGGACCAAAATACATGCACAACTCACTCGGTCTGATCCAATCCGAGTCCGGATCCATATAGTTCCGACCAAAAAAGCATGTTTTTGTGGAGATTTTTAAAATTCATTGATCCAAAAATTTTGAAATTGGTCCAATCCGATCCATACTGGTCCGGACTGATGGTGGACCCAACCAATTGTCAGACCTAACTAAACTAAAACTAACGCTTTCCTTTTTTTTTTTTGGAAGACACTTCTTACATTTTTTGTTTGAATATAAATGGGACTATATAATAAGTTGGAAATTAATATTATCAGATTGAACCGCCGAAATCCCAATACACCACCGCCTTGCGGTTGCCATCGTCTCCAACGATTCGCGGTTGCCACTTTCAATTCGCCTTCTTCGACCAGTCATGCCGAAAGGTACACTACTAATTTTTCCTCTCCGTTGTAATTTATTTGTTTATTGTTCACCTGCAGTATTTATTTATCGCCTATCTGCTGTTTATGTAGTTGTTATCTATACTCATCGTCGTAACTGCTAGGGTTTTGATTTTGATTTTGATTTGATTTGATTTGGGGCTGCTTCATTGGTATTGGTATTGGTTGGTTGTGCAGATATTCCTGGATTTTACTTCGACCCCAGAAGAATAGGTACTTCCCTTACAAGGGACCTATTCCTGGTTCTTCTTCCACCTCCTCTAAACCTAAACTACCTCAGGTACTACTTTATTGAAACTAGTCTCATTTTTCTCTGATGTGACCATATATTATAACCAAGCTGCCGGTACTCTCTATTACTACTTGCTACAATCGTTAGCTTGAATAAACTAATGAATGAATTGTTTTTCCAGGTAAACGATGATTCATCGTGTATACGACCACATTTAATATTTATGAGACCAGAAAAGCTACTTCAGACACGAGAGTTGTGTGGCAATATACTCTCTTCCACCAAAGGGAGGAGCAAGTTCAGCTTTCGAGCGGAATATCAAAACATACATGCCTCTCAACCGCTGGTAATATTTGGTTTCTCTTCCTCACCAGACCAATCAGCACACCTTATTATTTCACTTCTCGATACGCTATTTGTTATTTATTTAGACTCTTAGTGTCCGCCTTGTAACTTATATTCCAGGTATGGAAGTATGAAGACACCAAATGGAAGGCAAATATGGCGCTGCGACATGGAGTTGCTGATGTAACCACCCCGCATGGTCTAATGGCAACAGATATACTGTTGACTGGCGGTGCCAATGGTTTATTGTGGTAAGTTGTACTTGAACTGTCATCTACTCAAAGAGTTTCATGTTGTTCAAATGGGATGTATTTAGACTCTATTTCAATAAGTATTCTTACTGCTTAACGCCTGGGTTTGATTGTTGATTTAGGTTTTTACTTGTGTTTCTAGAATCTTCCAACTTTTGATGCCAATAGCCCAATACATGGGTCTCTATTTCTGTTTTTTGTTCCCCCCTTCCATTCAGTTCACCAAACTTTTTTGTGTGCACAATTTTCCACGGGAAGCTATTATTATTATTATTATTATTATTATTATTATTATTATTATTATTATTATTGTTATTGTTATTGTTATTGTTATTGTTATTGTTATTATTATTATTATTATCTATTTATTTATTTATTTTTTACAGTTCAATTCAACTATTTTGTCATTATGTTTTTTTTGTGTTAGAAATCCATCTGGGAGGGTTCCCATTATGAGTAATTTACACACCTTATACATCTATGGCACATGTCAATCAGATTGGTGGTTATTGAAACCTCAGTTGTTAGTTTTCTTATTTCCCTTGTTGCTGATTATTTGGATACCTTAAAATCTTTTCACCTATTTTGTTACTGTATTTATCTGATTCTATTTATTTCATGTTCTCTTAAATTGTAGTCTTTTTGAAGTAGGAGAAGTTGAACAAGAAGTTGGTCATAGACAATTCTACTACCGAGCAGATTGTGTGTGGCCTACCAATTTAGATCGTATTGCCAGACACAAGCAGTCGATAGGACACCTTGGAAGTTCTTATACATCTATGAGACCTATGCCATCTGATGTAACTTGTATCAAGGCGTTGAAGAAGTATACTCTGTCGAGCGAGGAGACTGTTTCAAAACGTTTTGTGTATCCTTTTGAAAAGTTATCCTGTCTTAGATATGATATCATTCTCACTCTCTTTGTTGTGGATTTCAACTCCATAAATTCCTCCCTCATTCTCAGCAAGCAAAAAATAAGGTTTATTTTGGTAATTTCCTGTAGAGAGATTCAACTGTGCTCGTCTTATCGGATGCTGATGCATGGAGCATCGGGCGTGATTGTTCATTGCTGTATAACTAAAATTCAAGCGGTAATTTCAGTCCTGTTTGGTGGAAATCATTCAGGGAACTTGTGATCCTTAACATTAGAAACAGGATGACAACTCTAGGGTCTGATATGGCTCCTGGATCTGTCTATCTTCTTGATTTAAGTGAACCACTTGACTTTGATGCTAGTATTCCCATATCACCCCATGAGCTTGCTGCATTTAAACACACTCTTTGGACTGCTGACTGCCACTCTGAAGGAGGTCATGCAGTGATTGGCAAGTGTTGCTTTTCATTATTTTTATTCATTATGTTCTGCAAATTCTGAATAGTCTCTTTTCTGCTTGGTACTTCCGGGACCACTCACCCTTTTTCCAATCTAGTATGCTACTTCAGGAGCCTGCTTTTGCCATATGCACGAAACCTTTTTGTTCCCATACATCTGGCGGTCGTTTTCAAAGCAAGGCTATGTTTAGCAAACTAGTTGATAAGCTAGTTATTGACTTATTAAGCTAGTTGATTTTAGTGTACGTTTTTATCGTATTAGTGGATAAGCTAACTGATTTTAAGCTAGCTATTAATTTATAAGCTAGCTGATTCTAGTGTAGGTGTTTAGAGTATTAACTGATTACTGATAAGTTACTCGATTTTAATGTAATTGTTTAACGAATTAGCTTATAACCTAGGCAGTAAAATGACAAAAGGTTATTGATATTATATTGGTATATCTTCATTATTTCTCATTTTATAATAATTATTAGTAACCCCCCGTCCCGTTTATATTATTATTATTATTATTATTATTATTATTATTATTATTATTATTATTCCCTCCATTCTGGTGAATTCTTTACATTTGTTGACCTTTTTTGCCCCGTTTGATCTCCATTAAATTCCAAATGACAACGAAAACATAAATGCAATTGTATTATGAAATTATAGACAATGTATTATCATAATATAATTTTATTAATTAAATTTTTGTTATGATTTAGAAGTAACAGATATCAAATGGAACAAAAAATAATCAACAAAACACATGTAAAGAATTCGAGCGGAGGGATTATTATTATTATTTATTTTTTTTTCTTTTGTAGAACTAGACTTTTATTATTATTATTATTATTATTTTTTATTTTTAATAAAAGGCTAATTTTATTATTATTATTATTATTATTATTATTATTATAAAGAAGTTAGGGGCACAATTGGAATATGAAATATGAGAAGCTATCTTATTGAAAAAATAAGCTAACTTGATTAGCTTATCAAATAAGCTACTGAAGCTTATAAGATCACGTTCATGTTACTGGCTTATTTCACGTGTCAATACGTTTCTTACATAAATGCTAGCTCATAAGCTAGCTCTAAACAGAGCCCGAGTATTCGCGTTATGTCCTCGTGCCATAAGTCTGTTACATGAACTCCAGCTGATAAGCTAAAGCTAAACAGAGCCCGAGTGTTCATGTTATGTTCCTCGTATCAATATTTATATCTACACAATCGTACTTATCCATATTGGACCAAGGGTAACTACTTTCAAGTTGTTGAATTGTTGTTTAAAGTGCAAGTGATAGATTTTTCATGGGAACAATGCATCTGTGGTTTGAAAGATGGTCTTATTCATTCCATCCTTCATGATCTCAATGTTTTCTGCTGGTGTAGGAACCAACAGGGGAGCTGCATTGCTGGACATAGAAACTAGAGTATCGTCATGGGTGCTACGCTGTAAAAGTGATGTATTGTCCGTACAGTTTGATCAGTCTGTAAGTTTGAAGAAACTTTTCTGCTTGAAGTTGTATTAAAGCCTTATCTTTAGTGGTTATATTTACCGCACAGAACATTCTTTGTTTCGGAATTTTGAAGTTATCTTTGTTGTCAGGGGAAATTGGTTCTCTGTGGGCTGAGAAATGGAGGAATTGTCACTGTTGATACCCGCCAGAAATCAGTATGCTCTCTTTTTTACTCGCTGGCGTTTTTTTATTTTTTTGGGAACCAAGAACCTTTTACTTTCTTATATTCAAACCAAAGAATACATAGTCGACATAGCCACATCAGACAAATACACAATGAATCAACCAATATATTTCTATCAAGCTAGTTTACTACATTTTCTTCCTAACTTCACATCAGTTAGCATCTTACGTGTGTTAAGCATCTTTATGTAACATAGATTTGGAGGAAACCTAATAATTGAGATAAGATTTCTATATTATAATAGAGGAAAGGGGAGGAAAAACATTTTAAAAAAGGGAAAATTAAGTGTACACCCCGTGAATTTATTGCATTAACCTATAAGGTCCAGTCCATGTTAAAATATAACATTAGCCCCCCCCCCCCCCCCAAAAAAAAAAAAAAAAAAAAAAAAACCACCTGTGTGAGTAGGCCTGTCAACTTTCGAAAATGTAAGTAAGAAAATGGAAAAATAGAAGTCTTTCAGATGGAGTAATTAAAGAGGACGCATGTAGGCACCGGACTGAAATGTAATGAGTAGGGTTCATCGGATAAGATTTTAAGTGAATAAGAGAATTTAGTAACTTTGGTTATCACTTATCATATTACTTTAAATTAGTATTTTTTAAAATTGATGCCCGCGGCTTGACCCCTCATAACTAATGGTTCCACATGTGAGTTGTATCATAGTAGATTTACTTGACTTTACTTCAGGGATGCATTTCTATTTTATTCTTCTTTAACTATGTGGAAAGTTAATAAAGAAATAGAGCAAATTAAAATTTTGTATGTGCAGGTCAAACAGACGAGACATACCTCTCCTACAATTTCAATGCCTTCATCTGTTTGCTGGTAAGATGAGTTCCAGTTGTTTCTTCAGCCTGCTATATTGATTTGTAAATTTGAAGCACTTTTTCTTTTAATTGTAGTTTGACATCACTTAATCTTTGCGACCAATACTTCTTGGCTAGTTCCATGGATGGATCGGTCAGTGTTCTAGATTTTTTTAGTCCTCTTTTACATTGTGCAGGATTGAGAATTTGAATTGTATACCTACCAAGATTTTTTCTTCTTGATGGAAATATTACCTTTACATTTTAATGTTTGTTAACTTCTCTATTGACATGTTCTTTGTTGCACTTAATATTCTTGAGATAGCTTAATTTATAATGCAGCAGGTAAAATAAATTGCATCCAACTTCTGCATGATTCTGATAATTCATGAGTTTTGTTTAAAGAAATTTTGGTGACACCTGTAAGCTCCTGGGTGATGATTTTTCTGATATATGAATATGTAAGCTGCTGTTAGTAAGGGAGGATAATGAGTGGTCATGAATGGAAAGAATTTGGGAAGTTTTAGGCAGGCAGATGTTTGTTAGAAATTGTAACTAAGGTGTGGAAGATGATGAGGGTTAATAATATTTGGAGATGATAATTCGGTTTGTTCAAGTAGAGAAGTACTAACACATTTTGCATTTGTTTTATGTTGTGATTTTAGTTCCATGCTTTTGATGGGCCCTCTCCATTGATAAACTGATCTAAGGTCTTGATGATATAATTATAGTCCATATATACATGTTAATCTGAAGTTTTTATCCTAAATAAATTCCCCGAGGCTTAAAGTATAGATGTACTAAGTAAAGAGATCGACATAATATTACAACTGTGTATGTTTCTACAGGTCAAGCTCTATGATTATCGTCTGATTCATAGGCACGGGCGGGCAGTTCAATCTTATGATGGCAATGTAAATTCTCATACTCGAATAGAGCTTGGAGTTGATCCGTTGGATAAATTTGTCATGTCAGGTATCTGTTAACATTGTTTGCTGCACATGTTCCTTTTGAAATCTTGAACTGGAAAGTGAGTGTGGAGTTTTCAGGTGGGGAGGATTGCTATATCCGTCTCTGGAATATTATGTCTGGCGAGTTGATCTTTAAGGACAAGTTCACGAATTCAACACCCTTGGCAGTCTGCTGGTCGAGAAATAAAGGTAATGCCCGCTTTTATACTTGGATATTGTGACTCTTTGTTGTGGCAGTTTGTGTTCTTGAGGGTTGTGGGTTTCACTAGTACCCATGAATATGTGTGGTAGAATCATTTAAACCGGAAAATTGTCAGATAGCAGAACATGAAGTTCTGGTTTCTGAATCTGTTTTCATGGTTCCTCTTCTAGAGATGTAGTTCGCATAGCTGGTGTGTGAGCTATGGTCACCTAAGGCAAGAGGATGAAAACCTAAATAAATACTATGATAAAGCTTTCATACCCATTTCCATGTATCTGACTGGCCATTTGGCAAGTCCCAATACAAAAAATAAAAATCTAAAGGATATAGGACACCTACTCATGTATCTTGTTGATGATTAGAATTAAGTATCTCAAGGAAACTCTTTCCCGAAATACTATGTTTTATTATATTTTACTGAATCATGACTTATTTCAATTGTTATCAGATCTATAACTAAAAGTCACTAATTCATACCTCACTATTTTTGGACTCCCAACTTTTTGGCATATAATTCAATCACCTATTTCTGTAAACTATTTATTACTAGTTTATATCTTTTTTACTTATTATGCGTGTGTATATACCACATATTTCACGTACTTGCAAGTTCTCTTTTCCAGTTTAAAATCAATTTTCTGTGTAGCAAGACTCCAAGGCCAGGCCAAAAGAGAGAATTATTTTCTATCTTTATTATATGTATATGATATGAGCTCTTTTACAATGAAAGGAGATCTGCTAAAAAGAAAACAATTAAATATTTTGTTGGAATTTTTTTTTTCACTAAAACCTTTTCCCCCCATATTTGAAGTTACACTTAAACCTTACTTTATTGCCTCAAATTGCACGCAAACCTTTAACCTAAGTAGAACTAATAAGTTTCTTGTGGGAGTATTAAACATACACATACGGTGTCATACTGAATTGTCGTTTCTTTTCTTAATTATTTATTTTCTTTGCCTTCTTCACCATCTCTCTGTTCCGATTTCTTCTATGGATTGACTTAATTCATTGGGCTTGGGAAATAGTATTAGATTGGGTTAATTTGGTCTAATTCTTCCAAGTATTTTGCCGAGCATGGACTGGTTAATTATGTGGATGATTAATTTATTAATGACCAAATTATCTTAATTATGATAGTTATTTACCAATTTATCTTACTTTTAATAGCTATCAAAATTTATAAAATATGTATATAATTATAACGTATTTGCATTTTTATATTTTTAATCTCATCGTATTCCTATTCATATTCGTATGGGTGCTTCTTAGCCTTTAACAAACTTTTTAGAGTTACAAAAAGGTTGACAGTGTTTATTATTCTGTCGGATCTTGGTACATTTTGCCCTTAAACATTTTCCCCGTTTGTGAAGTCACATGTAAACGTCAATTTAATGCCATATTACACTCAAACCTTTGACAATCTTTTTAATTTACACTACAATAGGTATATGAATTAACCATGAACCAGAACTCATAAAAATCCATTCACGATCATATATTTTTAATAACAATTTTGGGCTATTTTCAACTTCTTGTTGAGAGATATCAGGAATTTACCCTAGTTTGGACCTGTTGGAATTACCATATTACACATCATGTCTTATCAGCAACATGGAGAGCAAGGAATAATACACAAGTATTACTGAAACTAGAAGACAATACCTGTTTTGCATTGATAGCTTGAGAGATATCAGAGGTTGTGTTAGTATATATTCAGAAACTAGTAAGGTCTGCGCAATAGGAAAACTAAGAATGAATAAAATCTGGAGTAGGCTTGTATTGTTGACATTTAAAAAAACATGTGAATAATGACCTGCCAACGGTTATCAGAAAATTCTGATATTCACTATCTTTACGTTATGTTCTGATTCTTGAAAATGATGTGGTGAATGGATGACCATGTTTTATGGTTCATGGTTATCTTATATGCCTACGGCAGTGTAATTAAAAAAAAGTTTCTCAAGGTTTGCATAATTTGGCATTAAGGTGAGGTTTATGCGTAACTGGTGGAACAGGGAAAGTTTAAGTGCAAAGCACACGAAGATTTGACTAAATAATTAACACCGTCCACCTTTTGTGTAAGTTGAAAAAGTTTGTCAAAGGTTTTCATGTAATTTGACATTAGTAGTAGTACAGTTTTTGCTCCACGCGGTGGGGGGTTGTTATGGTTTTGGAACTTGTGCTGAGAATGCTAGCAGGACTTTTGATTGTTGTTTAACTTGATGCAGAGAATTGTGGATCAAGGATAGATGGCCAATATTACAACAGAAATGTGGAGGACTCTAGATGGGGGGGTGCATGGGTAGGATCAGCCGAAGGAATATTTTACATGGATTGGCTTTGAACTGGTGTTATTTTGGTCAGATTATCCTCGTCTCCGACTGAACTGTTGTGAGCTGGGATCCAATATTAGGTGACGGGTAGGGACTAGGGGCAAATCCAACATATGGGAAAGGGGTAGGGGCGCCCCTTGAAGTGAAAATATCTGTATTAAAGTTTTGAATATTTATCCTACTTAGATGCAAAGTGACGATGTTTATTTATTGAAATGTACTGCACCACTAGTAGCAGTATCTTGGTACCAATGGGCACGGCCCTCCCCTTTTTCTTCTTTCAGGTTGCGTTACATTGTACATTCTATCTACTCTAATTGTTCAGACTTTAAGTGCAGCAATAACATGGGGGGTCCATAAATGACTTTCTGGCGGTTATTTAGCATGTGAAAAAATGTCCCTAGAGATCCGCCTAGTAACAAACGAGTGGATGAGATGAAGGGGTGTTTTTCTGGTAGTCTATCATTCTAATAGTCTCTATTTATTTATCATGCTCATATCATTCACCTACAGAATACTGAATATGCTTATACTAATCCACTCAAAATTTAACCTAGCTGTAACAGATTGACAAATTCTTTACACTGTAGTGAATATTGTATGATTGTTTTTTCAAAAGGCTATGTTGCATGCGGTGAAAACTGCCCTAGCGTATTACTGTAGTATATTGGAAATGCTCAGTCCTACCGGGTGTTGGGGATTGTTGAACCATGCATGTGAGATAGGTTTGTAACATCGCTCATTACACTGGAGCGGGACACTAGACTACATGTCAATTTGGTGAATGGTGTTAATGTGAGAGAGAGAGAGAGAGTATAAATATTTGTGTGATCATTGGTGTCTTTATAGTTATAGACCCGAAGAGAGAGTACTGTTAAACATGTGGATGGATGGATGTAAGAAGAATTGCATGTTCAAGGAATCTAAGTAGGGTTGGGTGTTTGGGATGGGAATTTGAGAAATTCCCGATCCCGATAATTCCGATCCCGTTTTGTCCCGATCCCGAAGTATCCCGATATTATTTCGGGCGGGATTGGGATTGATTTTGCCCCCGAATGGGATTTGGACTCCCGAATGGATATTTTATATATATTATTAAAAAGTATTATTATTATTATTATTATTATTATTATTATTATTATTATTATTATTATTATTATTATATACACACATAATAAGACCTAGTTAAATCTAGTTATTCTACTGCAAACAAAACTTCAAAACTTTCACTGTTGTTGTTGTGCCTATATTCCATCGATCAATCCAAGTAAGTTTATATGAGTTTGCTTGATTAGTTAATTAGTTTCTTCATGATTCTTCATGTTGTTGTTAGTTTATCACTTTATTGTGTTTGCGAGAGACGTTATATGGTTTGCTGATTTTCATGTTGGACTAAGTTCGTTGCTTTCCATTCCTCTTAATTATGTATTGACGTTGGTTGATTGATTTTATTTTGTTTTGATTAAAACTAGTTGTTAATGTTTCAATTACCATTACTATATTGATGAAAAATATGTTGAATTTTTATATTAATAGCAATATAATGAAGAAGAAAAAATGTTATGCATCGTATATAAAAGAGCTTTTATTTTGTCTTAGAAAAGCAAAACCTAAAGATGGGAACCCGAATTTCCACCCGAATTCCGAAATATCCCGACATTATTTCGGGCGGGATTGGGATGACCAAATATTGTCCCGATTCCGAAATCCCGATATTCCGTAAATCCCGCCCGAGCCCCAGCCCTAAATCTAAGTGCAACTAGTATAGTACTTCCTCCGGAAACTTAATAGTTTTACACTTTGTTTTTGTTGACTTTTTTATGTTCGGTTTGACCTCAAATTAATCATAATTGCTTACGAAAAAATTAATTTTAAAAGTTATATTATACAAATATAAGAAGTATACTTTCATAATATAATTTTTTAAATTATCTTTTCGCAACGAGTAATTATTAATTTGAGGTCAAATTGGACATCGAAAAGTCAACAAAAATAAATTGTAAAATTATAAAGTTTCCGGAGTAATTAATTGATTATTGATAACACGTCAATAGGGGGGTGGGAGGGTAAGAAAGAAAATCTGTGGGGTACAAAATCTGTGGGGTAATCTCTGGTTAGGTAATATCATGGAGTCACATGGTTTGTCCTCTCTTCTCCTCAGTAAAGGCAAATAGTAATAATAATCAAACTAACTCCCTCTCTCAAATGAAATGTAAGATGATTTTTAAAAGAAAAAGATGTTATGATGATCTTCAACCGTTTGGAATTTTGGATGGATAGGATTAGGTAAGGTGGTTAGTTAGTCTAAATTCTAACCGACCAAGCACGTACCTCTCACACTTCGCTTTTTCAAGCACACATGCGTAATCAATTACTACTACCAGACCAGTACTACTCTCATTAATCAATCAGATTATTACATTTGGTTTTTATCAGTACTACTCCCTCCATTAATAGTATTATGTTTAATATTATTAGAATAATATTTAAAAATAATAATTAATAATAAAAAAGAGTTAAGAAAAAATTTATAAATGGTAATTTTATATGCTTAATGACTTTAGCTTAAAGTTTGAGTCCCTCGGAAACAGTTTTCGATTTTTCTTATTTTTAATTGTTTTTAAAATATTATTAATTATTCTAATAATAATAAACGGGAAGCTTTAGAGGGAACTATATGTTTTGATTTTTCATTTGAATATATAAGGACTGGGTCAACCTTATGCCTACGTCTAAATTTGAACTCTAATCTTATGTTTTGATTAGAGTTGAGTATAAGTTGGTTAAGGATTAGTGTAGAAGTAGGAGTATAATAGTTAAATTTGTCGTTTAAAAGAAATAAAAAAATACAAGTCAGGCTCAGTCATAGACACTGCCTTTGAAATTCTTTCTTCCTTTCCCCTAGATACCTTTGAATTCTTTTGGTCAATAAGTTATTGTAAATCCAACAATTGTAATTGTCCAGCATTTAAATCCCTTACTTTACTGAAACAATAGTTGTTAAAGGATTTGCCTCATACCTCAAACATATTGGTTAAGCTTTATGGGGTTCTGCCTCAAACATACTGGCTTAACCAAGCTTTATGGAAATAAGCTTATACGGTGGATGAGCTCTATTTATTGGAAATGTTAATTGATCGGATTTCTTAAAACTTGGAATCTTGTCAACATCGTCGGATCGTAACACGTATCTTGATCCATTCATCTAAGGGTATCAGCTCATGGTCTTCGGCCTTAACTTTCCTGGCGTTCGCTCTAGCTAGCCTTGTAATGCTTATTAAGTTGTCCGAAAATATCCAAGTGCTGGTTGTACTCCTTTTCCTTTCTTAATATATGGTATTTTGTCGGTCTGTCGAATTCAATCATTCAAACTCCTGACCACCAAATTCCAACTATGAGACCGACGAGATAGCAGTTTTTTGTTGAATTAATTAAAAGCTGGATTTTAATAACTAGAACATGAGTGCCCTTTTTTTTAATAATATTCCGAGTTTTTGGCCATTTACCCCTTTATTCTTCATAAAAGGCAGATTAACCCCATATATTATTTAAATAGGCTATTTAACCCCCTATATTTTTAAATGGTGTAACTCGCCACATTACTTCACTTTTTCCGTTAAAGCTAACTAACGCCGTTAAGTTTTCCATTAACTTTTGGTTGATTATCCACTTAAATTTAATATAAAAGTCAAATTACCCCCTTCAAATATATTATATTTATTGGCAATTTACCCATTGAAAGAAAAAATCAAAACAAAAGTGATGGTTATTCGGTAAAATTTTACCGGCATTTTATTAAATAATTATTTCTAATATATTATACATTTTTTAAATCATAACATGAATATATTGTATCTCTTACCTGATACATATTACCTATTAATATTTCTTTATTATTTATTTTTAATATTTTTTAAGAGTGAAATATTTTAGCAACTTATAAAATTATTTTTCCAACAAAACCTTTACAAATGAAGAATTTTATATTTTTTTTACTATATAAATATTTACCTTTCGCAAGTGTTCTTTTATAACGTAATTAAAGTAAAAATTTATATTTAAAATACTTGAAAATATTTTATAGAGAAATTAACTTAAAAGACCACGTTAAGAAGAGGCTTCTAAAAAATAACCTCAATATGCCCACAATTACATTTAAGACAAAAAACCTCATTTTCAGAGTTGACTGGACATTATTTACAGAAATGTCATAGGCACAAAATGTGCAAATCAAACATGGCCTAACTATTTATTTCTTTTAGTTCCTTCTAATTCTTTTTTCTTTTAATTTTTTTTTAATCATCTTTTCCTTAAGCTCCGGTAACGGAATAATTATTCCGGTACCGGAGTTGTGCAAGCTCCGGCAAGGAACTTGCAAGCTCCATATCGAAAAGCGGAGCTTGCAGAGCTCACCGGAGTTGTGCAAGCTCCAGCCTGGAGCATACAGAGCTCCTCCGGTCTGGAGCTTGCAGAGCTCTGATCTGGAGCTTAAACTCCAAATCGGAGCCTGCAAAGCTCCGATCTGGAGGTTTAAGCTCCAGATCGAAGCCGGCATAGCTCCGATCGGAGCTTTGCAAGCTCTGGTCGGAGCTTGCACAGTTCCGACCAAAGCTTGCCGGATCTCGGTACCGGAAAATTTTTCTGGTACCGGAGCTAGAGAAGAAGAAGATTTTTTTTAAAAATTATTTTTATTATTTTTATTTTATTTTATCATTTTTATTATTATTATTTTTTTTTTTAAATACTAAGGTTGTTTGGCTTGCTAAAAATTGAAAAAGGAATAGTGCCTAGAGCGTGAAATCCGTGAATTGGTCAAGTTCGTGGTCCTTTTTGTAATTGATGGCATAAGGTGGTTCATTATGTTATTAGAGCCGATAACTAGGTTTAAAAAGTTATGGACCCTATTTTATATTTTGAACAAAATAATATTTAATATTAGTTAAAGAAAAAAAATATAAAAATAAAGTCGCATGTAGAAACTATTGAAATTTTATAATAATTTTTATTTTAATCACTAAAGTATTCTAAATAGAAGAATTAATTATACAAACAAATACATTATTAATCAATTCCAGTTGCGGTGAAGTAGAGTGCAATACACTCTCTAACGAAAGGGGTCAAATTGCACCGTTTAATAAAATACAAATGATTAATCCGACTTTAAAAATAATACGGGGGTATTTGTCTATTTAGAATAATACATGGGTTCAATAGCCAAAACCTCTAATATTCCTACCAAGTAACTAGCTAATCAGATTTATGTTTGTAATGTTTTATGATTATTATAAATGCTTCGAATTAACCGCCCACATCCAAATTCCATCTTTTTATAATGTTATTCTTATGGTGTTAAATAAAACCCATATAAAGTTTTTTCAGGAGTATTTCTTTTTCTTTATCATTTTCTGAAGAAAAAAATGCGGTACAAGTAAATATTCAATCGTACCTTTATGATGCTTTTTGTATTGCAGTATATTTATAAATAATATTAAATATTTTGGATGTTTAAAAAAAATAATCTTGTCTCATCTGAAGCCTAGGGCCTAGGGGTTTATAAAAAGTAAATGGAGCTGTAGATGCATGTTGCAGGACCCTGTTTGAGAAGTGACGTGAGACTTAATATTTAAGCTTCAAAAGATTCCGCGATTCTGGTATAGGTGTTCGGTGTTCAGTTTCCCACTAAATAGACCAATTCCGTGTGTGTGTGCGCGCACAAATTCATCTAACTTTTGAGCCTTGTGTTTGTTTGTGTTCTCTATTGACTAATACGCTACTATATATAGTATCTGTATACTTACTCTTCTCTTCTTATAATAATCAATTACACCCTAACAACATCTTTATTAAACTTAACTCACTCTAAAGTCTAAAACATGCAGTGGTACGTATCTCTTCCACTAGTATAAGTTTATCATCAGTAAGATAAGACAGTAACCCTCAACTCTAACTCACCGCCAAATTAATAAAACTTAGAGTACTACATAATAATATTGATCTGTGTTTGAATTTTGTGAAGGGGACAAATTAATAAAACTGCAATTAACCAGCAGCAGAGCAGAGACAAATTGTAGTATAGGTAATTTTGGTAATTTGGTATATGTTGTCTGTTTGTTTAAGACGAGCTAGGGACAGTAATCAGATAAGATATTTTTGTCCGCACATATATGGTCATGTTATCTCTTCTAAATTATTCGGTTGGTACGTATCAGTCAGTCAAATGGGAGGGTCCTAGACCTAGATAGACCACATTAAGTGCATAACTTGTTGGGTCCATAAATTTATTGACTAATACTGCTACTATAGTCTATCTTAATACCTCCGTCCCGGTATAAATTACCCAGTTTGATTTTTTTGGGTCAACAGTTTTCAACTTTAACTTCCGATTACTCTTAGACTATAATGATAAAATATTTAATAGAATTATATTATGAAAATGTAAGTTCTATATTTTCATAATATGATTTCGTCAAATATTTTATCATTATAGTTTAAGAGTAATCGGGAGTCAAAGTTGACCACTGTTGAACTAAAAAAGTCAAACTGGGTAATTTAGAGTGGGACGGAGGGAGTATAGATTATCGAGTACATTTTAGGACTCGAATTTAACTTTTAAATACTACTTCAATTTCAGCATTTTGGAGAAACAAATAAGCCTTAACGTAAAATGAAAATTGAAAAAAGTAATAATAAAATGAAAATATTATAAAAAACAAACTCCACTGACCGGAGCTTTGCCTACTCCGATCGGAGCAGCAAAGCTCCAGATGGAGCTTTTTTTGCTCCGTCGGAGTTTTTTTTTTTAAATCTAATTGGAGCTTTTTTGCGGTCGAAGGTTTCTTTTGCTCCTATCGGAGCTTTGGAGCAGCCAGCGGAGCTGCTTACCCATGGTGGAGCTAAGCTCCAACAGAACAGTGGCTCCTTTTTTTTTTTTTTTTTAACATTGTTGAAAAATAAAGTAAGTCCATGCCTATTTCTCATTTTAGAGTTAATAGCAGTTTTGTAAATATTTGATAGTCAACCCAAAATTGGACTAATCCGTAATTGTTGTTATTAGGGGTTCTAAAAGACCCCTAGAGTGATATAAAAACCTAATAATAGTTATGTCTATGAGTTGTATTTTTATTTGAGTTTATGTATTCTGAAAGGGTGGGAGCACAACTTGTTGTTAGAATTTTATCTAATTTTACGTGATTATAAAAATTAGCATATTATAAAAGATAATAATAATGTAGTAGTAAATTTTTGCATACTATAATAATTAATAAATAATAATAATAATAATAATAATAATAATAATAATAATAATAATAATAATAATAATTTTGCTCTTGGGTTTTTGATGGAGATTTCTTTGGGGATCATGTGGTGTCGTGTCCTGGGGTGGGTGCACAGCTTGTCTCCCGACTCCCTTCCAATTTTGTGTGAATAATAAAAGTCTATTGAATAATAATAATAATAATAATAATAATAATAATAATAATAATAATAATAATAATAATAATAATAATAATAATAATAATAATAATAATAATAACTGGTGTTTATTCTGCTATGGATGTCCGACATTACGTCTTCATTGCTTCACGCCTTCAGTCTGCTGGGTTGCAGACTGAGCTCTGTGTACTTCTGGTATTACTTCCCTTGGACATGCTTCCGATGACGCCCGGTCTTTGTTTGTTGAGACCACATGACATTTTGAGCAACCTCAGTGAGATCGCCGCCCCAAAACTTATGAAAAGATTGGCAGATATATATTTCACGAAGGTTGTTGCTTCTACGGAATCTGTTTTTTCTTTATCTTCCCGCCAAGTAGCTCTTTGGAAGTCTCAGCGAGGTGCCCATTCTTTTGATTGGTTGCGGGTGGTCCCTATTTTTGGTCTGGGTCAGACTATGAACGGGAGGGCGTACAGGTGTGTGTTGGGTTATCGACTGGGTGTGGCTTTATTTCCGATGTCCAGGCCATGCTCCGCTTGCTCTTGGGTTTTTGATGGAGATTTCTTTGGGGATCATGCGGTGTCGTGTCCTGGGATGGTGGGTATCAAGCACCGACATAACCTCGTACGTGACACAATCTTCGATGTGTGTTTCCGATCTGGTATTTCTGTTGGGAAGGAAGTGGATATTGGTTTGAGCGACGGGGTGACAGGTCCCTTCGTCCTACAAACATGCTCTTTTATGCTTGGGATAGGGGGCGAGATGTATATGTGGATCTGACAGGGTCTTCACCCTTGACTCGGACAGGAATGGTGGATTTTATACCGGGGCATGCGGTTGCTGATACTACCAAGCGCAAGTGTGCTAAATATCGGGACTTGTGTGCAGCAACGGGATATGGATTTCTTCCTTTCTCTTTCTCGACACTTGGCGAATTGGATGGTTATGATGTGGATTTGCTTGTCAGAATCAGGGGCTTCGCTTTGGCTCAGGATCCTGGGGGGCGTGCTGCTAATTTTATTTTTTCTAGCGTTAGTTTTGCTATTGCTAAGGGAGTGGGAGCACAACTTGTTTTTCGGTTGCCCACTAATTTTGTGTAAACATTTGATGTGTTTATAATAATAATATATTTATAATAATAATAATAATAATAATAATAATAATAATAGTATACAGAAAGGGGTGGGAGCACAGCTTGTCTCCCGACTTCCTTCCAATTTTGCGTGATTAATAAAAGTCTAGTTTTATAATAAAAAAATAATAATAATAATAATAATAATAATAAATAATAATAATATTATTATTATTAAAAAAATAAAAAATAATAATAATAATAATATTATTGCATACAATACATACAAGGTGACGAATTAATGTAAATTTAAGGTGTTAGCTGGATAGTGCTGGTAATTTATTTTTTTTATTTATTATTATTTTTTCACTATTGAATGCTCCTCTACCCTCTTATCTTAAAAGATAAATTTTAGACATGTATCTGGATTATATATAAAAAATTTGGATTCAAAGCCGATCGACTTAGTTGGTCAAATTGGGACCCCAAAATAAGGAAGAAAAAATACTTTATCTTGATGTGTAGCCGTTTCGTTGTTACTCATATGCTTTTTTAGATTCTTTACGTATTTCTTTTTCGTCTATTTTTTTAAATTATTTACGTTTCTTTTTTTGGCAACTTTCTATCTCGCAACTGTATTGTGGGTCATGCCACTAAACAAAACATTACAATCATCATAACAACCTCCTGTAAAACCGTTCTAAAATCAAACGCAAAGAATCTAAAAAAAAGAATGAGTACTAGAGATAATAAACAACAAGAAAGACCAAGTGAATGATGTTTAGTTTGAGAAAGACACAATAGCCTGCACTATATATATAGCTAGCAGATAATGAGGTGAGATACTAAATCACTATGTAAATTTAAATATATAATCATAAACTGGTGCATTGGTAAGGAACTAAATCAAGTACATGTGTATGGTTCCATATATATGGTGATGACGAAGTCATAAAGTTGTTATAGGTACAGAGAAATAAAGTGGTTTAGTATGTTCGTACAAAATAATAATGTAGCATTAGTTATAATATTTATCTTTCAAATAAAAAATTTATAATATTTATCTTTCAAATTAATAAAAACTATACCACTTTAAATTATCCATTTTAATTTTCGACTTTAAATTAATTAATTATCCAAACTTTAAATTTTTACAATATAATTTTATTAAATATTTTTATAATTATAATTTATTTATAAGTAATATATAGTGTTGAAAATTGTCAACTAAATATAATTACAATTGATAGAAGTACTCATCTCTCCGCCTCATTCTTTACGTATTTCTTTTTTGGGCAGTCCCAATCAATTATTTACGTTTCTATTTTTTGAAGTTACCCCACATACCATTTATATTATTTTAATCATTATCCCACCTTCACACTTTAATTTAATCATTTTTCTCATCACATACCATTTATATATTGATTCATATTTCATTCTATATTAATAAATTAATATCAAACAAAATCTATTATTAAAATCCATGCAAAAATGAAACATAGAGTTCACACTGGGACGGACCTAATAATGAACATGAAGAGATTAATCGGTAATGGTAGTATATTGTTTGTTTGTAATGAATACTGCTAATTAGATGTCTCATTTTCAAGGAAGGTATTCATCAACATCATACACACCCGATGATCGGTAAAATCAGGGCACTAGTAGCCCCCACATTATCAAATCAAATAAAGGATAACACAATACTACTACTACAAACATACTTCTCCTACTCTTTTATGTTCTTTTCTTTTAGCATGGTTCTTCTTTTTAATATCTCATGGCTTTATGGACGGGTCCATTTCAGCTTATATTTAGTTTTAATAATTTTAGTTTAATTAATTTAGTTTATTAATTTGAATTTAAATTAATTAAACTTTTAAATTTATTCAAGTTCATATTTACTTAATCGAAATTTATATTTCAAAGAAGAGAACTTCAAATCAATTCAGATTAATCAAATTCAATTCGAATTAATTAAGTTTAGCTCAATTAAAAAAATCAAGTGAATCAAAGAAATCCTATATCATCTTCACATTATCTATTTAAGATCGTTCACGCTACTTTATTACTCCTAATAGTTATGATATGATATTTCACCTTAAGTTTTCAGTTCAATATAGTTCAAATTTATTAAGTTTAGGTTTACTTAGTTAAAATTTATACTTCAAATATGTCTAGTTCAGATTAATTAAGTTCAGTTCAGATTTATTAAGTTCATTTAGTTTAAATTTGTTAAGTGTATTTCAGTTCAGTTCAAATTTATTAAGTCCGACTCAATTCAAATTTATTGAGTTCAGTTCAGTTCATAAATTTTTCGTTTAGTCAAGTTCATATTTTTTAGTTGAAATTTATATTTCAACATAAGTTCACATCAAATCAAATTAATTAAATTCCATTCAAATTAGTTTAGTTTAGTCACGTTAAAAAAAACAAAAAAAGGCGAATCAAAGAAATCATATATCATCGTCTTAATCATTTATGCTTTATTATTTACTCCTAGTTAGCTAATTTTATAATTTACCATAGATACTATTAAAAAATTAAAATAGTTTATTATTTGGTCAAACAAGAGAATCAAAGAAAGCATGAAGAGGAAATGAAAAGCGCGGTGGATAGGATTTGGATTTTGGATTGGATATTGTTTTTTAGTATTTAATAATGATGATCAATATAACCAACAACTGAACCAACCGACTAAACTATCCTGTTTCTTGTTGTAGAATTGTAACGTCAGGGCTGATTTGGATAACACGTGTAACTGACGAGTGTCCTAGGAGGAACTGGGTCCCACTAGGTGATGGTTGTGAATCTATGGTCCCCCATTGTCTGCATGTGTATTAGTTTGTTAATAAAATTGACATCGACCAATGCGAAATAGTGGAGAAATTCTTGTGCTTTCGCTCAATTTTGTACCTTTTTTATTTTAATGTCAAATATTACAATACTACTACAATGTTATACTATAAATTTTCAAAACCAATTTATTTTTCCACATTTAAACCAACCTTATAACTCTGCCACCGGAAATCTAACCATGCACCTCTCTTTCGCTCGAATTTGTTCATAACCAAGAGGCAATAGCGAATTCAGGATTTTCAAACATTTAGGACTCAAATTTATTAAGATTTTGTAAAATGAAATAATGATAAACAAAAATGTTTAAAAGAAAAATTTATTAAATTCTTGACCAATATTGCAAAATTTATCGTATAATTAAAAAAAAAATTAGAACTCCTAACCAATATAGCCATATTTTATTAATCCGGTGGAGTATAGTGTTTGTGTATATCTTTTTTTTTGGTGGGGATGGGTAGCGCCCGGGCTCTACCTCCGCATAGTGTACCTTGCATGTTCATGGCAAAAACATTTAATGAAATTATTAATATCGAAATTGTTTTTATGTTTCTTCTTTATGAAATTTTTCATGAATACCAATTGTTGTTTCAAGTGGTAAGGTACTTGAGCTCACTTAACCAATGTTTCGAATTTGAATCTTGTGGATGTAAAAAATGGATTAGTGACCAAAACGTATATCAATATAAATCGAAATAAAAAAAATCTTCATGAATACGATTGCAATTTAAATTTGAGGTATATATTTAAACTTTGTTTTTCTATAACTAGAGTTCATGCAACGCGCGTTGTGTGTTGTTGCGTGCTATAAATTTAGTGAGAAATTTACAAATAATGTATTAAAATGTATCGCGTAATAAGTATATTGAATAGACATATATACTAACTGATCATAATTATCAAATAATTAATTGAGTAATTGAACTTAATAAAGCCAATGTCCTGTTGTTTTTGTTGTCATGCAATAAATAGTATCGAATTGAACGATATTAGACGGACGAAAAATATTCCTCCGATGAGTTATAAGAACCATCTGATACAAGTGTAGGCTATTAAAATCTCATTTTCCGCATGTTAATTGGTTTTCTTCATCAGTTGAATATATTATTTTGTGCATCTGTTGATTCCTCAGTTTTGTTATGTTAATGCCACATACTCCTATTATTAATTAATGAAAAGGGGCAGACATAGATAGTTGATTGATGAATTTCTAGAAGCTAAAATCAATTTAAAAAATTGATGAAAATATTAAATCCTAAAATTTAGTTTAATGATTGGGTAGTTTACAAATTTGATGTGAAAGAGGAAAAAGAGAAGTCTCGTTTTTAGAGAATTACATGATGGTGATTATCAAAATCAACCCCCTTACTTTCATAATTACATTTTGGTCCAAAATGATGGATTTTTGAGTTGACCAACACTTATTTACAACTTTGACATCACCTGAAACACTCTCAACCAAACATGTCCTAATAAATAAATAAATTTACTAAAAAGTAAAATAAAAAATATGTAAATTAAAAAAAAAAACTAATCGATAAAAAACTAAAATATTTAAAAAAAAAAAAAACATTTTACCTTCTTCCCCAATGGTCCGGTACCGGAGTATAATTCTGGTGCCGGAGCTTGCAGAGCTCCAGATCGGAGCTCTGCAAGATCCGACCAGGTGCTTTTGCAGCTCCGATCTGGAGCTGCAAAAAACTCCTTGTCGGAGCTTTTGCAGCTCCAAATCGTAGCTACAACAGCTCCCGACCGGAGCTGTTATATATAGGTCCAGATCGGAGGTGACAGCTCCGATCAGAGCTGTTAGCTCCGACGTGGAGCTCTGTGCCTGAGTTCCGGTACCGGAAAAAATTCGGTATCGGAGTTTTAGATAGAAAGATTTTTTTTTTTAAAATATTTAATTTGTTTTTATTTTATCATTTTATATAAATTTTTTTAATTTCTTAAACTTTTTTATTCTATTAAAGCATAAGGAGTGTTTGGCGAGCTAAAAATCCAATATTTGAACAGTGATTTGGTCAAGATTTTGGCCTAAAATGTAATTGCTAAATTAACAAGGTTGCTTTCGTAATTAGGTACGCTAACAAGGGCTCTAAAAAAAATAGACTCATAATACAAATAATGGAGAAAAAATCACGCCAATATGATTCGAACCCTATATTTTTTATTAAATAATGACACATGTACGCACCAGATTGAAGTTAAAAAAGTAAGATCAACGGACTAAAATTGATTGGGTTCACTAAAATTGATTGGATTCCAAATCAATTCGGTAAATCTTAATTACAAAGTGATTCCTCCAAGTCTGATAATAGTTCATTACTATTATATTTTTACTTCAACTTCACTATGTACCTCTAATTTTTAGTTCTAATTCTCTCCCACTCAATCAAATTATGATTTTTATTATTAGGGTCCTACGGTAAGTTCATGTTCTTGGTAATTTGCCTAAATTTTAATCCGGAAGTGTCCTCGGAACTGGTAGAATATAGTTGTCCAAGTGACCCTAATTTCCTCTGGTCTAGTTTGGTATCTCAGGTTGAGAGTATTAGGTCCGAGTCAATATGATACTTGGACCACATGTATAGCAATACTTACCTTGTCCGACTTCTCAATGGAGTCGACCCATAGTTCCTTTTGTGTTTGGTTCGAGTGACTTACTCAACCTTAGTGAGCATTGTTTCTATCATGGAGTCCCTTGACCAGTCTTAGGCCAGCCCACATGAGGTAGGTGTCGGACCTTACAAACTGGTCTGCCCATACTAATGTTGGACTTAGACTTCTTAGCTTTCTAGTGGCTTGGGTCGGACCAAGCTAATATGTATCGTACTTTATCAACTCGATTAGCCATGAATAATTTAGTTCCCCTTTAAGAAGGTTTCAATTCATAATTTACGGACCGAACATATTTCAACACCAACAATTGAATTTATATATTTGTTTCACAGCCATTGGAGTATAACATATAGGAATCGTACAGTTTTGGACATGCACCGGTTATGTTAAAGTATTGGTAGGGTAGTAGGGTATGAGTCTTATGACCGACCGACCTACCAACCGACGATTACATCGAAGGAAGGAAGCAACGAAAGAACACAAGAAGAAAGAAGAAGCAAAAATTAAGCAAAGCAAATCAAAGCAAAGCAGCGGCGCAATGCCATGCGCAGATGATGCTGATGGATGGATATATGCCTCTCTCTCTCTCCCTTTCTTTATTTCTTCTCTCTTCAACAGTCAGCTCCACGTGTGTGGTACTAGTAGTCATTATGTGTGTTTGTGTCACCTATCCAGAAAATATTCTTGAATTCCATATCATATTCTTTTTTCTTCAACTCACGCCTTTTCAATGCAATTTTGTCCTATTGTTAAATGATACTGGTATGAAATACAAGAAAATGGTTTAAATTTTTTAGGGGGTCCATTACATATATATACCTCCTTATAGCTTCTAATAATAAAAATCGCCCTCATAGTTGAACAATTTCAAACAAAGACTTCTTATTGCAAATCAATTACATATTAGGTCATTTTGAGTTGACCAAATCAATTTCAAGAAATCTTATTCCTCCAAGCCAAACAGTCTTAATAATAAGTAATAATAATTATATTTCAAAAATAAAAAAAGAAAAAGAAAAATTAATTTAAAAAAATAAATAACAAGGTGGAGCTCCAGCTCCCCCATTAATGGCGGAGAAGAAGCTCCGCCATTGATGGCGGAGCGGAGCTCCGCTGCCTATAAATAAGCTCCGCCAGATGTGGGCGGAGCAGGAGCTCTGCCATATGGCAGAGCTCTGCTCCGCCTGTTATAGGCGGAGCTAAGCTCCGCCATTATAGGCGGAGCAGAGCTATGTCATCAATGACAGAGCTCTGCTCCGCCTGTAAATAGGCGGAGTTAAGCTCCGCCACTAATGGCGGAGCTTTGCTCTACCAGAGCTCCGCCGATGGTGGTGGAGCTTCAGCTCCGCCATTAATGGTGGAGCTAAAGCTCCCCCTCTTTTCTTAAAAAAAGAAAGAAAAAAAAAAAATTTCTAACTTAAGGCTAAGGCCTTGTTTGGTTGAAAATTTTCTTTTTCAAAAATTAAACTTTGTCAACTCAAAATAGAGATTTTGTCCCTAAATGTAATTGTTTGTCTAATAGGTGTGTTTTTGAAATATGGTGCTATAAGAGGGTGCTAAAGTGAGATTAACTCTTTTTTAGGTCAACATTTTTTAAATTTGACTTCCAATTACTCTTAAATATAATCTCTTAAATATAATCTTTTAAATATAATGATAAAGTATTTAATGAAATTATGTCATAAAAATTCAAGATATTAGGCTCCGTTGATTCCATAAAAACCTCTGAACTTATCTGAACTGAATTGAATTGAACTTAATAATCTTGAACTGAACTGAAATGAACTTATCTGAACTGAACTGAATTTATCTGAACTGAACTTAATAAATGTTAACCTAAAATATTGGTCAAATTTCATTCTGAAATACATCGCTTTGACGTCCGTATTGGGTTATTAGGCCAATTCCTATTGTAGGAGGACAAGTGAGACGAAATGATCCTAGAGCAGGAAAACCACATGGAATATTGAACACTGATTGGAAATTTGGTACAGTTAAGTTAGTTGTGATACATGAACATGGGTCAAAATCAGAGGACACTAGAAGGTTAGTATTGTTGATTCATGGTCACTGATCATATGACATTATTATTACACTAGAAATTAGGCACCACGGGCGCGTGTTGGTGCGTACTATTATTAATTACCGTATTTTGCTCTATATGCACAAATCAATGAACTAATTTAATATTTATTTTGTCCCATTATAATTTATCTAGTGTGATTTCTTTTATCAACAATATTTGATTTTGACCATAAATAACTCTTAAATTATAATGGTAAAATTAGCAAACGAAATTATTTCATGAAAATATAGATCTTAAATTTTTATAATATATATATTTTTTTTTGTATTAAGTTTAAAAATAATGTGTAGTCAAAGTCAAACAGTATTAACTAAAAAATCAAAGTGGATAAATTATAATGGGATGGATATGGTATTATGTTGTTAGTGGTTTACAACCTCCTCTATGATCTTTGCTTAGCTATTGCATCTGGCTTTATTTCTACGAAGTGTGATGTGCTTGCACACTCTTTCCTACAACACACTTTCGCAGCGAAAATGTGATGACGGGGGATGCATGTTTTTAACTCAACAGAAAATATATAAAATAACCACTCTAGAGCACATAATTGCTAAAACAACCACTTTAAAAAACACCTTACAAAAAAGGTCATTCTATTTTTTGGTGCCCTAAAATCTAATCATGTAATCTCCAAAAATCTCTCTAAAGTGGTTTTTAGATTTTTGCTATAGTGGGCTTCAAAATTTCGCTACAGTAATTTTGATAACATATTTGACATCCATTAGTGTTAATTAATTATTAACAATTACTTAGTTTTAACTATTTTTATGCCGAAATCAATATGATTTCACTCGAAAGTAGCTAAAAATGACTGAAAATAGATGTTAATTTATGTTTTAGCTCAGATTAACCGTTGAAACTAGCTAAAATGACTAAAAACTAGCTCAAAATGACTGAAACTTATGAAATTAACATTTTTGTTGTCGAAACTAGCACCTGTGACGCTGACACCAATAAAACTAGCATTTGTGTTGCTGAAACTAGCACACATGTGATGCTGAAAATAATCAAATAGCTTTTTATGTTGCCAAAATTAATGAAACTAACATTTTTTTTACCGAAACTGGCATTTAATGAAAAAACTAGCACTTATGATGCTGAAACTAATGAAATAAGCTTTTTGCTAATGAAAACTAGCAGTTGTGATGTTGAAACTAATGAAACTAACATTTTTATTGATGAAACTAGCAATTATGATGGTAAAAATTAATAAAACTAGCATTTTTGTTTATGAAACTAGCAATTATGATGGTGGAACTAATGAAACTAGCATTTTTGTTGATGAAACTAGTATATGTGTTGGAGAAACTAATAAAACTAACATTTTTGTTGCTGCACTAATGAAACTAACAATGGAATGATGATGGAATTAATGAAAATAGCATTTTTGTTGATGAAACTAGCATTTTTATTTGTTTTAGTTTAGCACAAATAAGTTTTTAGAGTGAATTTAATCATTATATAGTTGTTTCAGTGCAAAATGAAATCAACAACTAGTTTCAACGGTTAATTTCAGAAAAATATAAAACTAACAGTTAGTTTCAGTCAGTTTCGTCTAGTTTCAGTCATTTTTAGCTAGTTTCGGCTAGTTTCAATCATTTTTTGAAACTAGTTTTTCAGTGAAAAAAATGATATATATTTTTATAATTTTAGTTTTCATATTTTTACTTGTTTTAGTTTAGCATAAATAAGTTTTAAATTAAAGTGAATTTAATCATTATATAGTTAGTTTCGGTGCAGAATAAAATCAACAACTAGTTTCAACGGTTAATTTAAGGAAAAATATAACATTAACAGTTAGTTTCAGCTAGTTTCAACTAGTTTCGGTTAGTTTCAGTCAATTTTTAGCTAGTTTCGATCAATTTTTTGCTAGTTTCAGCTAGTTTAGGTGACTGAAACTAGCTTCCAAATTTCAAATCTTTATTAAATTTACTGTAACGAATTTTTGAAATCCGGATTTTTGCTAGTTTCGGTGACTGAAACTAGCTTCTGTATTTCAAATCTTTATTAAATTTACTGTAGCAAATTTTTGAAATCCGGATATACTGTAGCGAACTTTTTGTAATTGTTTTTTGAAGGTGGATATTTTTGCAATTAATGTTATTTAGTGGTTTATATATGTATTTTTCCTTATCTCAATTTGAATTTGTCCTCTTTGGCTTTTGACGTTAATTCATTAACTTAGTTTTTGTGTAAATTTTCTCTGGAAAAGTTTAATCCCCTAAGTAAAAGTTCATTAAGCCCAAAATAACGCACAAGAGAGAGAGGGGTATACCCAATCATAATACAAGGTGTATTACTAAACCTCAAATACAAGAGAGAGTCCAAATAGCCAATGAAGCTAATGGAAAAACTAAGACGTCACGAAACCCAAGAGATTCTAGCTAACGTATGATCCCCAAAGAATCTAAAACTGAACTACGACTCTATAAGCGATGGCCCTTCGAACTCCAGAACAAAACAACTTGTTGCTAGAATCACATCTAATTAGATGATAATAAAATTTAGCATTAATAATGATAATAATAATAATAATAATAATAATAATAATAATAATAATAATAATAATAATAATAATAATGTGTAATATTTATTGCCGGTATACATACGTAATAATTAGGGGTGAGCGCGACCTGATTTTGACGGGTTTCAAACATAAATGTATCCTACCCACCATAGGCGGGTGGTTTTAATGACAACCCATGACAGGTGAAATATTTCATCAACCCTGGCGGGTTGAGTGACAAAATTGGCGGGTGGGTGGCGGTCGGGTAATGAGTTGTAATTTGACTATAATTTAACTATCAAATTATTTAAAAAATAAATAAAATATCAAAACAACATAAGCAACAATAGAAAATATTTAACCAAGTCCATAAGGCTAAATGATACAATATCCATAAAGTAAAACTTAATGTCCATAGTGAAAATATGTTCATAACCAAATATGTTATTTTCCAAGAAAGTTCATACTAGATCAAATCATTAAAAATTATACAAAGTAGAAATAGTCGAGAAATACATACTAGGTTAAATCATCTCAATGTTGTTGTCTACTTTTTTTTTTTTTTTTTAATTATATTAATAATTTAATACTACGTACATAACTAATATTACTAGTAAGTTTATACCTTACTACTAGTCTACTAGTCTATTGTATTATGTACAATATTACTAGTCGGGTTGGGTCGGGTGGGTGAGTGGCGGGTGCAACCGTCAACCCACCACTCGACCCAACCCTCGGCGGGTGTGTAAATTTTCAACCGCGGCTAATTTTAACATGAAAAAAGTCAACTGGTGTTGGTGATCGGCGGACGGTTTGCGCGGTTGGGTCGGGCGAGCCGATATTATGTTCACCCGTAGTAATAATAATAAGGGGAAGTAAAATTTATATATACCACCCCTACCAAATATCGAGTTTTCGTTTAGGTCCCTAATAGTAATAATGTGTAATATGTACGTGTACCGTGCACCTAATATGAGTATTTTATTTATGGATTGATGGCGGGCCGAGGGCAGCAACATTGTATGCTTTGCTTTGTGCCAAAGACTAATAATAATATCAGTAAATACTAGGTGAGCATATAAGTAATATTATTATTTATTATTATATGTAATATCCACTAATAAATAGTAGTAGTAGTAGTAACTCACTATTATTTTATGAATTATGATTAGCAACAACACTCGAAGTTGGGTCAATTAAATATTTTTACGATAATAAAAGTAGATAAAGTATTAAAAAAAAAACGAAATACTAGTAGGTTTATTTTTAAATAATAATATTGGTGTATTGTAGTAGTACTAAGTGGAATATTTGTATTATGTGTTGTATTTAGTGGGGGTCTGTTTGGTATTTTCAATGTGTCTCTCATTATATAAGTAGTAGGAGGTGCCTGGATGCATTTTCCCTAAAAACCCAGGAAAGATTTATGCAAAAGCCGCCAGCCAGCCATTTTCATTCTTCATTCATTCATTCGCCCTAAAAACCACCAAACAAAGCTAAAACCCACACCCCCAAAATCTCTCTATTCTCCTCCTTCATACTTGGTTCGTTTTGCTTTGTTCAATCAATCTATCCCCCATTCATTCATTCATTCGAAGTTTTGAGTTAAAATAATTAAAATGAAGTACGTATTGGTGACCGGAGGTGTCGTAAGCGGCCTTGGAAAAGGAGTAACTGCTAGCAGTATCGGTCTCATCCTCAAGGCCTGCGGTCTTCGTGTTACTTCCATTAAGATTGGTCCGTATTTTTATTTTTATCATCTTCTTTTTTTTATTTAATTAAATTCTTCAATCAATCAGCAAATGCCTTTTCCCCTGCTTTTGGTTTTTATCTTTTGTAGACGATTGTTTTGTTAGTTGTTGTTTGTCTATCTCTTTGTCGAATGTTGTTGTTTGGCAATTTAATTTACTGCTACTGTATACTAAGTAGTACTACTTCTTACGCACCTAATTGTTTTGTTAGGCCTATCCAATCTAATCCTATCATGCCCTGCCCTACCGTACTCTTCTTCCATGTGTCTGTGTTTTTTTGGTTATGACGAAATAAATATACGTAGTATAAACTAATTAATTTGTTTACTTTTCATTTGATTTCATCAGATCCTTACCTGAACACTGACGCTGGAACTATGTCTCCCTTTGAACATGGAGAAGTATTTGTTCTAGATGATGGTGGTGAGGTCAGTCAGTCAGTCTCACCACTCACCACTTACTACTCTACTTTTTAGTTCACAGGCATTTTATGTCATACTAATTTGCTAGTATTTCAGCACTCTATTTATAAACATAGCTCTTATCAATTACAAGTAAAAAAAAGTGCATGTTGTTAACAAAATGTATTTTTTTTTAAAAAAAAATTATTCATGATGAACATCATACTAACTCCTATGTTTGTCCGTCTGATAGCATACTTACTGGAGTATTATACATCATCATCTTGATTATGCTATTTGTTGTATCTTAATATTAACGCCATTCATTTATGTACTCAAGGTGGACCTGGACCTTGGCAACTATGAACGGTTTCTTGATATTAAATTGACCCGTGATAATAATATCACTACTGGAAAAATTTACCAGGTATATTTATTTACACTTTCTTTGATAGTAAACAAGTTTTTACATACTCATATATCAATGTCAACCCTCCTTGATCTCGGTTACGTTTGTCTTCAGTCTGTTATTGACAAGGAGAGAAGAGGCGACTATCTGGGACAGACGGTTCAAGTAGTGCCTCATATAACTGATGCCATTCAAGATTGGATTGAACGAGCCGCTGCTATACCTGTCGATGGCAAACAGGGCTCAGCTGATGTTTGCGTTATAGAATTGGGTGGAACTATTGGTATTAACAAACAATATACTATCACCTTCATCTCACAACCATATACTAGTATCTACCTTTTTTCGAATTCGTTATTTTTAGCTTGATAATAATAATTATACTACCCCTTGCAGGAGATATTGAGTCTATGCCCTTTATTGAGGCTCTTGGACAGTTTTCTTACCGTGTCGGTATGTAATATTACATTTTGCATCATAATTGTTTGTCATAGAATGGACAATCTCTACTGTATTCATCTTTGATAGTACTATGTTCTTTTCTCGCTTTTTCATGACCAATTGACCATATCAGGTGCGGGAAACTTTTGCTTGATACATGTCAGCTTGGTGCCGGTTCTATCTGTCGTTGGAGAACAGGTAAATAAAACTTTTTGGATTATGTTAGAGCTGTGTCTTCTGCATCAAGTACATTTTTTGTTTAACATGAATATTGAAATTGGTTACTGTATATGCAGAAAACAAAGCCGACTCAGCACAGTGTTAGAGGACTAAGAAGCTTGGGTCTTACTGCAGATATTTTAGCATGCCGCAGTACCGCGGTGAGTAATTTGTAATAAAGGCTCAAGTAGTTTTGATGAACTTTGTTACTCAAGCAAAGGTCTAGTGTCTGAAATGCTGTGAGGTTGTAACTCATTCAACGTGTGGAGCATCTCAAATATTGATATGCAGTCATATTTTATGTCCTTTGATAATGATTGGTCTTTCTGTAGGAACTTGATGGAAATGTCAAGGAGAAGCTTTCACGTTTTTGCCATGTTCCGGTAATAATATATATTTTAGTATTACATGTTGATTGTATCTAAAATTTATCAGGCTGTCAGGCTGACGAGCGTCTGTCTTACCTCCCAGATTGAGCACATCATCACACTTTATGATGTAACCAATATATGGCGTGTGCCTTTGCTATTGAAGGTAAGTATCTTTGATTGATGTTTGTTGGTGTTCTGCTTTACTGCAACTTAGAAATATTCTGCTTTCCAGGATCAGAAGGCTCATGAGGCAATTTTGAAGGTCCTTAATCTCACTGGGTTCGTATGTTAATATTTGCATTTTCACATAATTTCTTTGCTTCTCGCAATCAATATTTAAGGATATTAAATATCTTATGTGTGCAACATGTAGCAAGACTAGAGAACCTGTCTTGGGAGAGTGGACAACCAGGGCAAATCTCTGTGATAAGCTGCAAGAGCCTGTAGGTTTTTCATCATTTCTAGTATTATTATTTTATTCTACTTGGTATGAAATGCCCTTTAGTTGCGCATAGACTCATACCCTTTTGTTCACAGGTTAGAATCGCTATGGTTGGAAAGTACACTGGACTCTCAGATTCTTATATCTCTGTGCTGAAGGTGAACTCATTTGTCCTGAAATATCAGCTGAATAGTGATGCTAATTGTATCTGATAGTATTTGCCCAACAGGAATTTCTAATATAATGCTGACAACTCTTTGCAGGCTCTTTTGCATGCATCTGTTGCCTGTCACAGAAAATTATGTGTAGAGTGGGTTCCAGCTAGTGACCTTGAGGAAACAACAAGAAAAGAGGTTGGTTTCTTGCAACAGTTACTTGTCCGATTCTGGTAATGTAGTATCACTCAGCATGGTTATTATGTTTACTTGCAGAATCCAATTGCTCACAAAAATGCTTGGAACATTTTGAAGGTCTGCAGTTCCTGCTTGTCTTTTTTCCCCTTGTAATATGTTTTAAATGCTATTTTTTTGTTGAACCTCTCAGGCGTCTGACTAGAGTCTTTCCTTATAGGGTGCAGAGGCTGTACTGGTTCCTGGAGGATTTGGTGATAGGGGTGTAGAGGGTAAAATTCTAGCTGCAAAGTATGCCCGTGAAAACAGAATCCCATACCTTGGGATATGTCTAGGAATGCAAATTGCAGTCGTTGAGTTTGCTCGATCTGTCCTGGGACTAAAAGATGCAAACAGCACAGAATTTGATCCTGACACTAAGAACCCTTGTGTTATTTTCATGCCAGAGGTGCTTTCTTAGTTTCACTTTGTGCAGCTAACTATAATTTGTTTGATATTAATCAATTTAACTGTTGTGTCTATCTTGACAGGGTTCGAAAACCCATATGGGAGGCACCATGCGACTCGGATCAAGGAGGACATACTTTCTGGATGTGCGTAGTATAAGTGCAAAACTGTAAGTCTTTATGTCTTTGCAAATGAGAAGTGTGTAGCAAGGTTTTGAAGAGTAACAACACGTGGTATATGGCAATGCATCAGCGAATTTAAAATGTAACTGGGTCTTTGCCATCTAGAACTTCTTTGAGCTCATATTATAGATGATAACCTTTCAAGTTGCCATGTTCATAATAACCGTCTCTGCCTGGATTTTAGACATTAAATGGACGTAATCAGTTTGCCTTTTGATCTTCCTTAATTATCTTGGTAGTTTTTCGACGTGATTTCATGTTGAAACTCAACTAACAATCTATATCCAACATTATGATTCATGCACTGAAACCTGAGTTACAGGAAGATGCTACCATTTAAAATGTAGCTCAGCTTAAACTACTGAAATGACTAAATTGTATCTTGTTGGCTTGTTGCCACTGAGCCCTGGCAGTCCAGTTGAATTATATTGTGATACAAAACTTCTCAGAAGCTAATGGATCTGCTGTCATGTTGCCGAAAATCATTTACCTTCAGGACAAAATGTATCTGTTGTCAGTCCAGTTGAATTATATTGTGATACAAAACTTCTCAGAATCTAATGGATCTGCTGTCATGTTGCCGAAAATCATTTACCTTCAGGACAAAATGTATCTGTTGTCACAATGATTGCTTTTTCTAAAAAAAGGAGTATGATGAGAAATAACGTTTAGTTCGTCCCCCTTCCAATTTTCTGTGGATGTTGGATGTATAATGCATTAAGGAGTAATTATCATTTTGTTGAATCTGAAATTGCTACCGGTTATTATCAATATTTCGGTGGCAATAGGCAAAGAAAAAAAAGTGTCTGGTGTTCAAGATCTTTTTCCATGATGTCTGATTGAAATTATTATCATGACCATCAGGTATGGCAATCATAGGTATATTGATGAGAGACATCGACACAGATATGAGGTGCATGCAACCATCATGTCTGCTCAGGTTCTTGATGATTTCTAATCAGGATGTGTCTTATTGATAAATTTTTGTTGTTGATCTTGTCTAGGTAAACCCTGACATGGTTGAGCAATTTGAAGAAGCTGGTCTCTTGTTTACTGGCAAAGATGAGAGTGGCTGTCGTATGGAGGTAGTAATTTTTGTAAATTTAGGGGCCTGTAACTAGTTTTCCCTTGTAAGCTTTGGGTGATTGAGTTTCAGTATGGTTAGTCTTATGTTTAACTTTTCGTTGCAGATTATTGAGCTTCCTGATCACCCCTACTTTGTTGGTGTACAATTCCATCCGGAGTTCAAGTCGAGACCAGGAAAACCTTCTGCTGTTTTTTTGGGTGTGTAATAGTTCGGTGATCATCTGAGTATTTGTTAAGATGAGCAATGGGACATCCACTAAGACTACTTTGAATTTGTCTTGATAATAACAGGACTTGTAGCAGCGGCTTGCGGGCAGTTGGATGCAGTTTTAAAGAAAGGTGCAACAAAGCTACCGACTACCAATGGTTCCCCTACACTGAAACCATATGCATATGAGAATGCAGCAGCCAAGTTGACCAATGGGTCATTGGATGGCGTTTATCGAAATGGGAATGGCTTACATGTTTGAATTGCTGAAGAGATGTCCTCAATAGCCCGTGATGAATGGGGTATGCCATAATCACTCCTGTTTTGCTAGAGGCAGTTTCTTTTATATGTATAGTCAGTTTCTTTTACAGCAGTATTATGTTAGGTTCTGTAGGCAGGTCATGAGGTTGATATTCATCTAGAGTGCAACAGCTGAGTTCCGGTTTTTTGACGGAATAGCCATAGCTGCAAGTTACTATGCCTTGGAATGAATAGGACTTTCTTTTTCTCTCTCTTCAATTTTAGGTATGTTTGTTCCCTTGGAAGTTTGTTGAGAATTGAGGTTAATTAATGCATATGATCTCCAATCTTATTTATTTAGTCCAACAAAATGTTGGGAGATATCAGATATGGATGGGTTCAGATGAAATTTTCAAAGAGTTTTTTTTTTTTTTTCTGTCCCACTTTTTTTTTAGTTTTAATTATCGATAGACTCCGAAGAGACTTGCTAATATTGTAGACGTTTTTTCATTGATGGTCTATTTTTAAGTTAATTGTATATGGTTGGTTGTTAGGTTGCGTTTAAGCCTGTCTTCCGATAGACTATTTTTTGTACTGATAGACCAAAGAGACTCACATGGACAAGAAGGCTCCATTTCTGGCTAGTTACTGGATGATGCTGGCCAGTGGTGTTTTGAGGAAGAGCAGATGTTACTGAATTTGCCAGCCCACGCATGTTTCTTAACATAAAATACTAGGTGTTTTGAGGAAGAAACATGAAATACTCTGTGGATCTTACTGTTATCATGCAATTGTAATTTATAAGCAACCTCACCAATCTTCTCAATCACCTAAAAGGGCCCTGCAAATTAGGGAATTAACTTCCACACCTGACTCCTTACAGAAAATTGCCTATAAGGTCTCGACTTCAAATACACCAAATTTGGTCTCAACTCTCAACTGTCTCTCTAATCATTGCTCGTCAGCCAATAACTTCATCCTTTTTTTCTAGCCAGATTCAAAATTTATTTCCTCCCTTATATCAACAACTCTTCCACTATAGTCTCGAGGGACTAATTACGGTTTCTTAAAACCAACCATAAAGTGCTCGGTTGTCTATAGGGTTTGTGCAATGGATTTGAAGCATCGTTGTTGTGTGGGCGGGACACAAATCTCATATTGAATTTTCGGACCCTGGAGGGTCGATTTTCATGGCATATAGTCCACATATTTAGGATTTTGGGATTTTTTTTTTACCGTTTCTTAATCAAAACAACTACGGATTAAGAAAATGTATTGTCCCGTGGGATTGGACACTCCGTCACATCGACCTCGCGTAGTCGAATGTTTCACATGTCTAAGATATCAGTATTATAGCATTATATTCAAATCGATTTCATTGATGGATTTGACTTGGAATTTATGATTGTACAATACCGTTTTTTAATTTAGTTAGATTACATAATGCTACAGTTTATTTTTTTTTCACTTTCTATTTTGCACAAAAAACTGTTACGTATTTTTTTATAAAAGACGGTTAAAAAATGTTGCAAAAGTCCCATATGAAAATTAGTTTGGAAGGGTCCGTAAACTCGATGTGATGCATGCTTATGTTTTTCACACAGAATAACGACACTCTGAATTAATTGTGCACACATTTATGATCATCTTTAAAGATCTTAAACCAGGTTAAATTTTCAAATTGGGAGACCATACGAAGAGGACAAATAGGCAAGTCGCACGTGAGACAAACAATTTAAAAAGTGGGAATATATAGTCCATAAAATCGAGTCGGATTGGTCCGTAAAGTTATTGTGATACTTATATCCCTCCAATCTCCACCCAAGAACGAGGATGGTCGATCAATTTCACATGAGACATACATTCTTTTACTCTGTGTGTGACTCAATATGGTAGTTCACTTTGTTTCGAAAATGGGGATGGTCCAAAAGAAGTCCCATGAAGGGGATCAAAAATATCGTGGTATTTATGTTTCTCCCTGACGAGCATTCGATTTGACGAGTGTTGTTGAATTGAAATGCCAATCAAGATTCTCGTAAATATTCTCATTTGTATTAATCAAAATCCTGGGAGCCACAAATAAACTAGTTAAACATAAATGAGTACTGTATTGGCAAAATTTTATATTTGGTCTCAACTTCGAATTCAATACAAAGCATGCCACATCCCACATCCATAATCACAAGTGCTAAAAGTGAACCAAGCATGTTACAAATCAATCAATAGCTGAAGACACTCAGAAAATAGTAACAAATCTATAATATTGCAACCATGATACAAGTTTAAGCAAAAACTATTACCTCTCGATCCACCTATATTGGCTTGTCACGCCAAGGAGCAGTTTTCCTGCACATCTCCATATCATTCGGGCCTGATTGTTGTTACCCTAGACAATCGATTTTGTTGAGTTCGTATCAACAATGGTCGATTCTACTTGATCACAAAAGCTCACAATAACAACTAAACCACCAAGAACATGTTGCACCAAATCAAACACACAACACACGCAACCAAACCAGAAAACAGATCACGAACGCAAACCAAAAGAAAGACACAAGATTTAACGTGGTTCAGTTGTAAATAAGCTACGCCCACGGAGATCACCAGCTTCAATATATTATATGAACGTCAATTACAAGTCCCTAACAGTATGCAAGAAACAATAACAAATCTGTCTCTCAAAGCTAGAACCTATAATCTATAATATATCACTTGTCGAAGTAGTCGAACAAGCCTTCAATGCCGTGTTGTTATGTCTCCAGATCTGGTAATCACCCCTTTATATAGACTTCAATATGCAGCTGATCGAACCTAAAAGAATTCGAATAAGAATTGATTTACTAATGGAGACAATAACCTTTTCCTGACTGCATTCGGAAACAGCTGTTGAGATAACACCTCACAAATTTTTCCACACGCCCACAACACCACCACCGCGTGAAGACCGTAGTCACAACTTTAACCAGAAATTTCAATTTCAGCCATAAAATCAAGAAACTTTGCTAAAAAATCCGATAGGAGCGTTGGAGATGTGGTCGGTGACGGTGAATGAGGCAAATAGGTGTCACCCACCCACCATTGACCAAAATAGAATGAGAAGAAAGTGCTGGAGAACTACACCAAATATAACAAGATAACAACAAATACAACGTCAATGGGTCAATGGTTATGAAATTTATTGAAGTTTATTCTGATACAAGCTAAAAATATGAAATTTTTTAGGGCTCTTTTTCCATGATGTCTGATTGAAAATATTATCATGATATCAGGTATGGCAATCATAGATATATGTTGATGAGAGGCATCGACACAGATATGAGGTGCATGCAACCTTCATGTCTGCTCAGGTTCTTGATAATTTCTAATCATGATGTGTCTTATTGATAAATGTCTGTTGTTGATCTTTTCTAGGTAAACCCTGACATGGTTGAGCAATTTGAAGAAGCTGGTCTCTTGTTTACTGGCAAAGATGAGAGTGGCTGTCGTATGGAGGTAGTAAATTTAGGGATATGTAACTAGTTTTCACTTTGTAAGCTTTGGGTGCTTGAGTTTCAGTATAGTTAGTCTTATGTTCTTCTTTTCGTTGCAGATTGTTGAGTTGCCTGATCACCCCTACTTAATTTGTTGGTGTACAATTCCATCCGGAGTTCAAGTCGAGACCAGGAAAACCTTCTGCTGTTTTTTTTTTTTGGGTGTGTAATAGTTCAGTGATCATCTAAATATTTGTTAAGATGAGCAATGAGACATCCACTAAGATTACTTTGAATTTGTCTTGATAAAAACCAAAAGAAAGTTTTAGATACTATTAATCTTGTAAATTGCTTTCGACATTACCATATTTGTTTGATTCAAACCAAATTAAGTAATTTAAATGTTGCAAATTATTGAGAAGACATTCGTGTGCTTCCGAACTTGATCGGTTATATGCACTGCTGGCAAAAATGGATGTCAATAATCTGCTAAATTTTCTTAGTGAAAAGAGTGAATGTTACGAAGTTCAAAGTATAAAATAGTTAGTGGCAGATATACCATTTAAATTTTGTTAGATGATGAAACTGGAGATATAAAGTTTAGTAGCTCTGGAACTAATTACGTACTCAGAACACCTATTCATAACCTTTTGTTGCAATACGAAAATAAAATGCTACACCTCTTAATTGCAGTTCTAAAGGGGAGAACTCAATATAAATCAACTAACAATATAGAGAGGAAGAAGTAAAAGAAGGCCTAGCTTTTGTTACATCAGCTACTCTTTTCTTTTCCTCGCGGAGTGCTTTAACTATGTGCCATACCTTTCACTTCAATGGGTTATCTTGTTAATATACAACAATTTCCCTCAACCAGATTAAGTCCATTTTTTTCCTGTTAGGGTTGTCCATGCCTTCTTTCGGAGCAAATCATGCAAACTGGTATATATAGACAGAGACATTCACTTTACATTCACTGTGGGAAAGAAAGTAGCTAGGTGCACAATTGAAGATTTCGATGGGGTGAAAGAGCTTTATTTTATCCGCAATTACTTGTTTTTCCTTCCACGTCTGCGCCGCTTTCTCTGCTTAACTAACAATATGTAACTAACAATAAGTAGCCATTATGGTTCACTAAAACAAACTTTAGAGTGTTCGGTTTGATTTGTCAGTGGGGGTTTGTCCAATGGATTCGAAGCGTCAATCTGTAGTGGACGGAATGTAATTCGTCCGCTAACTGCTTACTCATTAATGGAGATTCGTGGGGCAAAGATTTCATCTATTCCATCCAATCCCAATGCATAAATTAGAATACAAATTCTCTTTCGAGGATAATCGCGTACCACCGATCTTTTATTTTTTAAATTCTTAAAATGTAATTCTTATAACATTTGATTTCGGTGGACTATTATAATTTTAGACAAGTGGATTCTCAAACTTAACATCTGTCATGTATTAAATATTTTTCTCGTTGACATAGTTGTTTTGATACAGTAGTAGTACTTATTAGCTTTTTCATTTTGGCCAAGTACAAAATCTCGAAATATTACGGTATAGTTTGGAAATGTCTTGAAATTTCTGAATTTTAAAAATCCAAAATGAAATTTTAATCTATGGTTATATCGTATATGTGGCACCGTAAATTGTAAAGTTAAAAAAAAAAAAACTATAAAAGTCTAATCAATGTTCAAGTTGCATAAAGCCATACACACGTTTGAGAATAGCCGAAACCAAGTATACCTAAAGACAAAGCCCATCTACCGGAAGCTAAAAATTACTGATGCGGACACCATACGGATATAGATACGTTAATATGTCAAAATTTATAAAAGTAGGATACGGATATATGTGACCGATACATTTATTTTTTTAATATTTTTTAATATATTTAGTACATGAATTATTTTAATTTTAAAATTTCTAGTTATTCTAACTAAAAAAATCAAATAAAAAAGTAAATAACTAAATATTACTCTTAATTATCCACCACATATGATGCCAAAATGCTCAACAACATACAAGAACGAAGCTAGACAAACCATTTTGGATAAAGGAAAGTGATACATATCATAGACGAATCGCGTATCAGATAAGGATCGAAAATGATACTTGGCCATTTTGGAGTATCTCCTAAACTGCAAGTAATATCATGGTCATCAATGTTCGACTCCAACCTAACGTTAAAAAAAACGGTAAGAATTCAGATAAAATAACTCTCTCCCTTTCCAATTGAAGAAGCTTACCAATACGAACATCGGGACATGTGGTACCAACACGGGTGCGGATCTTCTAATAACAGTGATTTTTGATTTTTGATTGATGACTCTAATAACAATAAAATGAGATAATTAGGGGTCGAGAGCAATAATTTCCTTGTTTAAGACACAATGTGATAACTCTGTTGATCGATCAATGTATGCGTAAGCGTTGGATACCAATGTTGAGGAGTTGGCATTGACATTGAGATGAAGATTTTATTTATTTATTTATTTATTTATTCTAAAATTGTAAATTTTATTCCATTGAACAAGGAATACAACGAGAATAAAGGGTACAAGAACTGTACCAAATTAAAGAAAACAACAAATACAACGTCAAGTAACATTATACACCTCTTGGAACCAAAACGACGAAACCCAACCCCAAGGAAAGTTATGGGCGGAATAGAGCTTGACCACCTTGATCATCTAGTATATCTCTCCGATAGTCGAGAGTCCCAAGGTGACGAGTTTGCAGATGAACTCCTGGCAAACCCGAGATGGCGGACATCACACGTTGCAAGTTGAGGAAACAAAGTAAGGACATCTTAGATGAAGATGCTCGTGGAACTTACACAATCATCCATTATTACATTATGTTCTATTACCCCATATCACGTCATGTCTGTTTTCGTTTATTTGGTTTAACACGTGCATGACACATTTGGGAGAGTTAATGAATATTATGTGAAGAACTATATTACTTTAGTAATCAATGCATTGCCCAAATAAGTATATCCTAAATGGGTTGTGATAGTGCAAATTCATACGAAAATGTTATATTGTGATGTCGTACCAAATAATATTATTATTATTATTATTATTATTATTATATTATTATTATTATTATTATTATTATTTATTTTAGAACTAGGCATGCTCAGTCCTTAATGTGCCAAGTTAATTCTGAACATATGAAGTTTTCACTATAATTTTGTTCGACAGATACTATAATATATATTTTTATTTATAAAGTAATGAAAGCCAAAAAGAAAAAGTGAAAAAAACAAAAAAAATAAAAAAATAAAATAAGACATCCCATTCCCATTCATTCTAGTAGGGACAAAACTAGTAGAGGTGGGTCATTTTCGTCCTCCAAACAAACTATCAGCAGCAGCTTCTTCCATAACTTGTTTAGCAGATCTGGGCACCCATCCATCCAAGCTTTACTTCCCATGGGTTTCGGAGGATGGAGCGGCACTCAGCTCAGCTCACTCATTGAGTCTAGTGGACTAAGGTATGGATCGATCTCTACCTCTCCCAACACCATTTTCAGCCCACTTTGAGAATCCATTTTAATTTAGAGTTACCTTCCCGCAATGCTAGAAGCTCCACCTGACGTCTGTGACGGAAGTGACTTGAGAAACACCCAATCCAATCTCCGTTGGAAAGCACCCCCGATTCAGGTCGACATTCAGTTTTAACCATCCTGTCGTCGTCGGCCGTTTCCAGGTTTGATTAGGCACCATTCAGTCAGTTTTGTCCCTTTCAAAACATTTAAGTTTCATATTTTCCAAAAATTTCAAAAGTTTGGGTTTAAGCGCCAAATTTTTAAAAATTCCCTCCCTCCATTGATTTGGAATTCAAAATCCCTAATTAACTCATCTCCCTGTCGCTATTTGCTATTTCAGAAGTATTTCCCAATCCAAAATTTTCTCCCTCTTCCCACAGTTTGGTAATAGAAGTATTAATCAGTGAATCTCACCTAATTTTTCAGACACCCAAGTCGGAACAAGAGAAGATCCCATTTATGATGGAAGAGATCTGGGAATGCTCAAAGTGTTGTAACGGTGATGGTGAAGAGTAATGTGCTTATGGTTGGGCTTGGCAGAGATATTGTTATGGGCCTTATGGCGTTTCAAATGTGGTTGAGGATGGATGATGCCCAATCTGTTCTTTGTTGTTGGGAGGTATAACTTAACTACTAATTGGTTGAAGCAAATTGGTTGAAAACTTGTGGTGTGTATATAGTGTTGTAACAGTATGTTTTGTACTGTTCTGTGATCTTTCATGGAGTAATTATTATGTGCAGTTTATACTTCATTAGTATTTATTTCATCATATTGACTTCTTGTTTATTTTTATATGGATATTTCAATGTCCTGGTATGTGTGCTTCAAGCTTGTGATTGTCTCGCCACCCTTTTAAGTCTGTAAATTACTGAAACATTGAGTTTATCAACTGACCTCTTATCTATAAATGTGTTGTGGTAGCCTTTTACTCTTTCATGTAATTAATAATGACTTTGAATCTATGCACTACTGTTTTGTTTATCTATTTATTATTATGCTGGTTTGCTTATGTGTTTTTACAGTGTCCTGGTGTGGCTGCCCTATGATGTGATAGTTTCGTTGGTTTTGTGATAGGAGATTTATAGTCTTTTTATAGATGATTACATTTGTATGCATTTAGGTTTTGTTGTAGTCGTGGGGTAGAGTTTGTGTTCATCCATGTTGTACTAGTGTTACAGTCCTTTCTGTAGTATAATAGGACTTTAAGCCATGTGCTGATCGCCCAACACTTTTAAAGATTTCCAGGACGCCGGGCATTTTGGTGTTCACTTGTTAACTCATACTACCCTCATCTATTCTGTTCTTTTGAGACCTTTTTATGTGCTTACTGTTCAGCTATTGATCAGAATCATGCTTGATTCTTATATGCACGTTAGTACTATATAGCCTACTAATTTACTATTTTGAGGTAAGGCTTAGTACAATACAAACATGGTCTTTGGTGTTTGTACAGATGATATTTTCTGCTTTTGCATTTGCACAGAGCGAGGTACTTTGGTACTTTCAGCACGTGGGAGTAGCGTCTTCGAAAAGAACTTCTTGGGTTGTACCAGCAGAAACTGTAAGAATTTATCTTGATATAATTTTGTTTGCTTGTTATTTCTTTAGTGGACGTGTAAGAATTTATTTTGATGGAATGGACCGTCTGTGCTGTCTAGTTCTCAAGTATATAGCAGGTCAGGATGAAAATTTCAGGTTTTATGGATAATTTTTTCCCCTACTTATATCAGCCTTAGTCTGAAACTCTTGTCAACATTTGCATGAGCTTGTAATGTAGTGAGTCTGGCTTGATCTTTTATACAATGGAACATTGTCAAGTGACTTGGTGATTCTCTGATTTTATTCAATCTTGTAACTATATTGTAGATATTGATAATAGAACATGGATCGATGTCATAGATTCTGGTTGTTTGATTATAGATTTAGCTGCAAATTATATTGTGATTTTCTAAATCAAGTTCAGTTTGGAATCTACATGGAGTACACAGATGCTTGGTTGTACTAATAACTTGAGAGAGCAGCTTATTGGCACATTTTCTACAAAATTTTCGTTTTTTCTCAGCCATTAGAGGCTATGCATGATCATATCTCTCATCCTGTGCTGGTAGAATCCGATTTATGCTGGGTACGCCGGGAATGGTGGCTCTTGACCTTGATTCATCCTTGAAGGTGCTTTTCCACAGAATGGTTCAGCATTTAGCTAGAAACCATACCAAAGCCTCATGGAGCAAATATATCCGCAATCACATATGATTTATCAGTAAGCATTTCATCTATTTTTTTCTTATTTTCCTCATCAGTACATTATCCTTTTTAATGTTCCTTTTTCTTATTTGTTTTTAGGGTTTAGGGTTTGGGGTGTAGGGTTATAGGGTTTGGGTTATAGGGTTTTGGGTTATAGGGTTTGGGGTTATAGGGTTTGGGGTTTTAGGGTTTGGGGTTATAGGGTTTTGGGTTTGGGGTTTAGGGTTTAGGGTTTAGGGTTTTGGGTTATAGGGTTTGGGTTATAGGGTTTTGGGTTATAGGGTTTGGGGTTATAGGGTTTGGGGTTATAGGGTTTAGGGTTATAGGGTTTTTGGGTTTGGGGTTTTGGGTTATAGGGTTTTGGGTTATAGGGTTTTGGGTTATAGGGTTTTGGGTTATAGGGTTTTGGGTTTAGGGTTTAGGGTTTAGGGTTATAGGGTTTAGGGTTTAGGGTTTAGG